>VXBO01006552.1:746426-772989 GCA_013400135.1 Rhinoptilus africanus | reverse complement strand
CGCCGGCCGCCTCCCTGCCGACGGAAGCGCCGCCGCCGCCGTGCCTGCCGCATGCGCGCCCCCTCCCTTCCTGCCTCCGCTCCCGGCGTCGCCTCCCGATTGGCTGGGCCGCCTGCAGCGTGCTGGCGTCACGGGAGCGCGTCGGGCGCCGGTGCCGGGCGGCGGGCGGAGAGGCGGAAGGTAGCGATGGCGTTTGCCTGAGGGAGGGGGGTCNTTTTTTTTTTTTTTTAATATACGCTAGTCATGCAGTTGCGAGGCGGCAGTGTTCCTGCCCCACGCTGGGGTAAGGACAGACACGTTGCCACTGCACAGCCTCAGCATGGAATCGTTTAGGTTGGAAGGGACCTTTAAGATCATCAAGTCCAACCATGAACTTAACACGGACAAAGCCATCACTGAACCATATTGCTAAGCACCACGTCTACCCATCTTTTAAATACCTCCGGGAATGGCGATTCAGCCAATTCCCTGGCGAGCCTGTTCCAATGTTTGGTAACCCTTTCAGTGAACATATTTTTTCCAATATCCAATCTAAATCTTCCCTGATGCAACTTGAGGCTGTTTCCTCTTGACCTACCGCTTATTACTTTTGCACGGGCTGGTGCAGGGGTTTGTTGCGGACTGCAGAGCTTCCCGAGACAGATGTGAAACAGGGTGCAGATGGGGCCCCTTTGTGTTATCTTTGTATATCCCTAAGCATATTTTCTCTCAGACCTGAACAGAGGTTCCTGGCACCACAGAAATGGTACTTGCTTTGACCCTCCTGTGTTTGCAGGTTTATGTTTTGAATTCAGGGAATTCTGGTACCTGCTGTCACTGGACTATATGTTTATTTCAGTTACAAACTGTAGTTAGTTAGAAAAAGGTGAGTACTGTGGTTCTGTGAATAAAGATAGTAAAGATTAGACAGAGAATTTGGAGGCAGGGGAGGTGTCTCCAGAGGACTGATTATTAATGTCTTACAAATGTCTCATAGTGTTGTGGACTCTGCTGAAGTGAATGGATAAGCACAGTACTGAAATGACAGAAGCCAAAAAGTTGCCTACTGAGATTGTGGCAGTGCGGGGGTGATGTCAACGTTTTTCCAAAATCTCCCAAACACAAGCAAGAGAGAAGGGAAAAATCAAAACATTATTATTAATGGAATGAAAAAAAAAAAGTCCCATTGTTTAGAGAAATTGAACACTGACATAAAAAGCAATATAAGCTCTTCTTTTGGTCTGTAGAGATTACCTTAAATTCAAGGAGAATATCAGGGGCTCCCATATTTCAAGATCAGATTTACTGATCAAGATTTACACACATGACATTTAACCAGTTTGAGCTAATTGTCATTGTGATGATGTAGACTTAATTTGACATTTAATAAGGACGTCTGTGTTTCCAACACAATAATTTGATAAATATGAGAGAGTGGTGTAGTTTTAAATCCAAGTACTAAGATTTGAGATTAAGTCTTCAGCAAAAGTAACATGCAGAACTTGATTGTTGTGAGTTGCCAAAGCCAATTCGTTTATTTTCACAACTTAGGTAACTTTTTCTTGTATAAATCAAATGTAAAGGCAGTAGCTTTTGCTGATACATAAAATGGTAGGTATATGTGAGTGGTAGAAATAGGAATTGGTGCTTTTGCCTGGCCTAAATTGCCTTAGTTTTCAGTGCTTGACTGTACTTTCTTTCAACCTTATTGTGCTGAGGTTAAGATACAGCCTTCATCCATGGTCTAAAGGACATGGTTCCTTTATGGTCCCTCCTGAATAGTCACAGTTGTTCAAAGAGGCCAGGTGATACCTAGAATGTGTAAGGAAGTTGCAGCATGCTTATCTTAGCTCATCTTCCTACCTGTAAAATGGAGAAAATTCAGTGCCTTGCACCATATATATGTCAGAAGACTAAATTGTTTCATGTTTCTGAAGAACTCTTACTACTTTTGTGGAGACCTTTACTGTCAAGAAGAATCATGCTTGCGTTGGTTTGCTTGTACATTCAGAACTTTGCTAGTTCTAAAATACCTTATGTGTATTTGTGAGATTGTTTGGAAGAAAAAAATCTACTTTGATTTCAACATTCAGTGAATCCAGTGCAATTAGTCTGCCTGTATTTTGTGTCTTCATAATGTTGAATTGCAAAGGTCTTAATTTTAGAAAAGGTTCTCCTATTCTTCATGGCTATGGCTAGGTTTTCGTTCTTTTGCATGTGTAAGAATTTTTTCTAGAATGAGATGTGTCCTCTGTGTTTGACGTGTAAGCATGCCCTCTGAGTTTCATGAGCCCATGGACCCAGAGCATTTTAGAACCAATACTTATTTTCATTATCTGTAGGGTTTTTACATTCTTGAAGTACTAGTCGGACTTAACCTTTAAAGGCAAAAATATGTAGTAGTTCTCGGAACCTTGTTAGTCAAAATACTTGCCAACACAATCAATTATGAACTTTAAAAAGCAGTCAGTGTCTGAGTTGTATTAAAGCCCATGTCATATTGAGTAATGTCTTGATGGAGATAGGACCATAGCTGGCGTTTAAGGAGGAGTTACTAAGAAGTAGAAAAGGAGACACAAGCAGAGAAGTTAATTGGAGATACATAATCACTAAAATCAACAATAACACATAATTGTATGAAAACCTGCTTTTCTTGTAATTGAAATGCAACGTATTAAATTCAGGAGCTTATAGATTTCTTTAATTAGAGCATTTTATATGGAGTGAAACAACACAAATATGGTTTAGTGTGACCTTTGCTGTAAATTGTGACCTTTGCTATCATGACCTTTGCTGTAAAAAGGCAGGAAAAAAACTGCTACAGGTTTTCTGCTCTAATTCTTAAATCAATCATTACTTTTCCTTTATTTTTTTTTTTTTTAATACACAGAATGTCAGTGGCCGCTTACTGTATATTTTGCTATAGACAAATAGGAACCTCTGGTCCAGCCACAAAAACACACCTACCCTGGAATGATATCAGTAAGTACAGTTCTGTATGTGTTGATCTGAGGTATTAATAAAAAGGAAAAATCTATGTTGGTATCTAGGCATGCATAATTAAAGGATACAAAAGATCTAAATCCTTGAATACTTTGTAATCATAAGCTCTTATTTGCCTAAAGCGGATGTCTGCTTTTGACCTTGCTTTGCATAGTGATATGTAAAAGTACACCAGCAAATTATCTGGGATTAGAACACGAGATAAGAGCCCCCTCCAAGTGCAATCTTCAAAAAACTCCATTTTGTATCTGATTTTTTTTTTGTAACCTGTAGAACCATGAAACAATTACATCTATAAACCGTGAATAAAGTTTGTTTCTATTGTTTCTTCCTCCTTCCTTACTGATGTTAGTTCTGCAATCTTTCCTACTTAGTCTTTGCTGTCTTTGATGCCTTCTGTATATAATGACAGTTCTTACGATTCTGAAGTTTGTTTTTGAGCATTAAAAGATAGTTTATTTCCATTTCTGCTCTACAGGAAGCATTACATTTTTTTGCCTTTTCAATCTTCTCTGACAGTTATTTCTTCAACATGTAGTTCCCTCTTGTCTGCATGCAAAATTCTTATGGTCTTGCAAAGACAGAACCTGGTGGCAGTGGTTGTGGGGCAAATCTCCCAATTCATGCTGAGGAAAAGAAATTATTCATGATAGGTGAGATGTGTTCCATTGGGTTTCACTGCTACTGATAATAATAGTTTCTCTGTATTGAGATCCTTACATCCAGCTAATCATCTCAACTTTGTCCAGGAAAAAGCGCTCAAATCTCACAGGAATCAGTAGAGTTAAAAGTGAAATTGTTGCAAGTGACATGTGTTTATTCAGCTGTCTGCTTTATAAATTAGATTCATATTATGGAATTCATAATGGATTTTTTTTAAAAAAAGGATTTTCTTATGGAGACTCTGCAGGACTTTTCAAAGAACGTACATACTCCTCGTTATTGATGTACATTGAAAAAATATCCACACCATGTAAGAAAAAGTTAACTTCTTAAAATAATCTACAGTTCCAAATGAATGCTAATGATACATGCAGAAAAAGTTTACTGTTAATTCCTGCATCTTAGCAATGAGTGTAATTGATAGGTAGCTATATTCAAAGTAAATAGCACTGTCAGGATACGTGTTTTATCATCTTGCTTAGGAGAGCAGGAAATTCTGATCAAGTACTGTTTTCTCCATTTGTAAATTTAGGTAATGATTTCCTGAAAGCCAGAGAGCAATAGAAAAATTTAGAAAAGCTTACTCTTAATGTCTGACATTCTTACTGTCTGATAACTATGTTTACATTGAGGTGATGCACACAACTTTGACATCAGTTTTTCGTTTTTTCAAGGAAAAATTGCAAAGGTAACTGGATCACTTATACTAGGGTAAGTTGTAACCAACAAGAATATGTGTAACTTATGTATAGAGTTAAAATTTTAATTCATGTACCTTTCAAAAAATGTGACAATATTGTGTAACCTTTAGACATGGTAGAATATAATTTTGAAGCATATTTTCTGATTCTTATTACTTACTTTGAGTATTTTCGAGTCTTTTCTCTACTTTGTTAAATTGACGTAATCTGCAGACTATTATATATTTGTTAAAATCTGGATGATTTGTACACAAATGATTGTTAACATATTTTTGCCATCATATTTTTTTAATTAATATTCATACACAGTTTTCTTTTACTTAAAGAGGTTTTGTGTTCATTACATATGAAGTCCTGTCCTTAAAGAAGTTGCTGCAGATCGATACTCAAGCTATACATAATGAAAAACTTAAATCCTATGTATATGTACGTACAACTTCTCTAAATCGAAGTGAATATCAAGGTAAGATGCATAATTGTTTGGATTCTAAAAACAGAATTTGAAGAGAATAGAATGTTTCTGGAAGTCATGCTTGTATAAGGGAAGTTATATTTCCTGAGATCTGTTAATAAAAATAATATTGTTCACAATGTCATTCAATTTATTTTAAGATGGTGACCGGCTTTTTAAGATAGTTCTATACATACAATTCTCTATATATGAGATAATTCTGTATATATGTGTCCGTATGTATATGTGTGTGTGTATATTTTTTTTCGTATATAGATATGAAAAAAATGTGAGAGAACTGTCTTTCAGACTTCCAGTAATCTACAAATACTCTTGTAGGAATCACATTCCAAGCCAGAAAAGAAATCCATAAAGCAGTGAGGAAAATTCTAGAAACAGAAGCTAAAATTTTTCGGAGACCTTTTAATGGTAGGTGTTGAAAGCGCAGCGTTATCAATCATTGTTATTTTTGAATAGTAAAATATAAGCCTTTTAGACAGTAAAATATTTTTCTTACAAACTTAACATGTTCTTTTATGTTTGAAATGGTGGCAATATGATGTACAATTTCCTATATTAATATAGAATATTCGTATTTTTTCTATATATTAAAACCATTCCTTTTCTTGAAGTAAATGAAAGTGATGGTTAGGAAGAGATTTGAGATTTTTTTTCCTGTTTCAGAAGAGGTTTGAAGCTTAAGATACCAGATTAATATTTGATACCAGATTTGTGTACAAAAGGTGTTTGGAGGATGAAATACTCCCAAAATTTCATTTTAGAAAAGTGTATTATGCTTTCATCAGAATTGCCAATATTCAGTGAAAGCAGTAGTCTTTTTGTAACAGTATGTCACTGCTTTTTAGAGTAATTTAAAATAAGAATTTCAATGCATGTAAGAAACTGTGCTCCTCAAGCATACTATCTATTCTTATTTAACTATCTGTTAAATGATTATAACAATATGTACCTCCACTGTCATGCTAGGAAATGAATTGTTCAAGGTCAGAGCCTCAAGAGTTGCTAATCATTTGCAGCTCCTGCTGGAAGCTGGCTATTCTGGTTGGTAATTGCCAGCGAAGGGTTGTGTCCAACATATGTATATGAAATATCAACTTGATGTCACTAAAATGAATCAAAACCATCCTATTGATTTTAAGATCAGCATTTTACTGATGCTGTTCTGTCATTGCTTATTGTACTAATTTAATATTAAAATGTTACACTCTAAATTACTGTTAAGGACTCAGATATTAAAAGAAATAGAGATTTTTTTACTCAACAAATAAAAATGTGACTGTTAAAATGCTCATTAATAATAATGTGGGTTTTATTTCTTTCCTGGTAAAAGAACAATTCGGTACATTTGATGGAGAAGACCATGAATGTGCCTTATGGCTTCTCTTAAAGAAAAGTCAGTCAGAAGACAAAGAGGTCCGACTGCAGGCTGTACAAGACCTGGCAAACAACAGTCACTGGCACGGTAACATACCCTGATGTCGCCTAATTCATCCCAGAAATGTGACAAAGTTTCAGTTAGCTGTTTCAAGTCTGATGCCAGCATGAAAAAAAAATAGTAGCTGCAAGAAGTGTAAATACATTCTGAAAGTTGATCTACAATGTGAGGTTTTGATTTACATTTCAAGCAATTGTTCTTTCCTAATACTCTGATACAGAGTATGTCTGCAGTGCAGGTCTCTCTCCATTTCCCCACCAGAGAATTGAAACCACTGCTGTGGTGTGGGAGAGCAGTTCATGTTTGTTAGTTCCTTGGTTTTTCTGTTGGGACTGCTAATGTGGTCATAAGTTCCAGCAGCAATTTTTATAAGGCTCAGTAGGAGTGAGTTTAAGGCCACGGTTAAGTTAAAAATAGGTTATGAGATGATAGGTAGTAATAGCAAGGGAGTAATGACAAACTAGAGGTGGAGGACTTGTACGTGCAGCCATTGTAAGCCATTTTCTGTCCTAGTTATTATTCAGAAGTAGTAAGTCCTCTCTATTCCTCTAGCAGCAGATATCCTTGAAACCCCACATAAAGGGTGGGTGTGTGTATGTGTGTCCTCCATCCACCCTCCATCACTAGTCCACATAAACTAGGTGACACTCTAATCTTGACTCTCATTATTCTGGTAACCAGTCAGTTGAGGAGCTTTCACTCTTCCAGTGCAATTCCATGCCATGGGATTTATCTTGTTTCAGATTGCGTCTTTATAATTAATTTCTGCAAGCAATTTACATCAAAGATAGGTGTTTGAAAACATTTGAGAGCTAGGATGTACCAAAGCTGAAGCTTTGTGTACTAATTTAATAAAGTGTCTCTTGTTTGTAGAAGAATACTGTTAGCAGCTGATCTCAGGATCTCAATACATGAGATGGCCAGTACTTGGGAATCTAGTTGCTTTTTGTTGTCTCCTTTGTAGTGCTCATTGTTGTATTTGGATGTTTCACAAACACTAATTATTCTTGCCAACTACCTCATGAGGGAAATGGGCTTTTTTTTTTAACCTGATACTCCAAAGCCAAGCCCAAGAAAGGTTAAGACTGAAAGTATGTGCTAACTTTTCACAGCTAGGAACAAATTGTTCAGTGTATCTATTACTGTAAATACAGTATTTTGCTGTCAAAAGCACAGCTTCAGTGACTTCAGTTTGCAGCTGTAAGTGATCTGCACCAAAGCAAAAATGTGGCCAATCTTTGACTGTTTGTGAAAAGTATAGTTTAAAGGGCTTGTCAGTTTTGGTCTAGAGTTGTATAACAGTAACAAGGGTGGAAACAGATTTTTTTAGAAAACAGTATTGATACACTTTAAAGTTATATTTTCTTTTCCTTCAGTTTATGTCTTAATTTCAGTATGTAATTTCTCCAATTTCTCCAGCTATAAAGTAGGTAGGTTTTGGAAAGGAACAGTAGGTTAAATCTAGTTTCGCTTCAGTAGGGTAACTGAAAATTTGTCTTCTCTATTCAGTAAGGAAGGGCTACTTAAAACTGTACTGTGGTGCTATCCTGCCTTTTCTAAAGTCACCTCATTTTGTGACATTAACAATTTTATTGAAAGGTGCCTTTTGTATCATTTATAATTAAGTGCCTTGCAGCATTTGGATTTAAGGCTCTGATTTTTAATACTGTATGCAGAAAAAAGTATACAAGATGTCTTTCTATTTTTAACTCGGGCTCAGGGGATTAAATTTGGGTTTGTATTCCTTATATTCATTTCACAGTGGTGATACTGAACGTTTGCTTTTGCTTGTGTTCAACTTACATCTGAGGACCTTTATCAGATTGGTCTATAATGAACAATTAGTGCCCAGGTGTATTTCAGCTCAGTATAGTGCTGGTCTAACATCTGCAGTTTTTCTCTTTTAGAACTTACGGCTCCAAAATAAGAGGTTAAGTAGATTGCAGAGTCGTGGTTCTTTTTTCAAGTACATTTACAAAATATACTTGAAATCAAGTATATACAAAAGTATATGAAATCCAGTATTTACAAAATATACTTGAGATCAGAAGCTACATTTTAAACCAAATGAAATATTTAAGGTCAGTTTTTAAGGTTATTTTTAGCCCTAACACTGGAGTTCTTGTACTGCAGATTATCAGTATGGTACAGTTGCCCAAACCTGTGACCAAAGGACTGCTATAGGTCTAGCTCGATCCAAAGATGTGGACCTTCGCTTTTTCCTGCCTCCACCACCAATGCCAAAAATAAAGAACGTAAGTCCATGAAAAGTGGCTACTAGATGATTTTTACTTGCTTGTTTGTTTGTACTGCTTTTGTGGGTGGCAACTGTACTGAAGTGGAGTTCTTCTAAAGTAACTAACAAGTAGTAAAATTAGGACCAAAATAAAAAGCTACAATATAGTGATATTCCCCTAGGGTATATCTGCATTAGTGAATGACATGATGGATAGGAGTTTAGATAAATTGTTGTTCTCGGGCTGTATATCCACATTATATATTTACCAGCAGTGAAGTTTGATCCAGTTCCCAGTCTGATACTCACGCTGCCTGTCTGTACCTAATAGGCAGTGCAACATCCTAGATTGCCTTGTTGATACTGACAGAATCCTACTACAGGTAGAGAGCACTCCTGGAGGCCTTTGCAACCTCACTGCCCATGTGGTGCTCTGCTGTAGGCCCACCCCTCTACTGCCAGCTTCTGAGTACCAACAAATCCATATTGGATAGATTTGGCCTTGCTTTGTTTTTGTGTTAATTAGTAAGTATATATATGATGGTTTGAGCAATCATGTCATCATATCAGCTTCTTCAATAAACAGAATTGGCACATAAAGCATAATATAAGAGGTCTTTTGTAATGATAATAGAACGAATGCTGGCAGAAGTCCCTGTCAGAGAATACCTGTATATCTTAGCCAACAAAAATCTGAAAAACAGCTTTGCTAGGTAGTGATATTCTCAGTTTTTGCTTTCTTATCTTTGTAACATTATGTGGTGGTGTATCTACCTGTCAATCCCGAAGTACTAAGTTATAGTAGTATATGGTTGTGTGTATATTTTATTTTTACAGCAGTATGATTGCTAGGTGATTGAAGCCAAGAGTTCCCAATCTGCTGCTTAGGAAGTTGAAGAAAATCATTGCGGTAGCAATTGTTGCTCTGCACATCAGATACGTCTCCATCTCTGATTGTAGCAAGGATTAGAATAACTGCAAGTTCCATGACTGTGGGCAAATAAAATTACTTTGTTGAATCTATTTTCCTGTTATCTACCCTGGATTATTAAACAAGCATCTATATGAATTTTTTGGAAGATAAAACATGAAAAGTAATGTTGTCTATATTTTTTATTAGTAATTTATACATTTATTTTAATGGAGCAGCACCAAAATTACTGTGTAGGTAAGGATGAGCTTTTAAGCTTCCTGTGCCAAGAGGCACTGTTTTTCCTTCTGCCCTTCAGACCTGTAAGGCCACCAAAGTATGAAGTTTAAAGCTTGTTTTTCATCACTCCATTGATGGTTTTACAATTATCAATTTCCAAAGTCTTTACAGGTGCAACTGTTAAAGCAAAGTTGCAGAGTGCTCAAGTCCAGGGTTTGTATTTTATGACCTTATTAATGTGGCTGGTTCTGTTATTTCAGATTTTTCTTTTTTTCTGTGCTTTGCTTCATGCTCTGAACGTAGCTAAAAGCTATTTGTGCTTACTTCTCACAGGACTATCCCATAGAAGATGAACTTCGCTTGTTATTAGTATCTTTACCTCAGACTGGTCTTGATCCATGTGTCCAGTACTTCACATCTCTTGCTTTACGTGAAAGTAGTCAGACTCTCGCTGCACAAAGAGTGAGTTCCCACCTGCAGAACAGAACTATATGTGTTCTTTGTTCCTGCAGAGCTCAATGGTACAAACCTATTTCCATGTTTTTGAACATTGTAAGAGGAAGAGAAATACAGAGACTTTATGACTGCACAACATAAGTAAAATCTCTTCTACACACAGTCTGTCTGCTTGAAAGCTTTTTTATCATTCCCAGCTGTACTAGCTGGTCTAGTGAAAGATTATGTCTTTACTTACAAGCCTTCCCATAAAGCAGATATTTCAACATTTTGTCCAGAACATTTCCTTCCCCTTGCAGGGCTCATAAAATGATTTTTCACATTTCATCTTATCATTGTTTGAGTGTTCTTTTGCTGCTGAGATGATTAAACCTCTGTTAAGTCTTACTAGCAAACTGATAGGTTGTTAGCACACCTTGAATAGTCTAAACTCTATCACATGGAAATGCCTCCCTGGAACAGTCCACTGTTGCCAAGACCAGAATTGGAATAGTCCAGTGGTCTGTTTGGACTTGGAAACTAGGAATTCTTTAACTATGTCTGTCCAACAACTTCCCAAGTGGCCTTAGGAAAGTCATTTGAAGTATCGCTATTGCTTAAAAATAATAATTGTAGTGCTAGTGTCATCCACTGTCTGTCGTGCATTTTATTTTTTATTAAAATGTTGTAACTTTTTAAATTGGTGATTATGATTTTTTGCAAGATGCAATAATAAAAATGACTGTCTCATTTTACTAATGATGCCTGTCAGGCTTTGTTTAGATTTTTCAAAGTGCAATAACCCTTTATTTCCTATGATGCAGTTAAGTGTAATATTTTTTACACTATCACTCCTTTATTGTTTTCACAGCCAGAGCTCTTGCTACAAAGGGAGCTTTGGTAAGACAATGCATTTGGAGGCATTTTGATAATCATACTGTTCTAGAAAACTTTTTTATTGAAGTTATGCTGGTCTTCCTACTGCATGATTGAGAGATTGGTCTTCAGAGACTCTACTATGTGTTGAAGACCTTTTTTCCTCCTCTTCTCATTTTTACAACTGTGGAAATTTAGATGCAGTCTGATTCTTGCTTTTTTATGCTTAAGCAAACTATCTTAAAAGACAACATTCATTAAGAACATGAAAATCCTACATTTTCCCTCTTTATTGTATGTTTTGAAGTTAATAGACTATGGAGACTACTGACTGAAAATCTAGTTAATATTTTCAGTTAAAAATAGTAGATGGTTTTATAGCATACTCTTGTGTAATTTGTATATTTTGAAAAGTGCATGCATGCTGTGCACTCTTTATAGCAATTTCTATAGATCATTACACACCTAATGTTTTAGTTTAGAAATGCGTATTTTATGTAGCCGTTTGGAATGTGGTATAATTTTTACTGATTCTCATTTCAGGGAGGCCTGTGGTGTTTTGGAGGAAATGGACTTCCATATTGTGAGACATTGAGTAAAATCCCTTCAGAGACTGTGGAACTCTTTTGCTTGCAGGCTTTAGTGCAGCATTCTAAGGTAATTTGTCCTTTAAACTATAACTGAAAAGCTACATTTCTAAATATTCCTTTCTAATACTATCTCATATATTGAGAAGGAGTTGCCATTTCCTCGTCTCTTACCCCTCACCCTTCCTTAAAAGCGTTCAGACAACAGACTGATGTGAATTGGAAGGCAGCATAACAAACTCATTTTTTCTCATGGGAAGTGTATGTAAGTTCTGCTACTGTTTCTAATTAGCCCTTGTAAGTTCCTTTCAAGAAGTGAAAAGGTGGCTCTGACACGGAAAAGCAGAAGAGAATGCTTGAAGTCTGGAGGATTTAACAAGTCTTTTCTGCATAGAGCTACCTCCCACTGACACTCAAAGTCGTTGGAGATAGATACTATGAAGGAACACTTAATGTTTCCACCCTGCAGCTTCTCAGTAAGCAAGATACCGATGATACGAAATTCTTAGTGCAAAGTATGTGTGGATTTGTGTGAGTTGGTGTACGTAGTTCAGAAAGCTTACAAGTGATATCTTATGGCTCTTAATCCAACTCTAGTGCCAGGTTTCCAGAAAACAAAGTAGCCTCATGAATTCACTCTAATCAGAAGCCAGAACAGAGTGCAAACCTTGGCTATTCACAAGTGCCCCTCCTTCAGGGGTCACTGCCTTTGGGCAGAAAATTGCCCAGCATGCAGGTAATACAGTACATCTTCCCAGGATGAGTCTGTTCTTTGCAGACACAGATGAAGAGTATGGAAGACTTTGTGTAACAGTGATTTTTCTTGTTTCCTATTGCCGCACTCTTCTGCGTGCACTTAATTGCTCAGAAGCCTAGGACATTGAGAAACAGCGTTGAGAATACCAAATTGTTATTGGTAGTAGGAATGGGAAAAGTGCACTTTGCCAGTATTCCTTTCGCATCTTCCACATAGAAATTCTGACTTAGCCTAGACTTTGTTTTATTCCAGATTTTCAGTTTAAACAAGTTGTGACTGTACTCATTCCAAGTGTGTGTCTGTCTTTGTTGAAAGCTCCAGACTTTAGGACATCAACAGTTCTGTAACTACTACGCATTTTTAAGCACTGTAGACAACACGTTCAAGTAATAAGCATTTGGCCCATATCAGTAGTTGACACTACAAGTAGTTAGTACAAATTCATCTGCATAGACTAGAATCTATTGTTGCCCTTAAGATCCGTAATGATAGCAGTACTATTTGGAATGTAGAAATACCGTTGCATTTCAAAGAGAAGGGATTATAATGATTGCATTTTCGGTGGTGAACAGGAAGACAAGTAGCTCTGCTTGAGATAGTGCTTTAACAAATGCAGACAATTGTCCTGTTCAGACTCTTGAACTTTAGTTGAAATTTCATCATGCCAAGTGGAGAAAAATCTCATGTCCCTCAGATGTGGAGGAGAGTAGAGGGATGGTACTCAGCATCTTTCAGATTGTCAATCCATTAGAAATCATGCATTTAACATACTATAGTATTTAGTTTCTCTTCAACTATGGCATATTAAGTTCTAGGTTAATAAGAATTTCTGGGTAATAAGGGCTCTGCATCATATCAACTCCTTGAAATTCCCTGATTTGTGAATTAACAGCATCTCAAGGAACCTTTTGCAAAATTACTGATTATCATTGTATTTACTGTATAATGCTAGGTTTCTTCTCACTGTGATAAAATTGAAGCTAAAGGAGGCCTTCAGCTACTGCAGAGGATATACCAGCAACGTAAAGATTCAGCAAAAATACAAAGGAACATAATTCGCATTATTGGAAATATGGCTTTGGATGAACGTCTTCATTCATCCATAGTACGTGCAGGTAAAAGGAAAGCAAGCGCGAGCAGTCTGAATGTCAGATTTGTATTCTAAAATTTTCAGAGGGTTTGGTGCTTTTGTAAAATGCAAAGGACCATGGTAGTGTTGTGGGGTTTAGACTGGGGGCATGGGGAGGTGTTGTCATTGGATTTAATACAAAAAATACAGACAGTTTAGATGGTCTTGATCAAAAATTCCTGTATGCTGTCTAGTCAGTATATGTCAGTGCTACAGAGGTGTTCGGATTCTGATGGATGGTGAAAATTCGGACTTGGTTGATGTTCAGTTCACATACTAGCAAAAATCTTTTGAGTTTCCTACCTCTACAGATCGTCTACCTTGTAGATTAGAGTTTGGGGTTTTTTTTATTGACTGTGTATTAGTCTCATAAAGGAACAGACCAGCTTTCAGTCCTTACCTTTTGTAACAAAGTGAAACCTGCCTTCCCGCCCTCCTTTGTTTCATGTTAGGCTAGTAACTTCTGCTAAGCTTTGCTCTGATGCCCCTTTTTTAATACTCCTAAATATTGCAATGAAAGTTCTATACTAAATATATAATTCCCAACGTCTTATTAGGAAAGAAATAAAAAGAAAAATAGAAAATATCAATATACTGTTGTGTATGTCCAAGCTGGTGCCTGCCTCTTAAATGCAGTGTGCTTTTTTATTCAACCTATTGCAAAAAGAAGTAGCAAAGGCACAGGGAAAGACTGTGAGGGTGGTTAGAAATTTGGAATGGCTGTGGTATAAAGAGCAAATAACTAGACTAAGGCAGAAGAAACAACTGAAATAGAATATGATGGAGATTTATAAAATCCTCCCTGGCAAAGAGGGAATGGTCATCCAGTGTTTCTTGTAATGCAAGACAAAAGGTTCTTGTACATCAGTTATCAAGAGACAGAACAAATAGATTTATTTTTTTTTCTGTACAGTGCATGACCAAACTAAAACTTGCCACAAAGCATTGTAATTGTTGAAGTCTTACAAAGCTTCAAAAAGTGATTAGACAATTTCATGGAAAGAAGAAAATCCATAACGGTCTACACACAGAAGCCAAGTTGCTTGCTGAAAACTGAGAGTGTGTAGTGGAGAATCAGTGCTATAAACTTGCCCTTTTATTGCTCTGTTCTTCTATTGTTCTGCAACTTCTGTCAGTGCTCACTTTTGGAGAAAGACAGCTGGACCACAAAGACTTTTGGTCTGAGCTCTAGCACCATTCTTATGTTCTTATGATGACTGCTAAAACCATACGTGTAGAGGAAGAGTTTGTAACGGAAGAGTCAGCAGCTCCCTGGGACAGAGCTCTCAGAACAAAAGGAATTTTAGACAGTAAACCGGACAGAGATGAGCAGTTGGATACTGCTGGTCAAAAGTTAATAAGACTTCTCTTTTGTTTTTTGTAGACCACTTTTGCTAGCAGCAACAAGATTTATCAGGATTTTAAAGAAACGTATGTGTCTCTGTGTGTATAAAAGATAGTCCTTTGCATTTCTCAGTAGTTTATGAACATCCCCATCCATGTCTAAGAAACTATATTTTGCATCTTAGCTAAAGTATTACAAAGTATCTTTTTCTTGAGTTAGCTGTGACTTTATCGAGGGGTGCATTCAAAGGTTACCTTCATTAATTTTCTTACGTTTCTTAGGTATAAATAGTATACTATTTTTAGAATAGCGAGGACATTTTAATTCCTTAAACAGTTTTTCATACACTGGATTTTAAAAGTAGAAATGGTTGTACTCTCACAGGAAGCATCAATTTTTCCACCTGCCATTATTCCTGTGGGTTGTTTTCTATGTCTTACGCTTTAAGCTTCATTTTCTCTCTGGGACATTTCTTTTCTTTGTCTTTTTTGCATCTTACCTGCCAAAAAAAGCCTTTAGGTCTATTCTCTCTCTGACAGCTGCACTGACCCTCTTCTGAGAAGGGATTCTCCTTCAGATCATAAGCTGAAAAGTAGTACAATACATTGCCTCCTCACTGCTCTGGATTTTTGCATTTTGGAGGCTCTGCTTATTTAGCATTGGCTTTCCTGCAGTAAAGAGAGTGAACTGAAATAATTTGTTTTGATGTTACCATTCTTAAGTTTTAACATCTGTATTCACAAGTATACTTTGAAGAATGATGTTTCTGAATTATTTTGTTTGGATGATGTTTCTAATTAGTTAATCTGCCGCTTTATTTTTTCAATGTAGGTTGGGTTTCTGTACTTGCTGAAGTAATGAAATCCCCACATGTCATTCAGTCTTCTCATGCATCCAGAGCTTTGGCTAATCTAGACAGGGACATGGTGAAAGAAAAGTATCCAGATGGTGTTTATGTCTTACATCCACAATATCGTAGCAGGTAAAGCTGAAGGAGATATTGTACATGCTGTACTTTGTGCTACTTGTTATGCTGTTCAGGTACAAAACTTTGGAAGAGTTGACATCAGAGTGCTGCTGTACTCGTGTCACTGGCTCCTCCTGTTCTTTGGTGCATTGAGAGGACTGAATTTAGATTCTCAAATAGGAGAACAACAGAAGTGCTGGGAGCAGTCCATAGCCATGAAACGAGTAGTATTGTACTGCATGAAAAAAATCCAAACACAAACCATGAGATGAATTACCGCTTTGCATGCGTTGCAGCCACTTAACCTTTGCACTGGCCATCTTGGGATATGGTGCCTTGTAATTATTTTCTTGGCAGCAGCACACACTGGCCTAAGATGCAGTAGCAGTAATTTTACAGCTTCGGTTTCTTTTAATAGTGATTGTGTATCTGGAACTGAAGCAGTCTCCAACGAGGTATGTCACTTAGCAGCAACTATTCCCAGGGTCACTGGTGTTAGTCAGGTTATAGTGAAGATCTAATTTGATGTTAAAGCCATAACTATCAAGCTGTATTAAGAGTAGCTGGAGGGAATGGTGTTTTTAATTACAGAAAAGTATTATTTGTGAGGTGGGTCCTTTCCATACCTCTTTTTTTATGTGTCTTTCTTCTGGGTGGATCCCTGTTTTTTGCCTTGATCTGAGTATCCTCTTTGAAATGTCATTAAGTGCTATTCATAAAATAAGAAATCACATGTAGTGGTAAAAATAGCATTTTGGCATCCCTTAGGTTAAAAGTTCTGTGTAAATTTATTTTGCTAAAAGAATACGGACAATGCATCTCTTAAAAATTCCTTTTTCTGTATCAGTCAGCCCATCAGAGCAGACATCCTTTTTGTTCATGGTCTTTTGGGAGCAGCATTTAAAACCTGGCGACAGCAAGACATTGACCGGCATTCGGATAAAAAGGCTTCAGAAGGGGAAGAGGACTATAGCCAGTGCTGGCCAAAGGTAAAAAGACAATAACATTTCCACTTGTGTCTGCTGTTTTCTCATTAATGAGAGCTGTCCAGAGGATACCTTTTTATAGCTACCGAAGTATCTCTATAAAACTTAAACTGATCAGTCCTGTTGGTAATTTTAGTAATTCTTGTTTCACCCAGGAGAGGGAGCCAGGAACGCATGAGTTAGAAAGTAGGCAAAGGATGGAGATGGATTACTACCTGAGGAACAGGCTAGAGTTCACCAGTATGTAATAAAAGAAAAACAGTCTAGATGTAACTTGTATTTGGGAATTAACTGAAGAGCAGAAATCTTGCTTGATATTATCCCCCCAGTAACATCTTTGCTCCATTGCTGATAAATTGCTCGCAAGAGCTTGTTAAGTACTCAGATTATAAACTTTTGGTTTCACTTTAATTTAGACGTGGCTGGCTTCAGACTGTCCTGCCCTTAGAATCATATCTGTGGAATACGACACCCATTTGAGTGACTGGAAAGCAAAATGTCCTGTTGAGGCTCACAGGTAACAAATGTGGTGCCTGCGGTTTGGAGGAGGGGCAGGAGGGAGACGTGTAAAGCTGATCCTTAGGATCACCTAGTGCGAAACAGTGACTTTAACTTTCCCTGTTGCATTTGAAAAGCAGGTTTGAAAAAACATTAGGTACAGTCATGGTATGCTTGAGCTTTTTAGCATCATGGATAACTACTTTTCGCAACTTCCTAAATTCTTACACTCTATTCTGCTTCATATTTAGGGGAGACACTAAATTATGCTATTAGTTGATGTAAATATGGCATCAATTTTATATGTTAAAGGGAATACCTCTTAAACTTAAAATGACCTAATACTGCTTCATAAGCAGAGCAGAAAATCACTCTACTCTGACTTTATACTGATGATAAAATGAAGCATATAATTTTCATAGAATTGCTTAGATTGGAAAAGACCTTTAAGATCATTGAGGTCCCACTGGTAACCTAGCACTGGCAAATCCACCACAAAACCACGCCCCTCAGCACCACATCTACATGTCTTTTAAATACTTGCAAGGATGATGACTCAACCGCTTCCCTGGGCAGACTGTTTCAATGCTTGATAACCCTTTTGGTGAAGAATTTTTTCCTAATATCCAGTCTAAACCTTCCTTGGCGCAACTTGAAGCTGTTTCCTCTTGTCCTATTGCCTGTTACATGGGAGAAGAGACCAACTCCCACCTCTCTACAACCTCCTTTCAGGTAGCTGTAGAGAGCAATAAGGTCTCCCCTCAGCCTCCTTTTCTCCAGGCTAAACAACCCCAGTTCCCTCAGTCGTTCCTCATGAGGTTTGTCCTCCAAACCCCTCACCAGCTTCGTAGCCCTTCTCTGGACATGCTCCAACACCTCAATGTCCTTCCTGTAGTGAGGGGCCCAAAACTGAATGCAGTACTCGAGGTGGGGCCTCACCAGTGCTGAGTACAGGGGGATGATCCCTTCCCTAGTCCGGCTCACCACACTATTCCTGATACAGGCCAGGATGCTGTTGGCCTTCTTGGCCACCTGGGCACACTGCTGGCTCATATTCAGCCGTCTGGCCACAAACACCCCCAGGTCCCTTTCTGGTGGGCAGCTTTCGAGCCACTCCGCCCCGAGCCTGTAGCGCTGCTTGGGGTTGTTGTGACCCAAGTGCAGGACCCGGCACTTGGCCTTGTTGAACCTCATGCCACTGGCCTCAGCCCATCGATCCAGCCTGTCCAGATCCCTTGGTAGACCCTTCCTACCATCAAGCAGATTGGCACTCGCACTTAACTTGGTGTGTCTGCAAACTTACTGAGGGTGCACTCAATTCCCTCGCCCAGGTTATTGGCAGTGTTATGTTAACGGTTGGATGCGATGATCTTAAGGATCTTTTCCAACCTAAATGATACTATGATTCTAAGAGAACTCTTTCCTGTGTCCATCTACAGTTAAGTATAATGGAAGAAAATCTGAAAAAGAAATATACATATTTGTTTATTTTAAGATAATGTCTTTTTCATTACAAACTGGGAAATTACATGATCTGCTATTTATACTCACTCAAACATAGTATTTGATTATTTTATAATTTGATGCGGTTAATAAAAGTGAAATATTTTGAAGATATTTTTAACTAGCGGGAGCAAAGACGTAGCAGTAGGATCACAACCTTATGATTGCTTGAAATGTATAGGCTCATTTCACTGTTTCAAAAGCGAATTTTTGTATCTGTCAGCTATGCTAAAGCCTATTGTTCAGCTGAAAAGACACATTTGAGTATCCTTTTCATATGTGTTATAAAAGCAATTTCTAGTGAGAATGCTGAGAACCAATAGAGATGAAGTGAATTACTTTGCACAGTGGTTGCCCCAATATCCTGATGTTTTCATTATCCATGAAATATCTTATATGTTTGATTCGTGTTACACTGCAAGGAGTAACAATGTTGCACTTTCAAGCCTGAAGTGGGAATTGGCATTGGTTTTGTTTTGGTTCCACGGCAGATTCATTTTCAGCCTCTAAGGTATAGCTTATCTTTTCCAGAGCTGAGTCTCTTCATTTATAAAGTGGAGATTATTGTGCTTTTATACTATTCCAGTAAGAAGCACTTGGAGATTATTGTCTGGAAAGTATAAAAGACACTATCTGCAATTTTTAAAATTTATTGATTGATCATGCGCTTAGTTGTTAAATTCCTGTACGCTGCTCCACAATTGAAGTGCTGTTTAGCAAAGTACATTTTTGTCAGACATTAGGTATGTTCTTGTTTCAGGGGATAAAGCTCATTGTGCATTGATGATGCTTTCGTAAAATGAAAACATAATTTTGTTACAATGTGTAAGTGAAACTATCTGAAACTCTATAGTTTTGTTGAATTAAAGCTGAAGGAAATGAGTGGTGAGTGAAATTAAAATTAAACTTTCTAGCTAAGATCAAGAGACTGAATTTAGCAAAATTCCAGTTGTCTTTGAAGCCAACCGTACAAAAGTTTTTGGCATTTTTCAATATAGCAACAATAATTAAGTAATTAGTGTTTTATGTATCTAATTCACTTTCATAAATGCACAGCATTGAAAATTCATTCCTTTTTAACGCCATTTAACCTGTCATGCTTCATCATGCTTGTGTTTGTTTTTTCTATGCAGGAAGTCCATTGCTTACAGGAGCAATGAGCTTCTTGACAAGCTCAGAGCTGCTGGGATTGGAGACAGACCTCTGGTGTGGGTATCCCATAGCATGGGTGGTAAGCACATTGCCTCTTTGACAGGAAGTATTTATTTGCTGTTAAATTTCAGAATAAGCTGCTAACCAAATTCAATCTGAAATGCAATTATTCATAATAGTTTACCTGAAAAATTTGCAAAGAGCTAAAAATGGCAAATAGATTTCTGCTTTCTTAATGCGTTATATTCAATAGCATATTCATTTTGAAAGGATTGTTATTGCTGTTTGGTTTTACTGTGTTGACTTAAAACCAACAAAATCAATGAGTTGAAATTCATGTAAATGGGAATCCAGAGGCAAAATTTTCTCCATGATTAGGCATATAGTAAACGTCATTAGCAACACTTAAAGCAAACCAAAATTGAATTTGCATCATTCATTGACATTTTATTTTAATGCCTCCTCAGGTTTGATTTGGTTTTTTTCAACTTAATCTTAGATATTTGACAAACTAAGGACTAATCGACTGAGACAAGAATGTGGTTAGTTGTTTCATGGATAATATAGCATGATCATTATTTTCACAGTGGTTTAAATCCCTGCATTAATTCCGGTTTTGTTGCCAGGTCTTCTAGTCAAAAAGATGCTGGTGGATGCTTCCAAGAATCCAGAAATGGATAAAATTGTAAACAACACCAGAGGAATCATATTTTATAGTGTACCTCACCATGGTTCCCAGCTGGCTGAATATTCTATAAATGCCAGATATCTTCTCTTTCCGTCTGTGGAGGTTAAAGAACTCAGCAAGGGTACGCTCACTTTGCTACCATTTAGCAACAGGGATCTATGCTGATGTGTTCATGATGCTTTTTTTTATCATGCTGTCAGAAAAAGCTGGGTAAAAACAACAAAGCTCCTTTTTATCTTTTGGGTTGTGTGTTAAATTTCTCTAAGTAATTCTGAGTAACTGTTTCATTTGATTGCAGAGGGGAGGGGGAAAAAGGGAGTCAGAGCAAGTTCATAGGAGAGAAGTTTGGGTCATTTAGCAACATAGTAACCCAACATGTGCTGGACTTCAGATTCTTGTCTTCTAAACAAAGGCCATGCTATGCAGAAATAAACAATTGTTGTATATGACAGGTGGAAAAAGGGATTACAAACAAAATGCTACTCCTTTTACTGCAGTATTAATTTTTCCAAAACATCTCTTTAGGAGTGCAGGCTTGCCAGACAAATGCTATAATCTTATGTTCAAGATAACACTGCAAAAATTATGTTTCTCTTTCTCAGATTCTCCTGCCCTTAAAGAGCTGAATGATGACTTCCTGTCTTTTGCCAAAGATAAGAAATTTTCAGTGCTGAGTTTTGCAGAAACCTTACCAACACACATAGGCAGCATGATAAAGCTGCACGTCGTACCTCTGGAATCAGCAAGTAAGTCAAATAGTCATTTAATTTATTTAATTTTGTATGTACTCATGTAAGCTTTGATTATGAGGAAGGATTATAAATGCTATGGTGGAAAGACCTAGAAGAATACATCTGTTATGTTGTGGGGTTTTTTTGTTTAAACTTTTGGCTGAGTTTAAACTACAGACTCCCTGTTGAGATCAGAGGCAGCTGCATTTATATCTTAGAATAGCAATTGTTTGGTTTGATTTTTCTAAATGCGAATAACGCTTGTTTATTGAAAAAGGCAGGGTAGAGCCTGGTCTAATGTTACATTGTTGTAGTCCTTTCCTTTTAATTATGAATTTATGTAGGTAGGGTGACTAGTGTTTCAGAAGCTCCCACAAGTTCCAGCTGTTTCCTCCTTTAAAAAATAAGAAAGAAAATCAGTAAACTGCTAATGGAAGGAAGAGGTCACAAGCTGTTTTTCAGTGTTCAGAATCATTTATCTTCCATATCTCTGGCACTCAAGCAATAGAGTGTGCCTCCTGAAGAGTTCCCTCCATCTTTTTGCCTTTGGTAGGAGAAGGGAAAACCAGACAGTTCTTTCTCTTGCTTTGCTTAAGGGTCTTCAGCTTAGAGAATTGTTTTAAGCCTGATATTTTGAGGTCTCCCTTGAGCAAAACCCTCTTCTGCACTGCCCAAGGTACCTGTAAGGTATTGAACAGAAACCATTGCTTTGGTGGGTTTTAGATTAGGCTTTCCACCAGCTCAATCCACTAGGTTAAATGCAAGGTTATTTGCTCTGAAAAAGGCAGATGCTATATCCCTGTTTTCCTAAGTCAGTATTTAGCAATATTTTTTCAGTATGTCGTCTCCAGAAGCAATTGTTTGTGGAAACATTGCTGATGCAATTTTATTGGCGAGGCCTGAAAAACTAGGTATTCATTTTTTTTGATTTAATGAAATAAAATGAAAAAGAGGGCTGGATGACAGACTGCACAAATAAGCACTGTGCACTTACAATTTTGTAGCGTATTTCTCCACTTCTAGAGGTGGCACACAATGCAGCACATGAGCTCTCAAAAGCTTTTATAGGGTATATGACGGTTCAGTGGCATTTTGTTCAAAACCCAGGTTGGCAAGCAATACACTCGCTTTTTCTTACATGCACACTTGGGCACCTGAAAGCAAACCTTCATCCTGCTCTAATGTAATTTCACATACTTAAAGATACAGAATTCCAAACAAAATGGAGGATTTCTCAGGAGGTTGAGTGAATAGACAGTAAACTGTTACAGCATCCTAACTTTAAAGTTCACCAGTAGTGATAAACTGTCTAGAAAGAATAAATGCTGTGCTGTGCCCCAAAATCGGTAGCCAAAAATGGAATACTTGTATTCTGCAATTAAGCAATGTAAATTTTTAATTTCCCCAGAAATGTGTGTAGTGGTTTGTGGCATATTTCAGGTTCTTTCTAGTCCCATTCTTAATCTCCACATCGAAGTATTTTATAAGGAATATGGGTAATTAGTGGTGATCAGAGTCTGGATACCCTGGATTAAATCCTACGCCTCCTAATGTCAATGCTTAAACTTCAGGCAGAACTTTGCTATCGGTCACGTGCTGGTAAATGAGGTTTTGATTAGTCAAAGTTGTCTATATGGAGAAATGTGCATTTGGGTATTCCCAATAAATCTAGTAGAACTCTGACCAGATGGTTTACCAGTGTGGGTTTTGTAGCACCATACAGCTCTATCTGACTATCACTGTGTGTATTGATGCTTTTGCCACATGAAAAAATAGCAAAGACAAACCAGTTAAACTGAAGACAGAAGTAGTTGCTTTTGAAAGAGAAATTGCTAATGCGAGATGTGTTTTTCAGTCTAGGTGATCTTTTGAACTTTGGTAGTTTTTTTTTTTGTTTTTTTTTTTTCCTTCTCCTAGAGTTAGGAATTGGAGACCTTATTCCAGTGGATGTTAATCATCTAAATATTTGTAAGCCAAAGAAGAAGGATGCTTTCCTGTACCAACGTACGTTGAAGTTCATTCAGGATGTTTTAGCCCAAGAACTTGGAGACTGAGTTTTTGCCATCCTTGGCTGTTTATTTCCTCTGTATGATGTAACACAGTAAGTTCTTCTTCTAACATTTGTTAGGGGATCTGCAGAACTACAAAGATGCTATGTCAATAGCATCTGCTGCTAAAATAATTTTCAGTACATCTCCAATTTAAGCACCTCTCCAACTTATTTCTAAAATATAT
The DNA here is from genome assembly GCA_013400135.1 of Rhinoptilus africanus. Classification (NCBI taxonomy): domain Eukaryota; kingdom Metazoa; phylum Chordata; class Aves; order Charadriiformes; family Glareolidae; genus Rhinoptilus; species Rhinoptilus africanus. The sequence goes on along the minus strand of VXBO01006552.1, from coordinate 749,461 downwards.
TCAACAAATATAAACTGAAGTCCTATGAACTTGGCAAAAAGAAAATCTGTGTTGGCTTAGAGTGACCATGATCTGTCAACAAAATGCGTGTAAATTCTCCAGCAATTTGGCTGGGAGGGGATGGGGATTCAGCGGAAGAGAAGTTTCACTTATTCCTACAGATAGCCCTCTGGAGCAACACAGCCAGACTATGGAGAGTGCCCAGGATGTCTTCTTTTAGCAAAAAAAAAAAGCTTGCTCTGGAGGTAGGTGGTCTCATTAAGATAAATATACATCTGGGACTAAAGTCTCACAGAGAGGATCAGAAACAATTAACCAAGGTGGTTATTTTTTGTGTCAAAGCATAGAAGCAGCGTATGGCTGCCTCAGAGCTTTGGTTTACTGTCCATGTTAAGTAGTCTGACTGGAGCCTGAAGAAATTTATCCAAGTGAAAGAAAATAGCATTTTAGTCTAGCAGCCCAATTACAGGGGGTTTTGTAATTTGCCTTTTCATTTAATAGACCACCCAGATTTGTCAGCAAATATGGCTTCTCTTTTCTGCTTGAGAAACAGATAGGTTGGTAGGTTGTCTTGCATAGACAACTGTAGTTCTTTTAATCTGTTTGTGTAAATGAAAACAAATGTTCACCTTCTTGTACATTTCTCTCTTAGCAACTTGTGAGGTTGCTTTATTATGACAACTTGTATCTGGTCAGACTCTGAGCAGTTCTGTGCTTGTTCACTCGGAAGATACAGAACAGAGATTTAGCTCTTTGGCTTTACTCTTGGGACGTACCGAGAAGATGGTACATTCAAATCCCTGGCTCGTGTTACTCACTTAGAAACTTCTTCAGCTGTTTTAAAGAAGAGAGTTGAAAATGCTCAAGTGGAGTAAGACAAATGTAGGCCCTCACAAGAAAGCTAATGCTTAGAGTTTGGAGCTCAGGTAGAGAGAAAAGTAAAGCAGGACAAAATTCAGGTGATCATGGGAAATGCAGAAGATCTCAGACGTTTTGGTTTCTTGAGGCCTAAGTCTATTTATTGGTGTAGATATAGAGAAAAACAGCAGTGTTGTCTTATTTGAGTTTATGTTAAGGATAACTTAACAGTACTGATGAGAAGGAAGTATTTTTAGAAAAAAAAAAAAAAGAAAAGGCAGTGCTCAGTCACTTTTTCAAAGTCTTAGATAGTTTATAATGCAATTACAAGCAGCCTAGTCTAACTGGGGGTCTCTCTCCTTCCTTTCTTTACACACCCAATCCTCCCTGTAAACAAACATAGACTATGGTTAGGCCATACCGCCCTAGCTGGACATTTGTTAAATCAGGCCTGTGTTGATGGCAGGCTTAAGATGCCTGTTAGCATCACTTATGTGAGGTGGATCTAATACTATTGGCCTTAAAATTGGGGCTACAAAAGCTACCAAAGAGGTGGGATGTGCCTTGCTGCTCTGCCTGGGCTTGGTGCAGGCACGAGTGGCCGTTGCAGTCCTGCCGGGTCCTGAGGCCACCTCGGCTGTGCCCACTTGAGAGCACTCCAGCCCAGGAGGACACTACATCTGAAAATGCACTTCTGGGAGTTGACCCCTGACCTGCTGGAGTTGCATGGTAAAATTCACAAGAGCAGTACGGAGAATGTAGAGCACCACACTGGCAAAAAAAGAGTATTTTTCCCCTTAACTGAGATGTAGGTAAAAGCACTGCACGGCAGTATTTCAGATACAAAAGGTAACAGAACTGTTGTAACTTCTAAAGAGGTTTATTCTTTTTACACTGTGGTTTAAACTTAAGAGTGTAAATATACTAGAACACTTTGTATTCACAAAGTAGAGGGTATGTGGAATTCATTGTGAACAGATTAGACTTCTAATAACTGAATGCGTGTTTAGTCTGACAAATCTTGTATTCGTTTTAATAGACTTCTTTGGCTTACAGGAATTCAGATCAACGTCATTACACATTAATCTCACTAAATGCATCTATGTTTTGTTACTGTAACTGGAACTCTTGAGACAACTTTCTCCTTTTTGTAAGTGTATGTATATATATGTCACTTTCAAAACTAATATTTTGAAGGGGGGTACTGTTGGGGTTGGTGTTCTTTTTTTTTTAATATAGTAATGAAATGTGGTTTTAAAAATGTACCAGATATGCCACGAAATGTATTAAAGGTGAATGATCTGCCAAAAGAATGCTCTGGATCATGTTCACTGTTGTCAAAGACCTTTTTAGTGATTGTCTCATGCTGGAAGAATGCAGTGTTTACCCTTCGTCTTGGGTAAGAGGCATAGTACTGGGGGGTGCTGCCAGTCGTCGATGGTTTGCCAAACTGAGCATTTTTTTGCGCTTTTGGATTTTGCAACCATGTACAGACATTGGTTTGAGGGCCAGAAGGTCTGTTGTGTAGCATTTTTGTCTGCTTCCCCTTAGAAACTTAGGCTTCCGTGCTTCCCTGGTGTCACATTAGTTCAGAATAGTGCCTTTATGTAAATTCTTGGGTCTCAAACTATGCCTTTAATCCCATCTCGCTGGGGACCCCGCTGCAGCTGTGTCTGGCAGGTATGTGTGAGCTGTCTGAGAGGATGGTGTTCCATCTGCATTGTGGCATCCAGGACTAAAATACTAAGTCAAGAAGGGAGGGCTAAGAGGAGTTCGTCAATTCTCTGGCACTTCTTGTCCAGCGCTTTTGTATAAATGTATTGGTATTTTTAGTAGCAACAGTCTACAAGTTTTTAATTGCTGTGATTACAGTAGTGCAAGCTGGTTTTCACTGTGCTTTGTGCTCCGTGGTGCCAGGCAGAGCAGCTGGCTAGAAAGGAGAAATTTTCCGTCTGGTGAATATGTCAATTCTGGACAAAAAGGAAAAAGCAAAAATGTTGTTTTGTCAGAGTGGGAATTCTAAACAATGGTTTGGGTTTTGTTCTCTTTCTTTTTGTTTGTTTCAGGGATCACCAGCCACAGCACGGGGTTGGAACTAGATGATCTCGAAGGTCCCTTTCAACCTAAACTCTTCTACAACCCTAAATAAGCTAACTTGGGCAGTTGCTATACCAAGG
>VXBO01006552.1:650323-745825 GCA_013400135.1 Rhinoptilus africanus | reverse complement strand
CCCCTTCCCCCCCCCCCCCAAACACAACTGCAGCTGAACAACCAGGATGCCTGTGGCAGCTTAAAAGTCACTGTGCTCCAGGGTCCTGGGCAAGCTCACGTGGTGTCAGTCTCTTGCCCAAGTCTGTCGCATTAAATAAACACACAGATGTTTATATACTCGCATCTGGTAAATCGTTCTTACCTGGCTTCACAGCCGGTGTCAACGATTTTACGATTTCCCGAGTGCTGGGCTCACAACATGAAAAATATCGTGGGATAGCCACTCCCCACCACCCATTGTGTGGCCCTCAGGGCTGATGGCTGCCACTGAGGACCTTGGTTCCCACCGATAATGTCCCGGTGAGAATGGGCAGCAGAGCTGAGGACAGAGCCGTGCCGCGCACTCCTTAGTTGCGGGCATCAGGTATTGATGGTTCCAGAGTACTCGGCCTTTTTTTGATATTGTGGTGGGGCCTGGCTTAATCCTGAATGAGGAGAGTCACCACCTCCCACGGTCTGAGTTTTCTGTAGCGGTTCCCCAAACGCGGACCAAGTCTGGCCTGGCTTAGCTGCTCCCGACCATTGAAACTAGAAGCCAGGCCACAAGCACCTGCCTCTGAAAAACACGTGGCTGGGGGGTTGGGCACCAGTGTGGAAGGTGACGTATTGAGACAGGAGATTCTTCCTTCTTTGCTGTAACCTTTTTGGCTGAATTCTCCGATCCTTCCCCTCGATTTGCTGTGACTGAGCGGTGTATGTGTCACTGCCAGTACAAAGCACTCAGCTGCAGAGAGTCATTCATAACGGGCAGCTTCCCACATGCATAGGCATAAGATAGAATGCTAAAAGCCAGATACTTCTCTTACTGAAGGAGAGTAATAAAGCAGATTTTATTTGACTTGTATAAATCCACTTTAATTGGCTTTCCTGCTTACGCTTTCATTAGCATGTAAATTAGCTGTCCTAGAGCTGTTCATTATCTTTGCAGAAAATGCTGGATATGGTCATATAACGTACTCTTTCTTTTTTACTGCTCTTAGTGTTTCATACTGAAATGCGCCTGTAAATATTCACTGTACTTTTTTTTCTTAAGAGAATGACGAAGAGGCTAAAGCTCTGCGTCATCTCGTAGGGAAACCACGATCTTGCTTCAGCATTACTCACCAGCCTGCTGCCACGCTCCACTGGCACTCACGTAAGCAGCTTAGAATTGGGTTTTATTGGTTTGGCCTTTGAAGGTTTTGGGGATGTTTGTAAAGTGTCTGGCAGAGGAGGCCGGCAGATGCTTAGGCTAAGGCAGCATCCTCTCTTATGTGCTGTCCTGTGCTCAAAATTCAGTAGTGGCAGTGAAACAGGTAGGCAGTACAAGAAAGAATGTGGCTGAATTCCCAGTTTCCAAGAAGCTGCGAATGAGCCACTTTTAATTTTCCTATGGGGAAAAAACCCCTCTGAGCTTTTTTTAAACATAGCTTTTCTGAAAAGGAGGGGATTTTTTCAGCTTCACCAACTGCTTAAAAATGCTCTCCTTTATTTTAATAGTAAAAGATCTTGATGCCTCTCTTAACGAGTTACCATGACAAGTTGCAATCTGTTTATCATTTTTAACTGCCTGCTTTGAGCCAATGGCCTCTGTAGCGTATGGTTTCACTGCACAGGCAAGGCAAAAGCCTGCTCAGCTACAGCCGGTAACGGGCACGTGTAGCACCATGGACTATCCTTGCTGGAAGCTTGGGCTTTTGAGAAGTATGACTGCTGGCTTGCTAATAAATGAGAGATTGCTTCATTATGAAGATCAGGTCCGCTTTGAGCTGAGCAGCAATAGTTCGTGAGCCATCTCACCGTGGCGAGTGACCTGTAGACTCACCTGAAACACTTGCCCTGTAGGCTCTGGGGGAAATACTGGTAAGGAAAAGGGAGAAGCAAAGCAGGCAGGCAGGAATATGTGCCTGGTTTCTCCAGTGGTTAAGTGGGGAAGTGTGGCGGGGTGGGTGCTTCCCCTGCCTAGGCTGTCACATTCTGAACCACTGAATATGATCATCTTTTAAACCTTTTGTTTGCAAGATAATTGCAGTTGCTTCCCAGTTAGTCTTGGTGGTGTGCGCTGTACCTGTCTCCTAGGTACACTCCCCGCCTGGGCGCACAGTGCGCCATTTATTCACAGCCTGAGTGGGCAAACTCCTCGTTAGGCCCTGAGCAACTGTTCTTCCCTGCAGGAGGGTCCTGCTGCCCCCACCACATGCTTGTGGCTTAGCCTTGGGCCACCACAGCTGTTGCACTTGCATGAAGTTGGGTTCCAAGACCGCCCTTTCCTCTCCTGCACTGTGGCAATAAGAGACTGACGCCTCCTTTTCTTGCGAAGCAGCAGCAGCAGCAGCACAGCGCTCAGAAGAGCTCTGTTGTAATACAGGGGCTCAACTTGCCTGGAGTGAAACCAGGCACTTCTTGGCGATGTCTGAGTGTCACCTCTCGTGGGTCTGCTTTACAGCTTCATCCCACACGCTTTCCATTTTACTTTTAACACAGGAATGAGTTTAACCAGGTGAGTTCTGGGGCCTGCCAACACTGCAGCTAGTCGGGATCCACCAGAAGATACCGCCCCAGCCTTGTTTCCACAGCAGAAACATGCCAGTGTTACTTACACTCTTCCCTTTTGCACGTTTGTTCCAGAGTAACTGTAGCAGTCCAACCATTCGAGATAAGGGTGCTTTATTTCAAGTGACAGAAATTGATTAATATAGAAATTCCACAGGAAAATGTTTTTCTTAATGTCTTTTTTTTCCGTATATCCTTATACGTCCTTGCATATGATTTGAACCTGAAAAAAGTAAAACCTCTTAAGATGGATTAATAACAGGAAATAACTTAACAATACAGAACTTTTCAAACAAGCCATAGGTAACGGTAGGTTGTATGTACTCCATACACTTCCCTCCAGGGGCAGTATCTTTACCTTTAAACATGAAAATGAAATGTAGCATGGACAGATGGTCGGTTTCCTTAAATAGAAATATTTGTGCAAAAGATTTATTTTTATTTTGCATCATAATTATGACTTCCATAAGAACATTAAGGGGACAAAATTTTACAGTTCTAAATTGGTGTTTGTCTTCATCAAGGTATTTTTGTTTTGTTCCGAGACAAGCAGTTTATTGAACCCTTCTGACAGCGCACCGCTGTCTTCATCGTCACTAAATGTAACCCAGTGACTGAAATCTTTCAAGCTGGGGAGTTTTACATTTTCTGGACTGTGTGCTGGAGAAGTAGCCAATGGCGCCTGTATGGCAGAAGGGTAGGAAGAATCCGTCTCCAGGTCCAAAAGATTGGTGTTCTCCAGAAGGGAGCTGGTATCTGAGAGCTGTGGGTGCTGGCCTGCTGGTACGGGAGGGCCCTGAAGGCTGGCCAGTAATTCTGTGGCATTTTGTACCAACTGCTTAGTTGTGTTGTTTTCTGGGCTGGCCGAGGGCATAGGATCTGAGCGAGCAGGCGGCGTGGGGACACGAGCATCCCGAGACTGGAGACAGAACCCAGCGTTGTTGTTGTTGGAGTTGAACATTAACCCCCTGAAAAGCGGGTTGTCGCTGCTCTGGAGAACTTGCAGATGGAGCGCTGCAGGTGCCGACTTCTTTCTTCGTGGTGGCACCTTTGGGGCAAAGGAAGTGTTCTGGGGAGGCAGTGCCATGGCCTCAGCCGTGCTTGCCGAGGGGGGCTGCCTTTCACTGCTCCCCCTGCTCTCCTGAGGCTTCCCAGGTTGCAGTGCTCTGGGTTTAGGGACTGGGGTAATCCTGGTCGGACTGAGAATAGCTCCGGCTTCTAGACAGGGCTCTGGCAAGCCAAAAGGGGACTGTACTGTCTGTTGGTCAAATGGCTCTTCTGTAGACGTGGCCTGAGGGGGAAAAGGAACAAGAAAGCTGAGAACAAAAAGGGTACCTGAAACTCTGAGTCGCTGCTACTAGTGCAAGTCTTACTGATGGCGTTGCAGAGGAAACCTGACGATACTGGAAGAAGGAAAAAAAAGCAGTACAAAGGGGCAGCTTGACAGCATGGCTTTACGCTGTACCTGCCTGGTTCTGTTCTCATGCATCGTGTCTTGGACCCGTGTCCATTTACAGGGTGCCATTTGAGGACAAGGACCCTACAGCCTGTCCACTCCCTGTTTGAGAAATACATCTCTTTCTCACCATCTCTTTCTCACATGGTAGGATTTTTGCTCCAGGCCAAATTAACACAGTTCTGAAGAGTTATTTATTTGTTGTATCTCTCTGCTGACTGATATTATTTAAGGAAGAATGCATAGGAAGGGCTAAATTAATGGGGCCATTAGCAGATGCCTTTGGATACCTTCTGATAGGAAAGGCTGAAGGACAATTAGCTTAAACTAACCCAGGAAATGCATTAATGGCTCTGTCATGTCTCACTGGTGCTAAGAACTGAAGCTAAACGTAAGCTCTCAAAGTACAGTCTAGCATACATTCACCATTTAAAAATATATTAATAACTGGAGCCCAGCTCAGTCCAAGAGGGCAAGGGCTGCTTCGGATTTCTCACACTCAATGTGACTGAAAGCATTTTAATTCTTTATTACTCTGACATACTATTAAAATATAATATCTAGGCTTTTTAATGCAGTCAGAATATTTAGTCAATGTTTCGTGATGGACACGTCCCCTGCCATTTCTGTCTATACATGGTTCTTCAGTTGCCTACGTTTGACTGCATGCTTTCTTAGCGACAGAGGTGGCTTGGGCAGAGGTTTTAAAGTAGACAAGTCCCATCCAAACTCCCTCAGCTGGAGGAAGGAGTGGATGTCTGAAGCAGAGTCAATCTGAAACAGATATATTCCTGCAGGAGATGTCATATAATTAACATCAAAATAGCAACCCCTCTCCGCACCTTTCCAGAATGCCCTGGGAATGGTGACGACATAAATAAAATAAACAGACCATTCCTTGTTATTAAATGTTTAAGGAAAGGGCACGCACTCTGCTGGGTTTTTTCTTCTGTGAATCTGCCAATTAGAGATGGCACGAAGTCCATTATAGTGAAGGGGTGAATGCCTTTACAGAGGAAGGTAAGGCAGGAGGCCTGACAACTCAGAACAGAGCTTCCTAGCAGAGGTGCCGTCAAAGGAAGAATATAAAAGGTTGTATTTGTCTGTCTCATACTTAAATTGCTTTCACCATCAAATACTCATTTTAGCAGCTCTAGAGGTGAAGAACTATTATCATCTCCCTTGTAGAGACGTGACAGAGGTTAAAACCCGAACACCTACAGGTTTGTATTTTTAAGAAGCTGAACTCTTGAGCAGAATCCCGAATTCAAAGCTGGATGCCATTACTAGGTGCGTGAGAAAATCTAGATGTCTCTGAGCAGGACACAGAACAGCAGACTGATGAAGAAGCTGCCTCCAATCGTTGCAGAGCAGACCACTCATGACCTGGTAAAACTTTATCACAGTAAACACTGTGATAAAGAAGGGAAAAGTCTCAAATCCTGACCAGGTTTAGACAAACCAGAAGAAAAGTAACAAAATCTAAGAGAAAGGACTGACAAATAGAAAAGCTGAAAGTGGATGAGTAAGGAACTCAAGGCTCCATTTCCCTTCTGATCTTTCTTATGTTTTTAGGCCTTGCTGACTACAATACACAAAATCCCCAATGTCAGCACCTGCTGGCCAAGAACTTAAAGGGACAGGACTTCATCCAGCTCCCCCCCATGCCATCGTTCACATTGTATAACGGAGGCTGGATGCGTTTTGCTGCAACTATCTTACATTTTCCACCTTGACTCCGGTCCTTTGCGGAGGTACTGGCTTCTTCGTAGTTGGAACTTTGGGTGGTGGGCGGTGGGGCACAAGCGCTGGTCCTGCCTGCGACCCTTGAAATGATGCTGACTTTGTGATGCTGGGAAGAGGCTCGGGTTTGGCCAATGTTTGGTTTCTAGTTGGAGCAGGCTTTACAGCATCTTCCTGTAGTCCTGGAAAGCAAAACAAATAGCGTTTAAACAAATAACCTTTAATCACCTAGTCCAACCCCCCCGCAATGAGCAGGGACATCTTCAACTAGATCAGGTTGCTCAGAGCCCCGTCCAACCTGACCCTGAATGTTTCCAGGGAGGAGGCATCTGGAAAATCTTATCTAGAAAATCAAGATAATGACACCAAGCACATCTTTGTAGAGTACTTTGGAAAGAGCTGTAGATGCCAACTGGTGGTACGGCACAAGGGACTGAAAGTGATGCTGACCAGACTGCTATCCTTACCCACGCTGAGTGAAATGCTTTATGTGAATTTCAAAATTAACAGAGAGTAAATCCGATTTCAAACCCAAATGAACAGCACTCTCTGAGGAACAAACAGCAAGATGCCTTATGATATTTCTAATTAAATTGGATTATTCCAGACTGCATTCGCTCTATTTACAAATGAAAAGGGATGTTTTTCTCCTAAACTGAGAGCCTTGCCAACTCAGGTGGCTATCTCAGAGTCATGCTGCATCCTTTCTCATTCATTCAGCATCAGCAGAAAGAGACCTTGCAACCCCCGCGGGGATATTCACACTGCCTAAGTTTCAACACCTAAGCTAGTTTCCTGCCTAACTTGCTCTTGCGTGAAGTTCTCTTCTCCAGGGATTAGACAGAGAGCCTAAACACAGAGTAGCCTTTTATCTTGGCTATTCAAGCTGCAGGGGTGCAAGCTTCTCTCTAGGTTACAGCTATACTTGTTCAAATGTGAACAGAATACAGGTTAGTTCTCCCACAGCTGTATTTGCTCTCCAGTTCTGCTTGGAACAGTGAGCATTCACTAAACAGAGGAGGAAATACTCTTTATGCAACTCTGGGCTAACACAGGCACCATCAGTTTAGTAAGATACCATCTTTATCTTTAATTTTTTCCGACTAAATCTGGACATAAATAACCCAAGGTGCTCCTAAGTAACAGGTTCTACAGCAAACCATACAACTTGAGTCATCTTGAAAGAAAAAGCTTAATATTATCAAAACTGACAGAGAACACCACGTACAATCTTGCAAGAATGTGTATGTCAGCGTTCAGGTGAGCTTCTGAATAGAAACGTGTGCATCTGGGCTATGGTGGGATGGATGAATACACCTACGGTTTTCCTTATTTAAAGAATTTTAGAAGCCACTTAGAAAGCTCTGCTCACCTCCTTTAGCTTCCATAAGACATCTAATAGCTTCTTCTGCTTCCTCCGCTGTGGTGGTTTTGATCTGCTTGACGTTGTAAGGTTTACTTATTCCAGTCCGGACTTTCGGCTTTAGAAAAAAAAATAAATACAAAAATGAGTAATCTTGAGAGAACTGATTTTTTTCTTGTACATCTGTAATCTTACAGCTAAGCTCATGCACCTGTAAAATCCTGTTTTTGCCAGTGGCTATTCAGCAATCTATAAATACTACAGAAACAGTGGGGAGTCTTTTGGCAGATACTACATCTCTGTTACCAGCTGACAGACAGGCCTTACTGCCACAGCGAGTCCCTTAGCCACCCCCAGTTCAATACATTAGGGTTCTCACCCAACCCGGAGTGGGGAGGTGTTTCCACATTCCGGCCTTGGCCTACTCAGAGGGCTAGCAGCCTCGCTGGCAACGGTCAAGGCTTTTCCTGTATTCTGGGCACTAGCACAGTCCATCAAAAAAGAGGTAAGAAAAGAACTGAAGCATATTATCATGGTGTTGAGAGTTAGCATCTGTCAGAAAGCAGCATAAGGAATAAACAGTGCCCTGGTCTTGCACCATTCTCGCTCTCCCTCTTTGGCCTTTCTAATTCCTGGCAATTTAATCACATTCTTCTGGCATCTAGCAGCTCCTACAGTCTAGTATTACAGTATAAGAAGTTCATCTTAGCATTTCCAGCTCAGGCATGTGATGGACTTTCCTTCCTTGTACTACAGGTACGTCATGTAGGTGATGCTCAGTGCCTACAGTGTCTGCGTAGATGGGGGAGATCAGGACAATGCCAAGTGGCCACGCTGAGGGGCAGGACTCACTGGCTGCTGAGGGGCTCCAGGTAGTAGCTTTGCCATTGCCAGGATGGAGCAGGTGGAATGGCTTCCTGGAGAGGGGGAACCATCTGAGGGGGACTTCTTGCCTGATGTTCCGGCTGAAAGAGGAATAAAAATGGCTTTTTACATTCAAGAGCTGGTACAACATTTTATCTGCAATGGAGCAAAACCAACGTGCTTTGAAATTGTTTGCGATAAATAAAAGAGACGCTGTCACCCTCCCTGCTCCTCCAGGGACAGACATATTAGGCAAGACCTTCCTGTAGGACACCAAGGACCTTGAGTCCCTCTCCCTGAGTGCCAAGAGCCAGACACTTTAGGAGGAATGATGGCTGGACTGTTACTGGTCTAATCTAAGGTGAAAAAAAAGTCTCTACACAGAATGAAGTGTTGAATTCTCGAGCTGTTTCAGGAAGCAGTTTCCTAGTCAGTCTTACTTTCATTCAATTAATTTAATAAGCTTAGCTGAGCAGTAACGTTGCATTCCAGGCACAGATACACAGATACCAATGTTGTCACTTCTGTGCAACAGACTCAGAAATGAATGGGCATAATCCCAAAGAACTCATCTTCCAGCAGTGAGTCTGCCAGAACCTTTAATTTAAGACTGGAAAATATGCACGGAAGAGAGACTTTTGGGCCGCAAGAAAAATGTGATGTATAGCTCATGTCATATAGAAGGCAAAGATGATTATGCTGTTCTAGCAATCATCCAGAAGTGGCCATAAAAACAGGAGCAGCACAGCAGTGATGGCATCTCAGGTGGGTAGAGCTCAGGTAAAGAGCATTACTTCTCCTTTGTGCCTCACTGAAAATCATGAGCCACTTTGCATTTTTCATAAACACAAAAACAAGCAGGAATTGTTTGCAAAGCAGCAAAGGACAAAAACTGTCCCTATCAAGTACTTTGTCAAAGCTTTTTAAAAAAGAGGATTACAATTAAGTCAGAAACAAAGAAACTGTAAGAAAACACTCAGTGACTTTGGAAGTCAGCAGGCACAAATACTGATATTTATTTTTATTGCCACAATGTGGCTGGTCAAGTTGCTAACCTGAGTGATGAGTTAGTATGAAACATAGAATCACAGAATGGCCTAGGTTGGAACAGACCTTTCAGATCATCGAGCCCAACCATCAACTTAACACTGACAAAACCCATCACTAAACCACATCTCTAAGCACTATGTCTACCCATCTTTTAAATACCTCCAGGGATAGGATAGCAACTCAACCACTTCCCTGGGCAGCCTGTGCCAATGCTTAATAACCCTTTCAGTGTAAAAATTTTTCCTAATATCCAGTCTAAGCCTCCACTGGCACAACTTGAGGCCATTTGCTCTTGTCCTATTGCCTGTAACTTGGGAGAAGAGACTGTATGGGCCATTCCAGTCCACACTAAAGGCATTTTTTGTGGAGTATCTGTCATCCTAAAGACAAACTTCTCCTGTTGCTAACTGCAGCTGTAGTCAGGCTGAGAAAGCCTAGGCAGCAAGCACAAGTACCTCAAAAGCCTGACATTTCAGAACAAGGTATTACTTTCTTTGTCACTTAGAAATGGCAGGCAAAACTGTTCAGGTGGGGCCAACACAACATTAAAGAAAGTTAAACTCACCAGGAGGGGGAGGCCTCTGTGGTGGCTGAAGTGGCCGAGGCCTGGTAGGAATGGACAAAGACCTGCTTGGAGTCCGGCGGTGGCGTTCCCCACTTGCCTCCAGCTCCCGCTTCAAATCGGCCAGGTCTGTATCATCTATGGAAATTTTAGAAAGGATCTGCATTAGATACCCACTGCCTGTGAGGCACCAACTCTGAGTGGTCAGGGGAGAGGCGATTTTGAACGGCAAGCCTCAAACAGGTATCTCAGCAACACAACACGACCCCTTTCATATTGTTTTGCTCTCCCCGAATGTCTCCCTACTCCCACTCCAGGAAACACCTACCCTTCTGTCAAACACTTCTCTCTCTCCCTTTCCAGCATTTATTAACTGTTTGTGCCAACACAAACACTGCCTGCATCTGATTTTGGGATTACTGGTCACCTTGTTAGATTCTGAGCTTTTCACAGCCAGACTCGGCAGCAACCTGCTCGCATTCAAACTGTGCCCTGGCAGCCGCAAGGCTAGTCACAGCCTTCCTTCCTGACAACGTGAATTCCCTCTGAGGATTAGACAACTTATCCTTGCTCAGGAAAACTGTTTTTATGCCACAGAAAAGTCTGAATGGTTCACACATCTCTGCTTTCCAGCAACGTCTCCTAACAGGTACCCCTGCCTCGATCTGCTAGCCCTCGGCTGCACCTTACATGAGTAGGTAATTACACAGGTCCTTCCTCCTGCCTAAGCCTCTCTGGCAGCTGGAGAGGAGAGAAGCAGGGATTGCTTTCAGTCTCCCAGCCTGCTGCAGTGAAGGCTTTCACTTCAGTGCTCTCCCCCCGCTATGGCTGCCCAGCCACGCAGCTCTGATCTTTGAAGCTGAAAAATTCACTGGGTTTACTTTTGTCCCTGTGGTTTGGAGAGGATGGGGAAGGAATTGTGTAGCAGCAGTCTCTCATACTTCAGGCATTTTTATGCAAGTTCTTGTTTTTCAGAAAGCTGTGCTCTGCGGGGAATACCGAGCTGCCTCACAGTTTCTGACTCCCACTCAGCAGCGGATGGCAGCCACAGAGACGCAGCTTGTGATCCGCCCAACTTGCCCTCCCCCCTCTCTCTGCATTTTCAATATTCTAAGCTGCAGATAGGGGCTTATCAGTAGGATCCAAGGAGTCACGCGGGCACCTAAAAGCTTGGCTTGAAATTCTGGCAGTAACACTGAATGCAAGACAAAAACCAGCCACCACCACTCTATCCCTTCCCCTAAAAGGCTGCTGGTTTTAGGCAACGGCTTTCGGGACATCAGTTTTGTGTGACTATGCCCTTCTCTGACCTCAGAAACACACATATACGCTGTTCTGCCCATGACTGGTTTCCATCTGTGTCTAGCATGAGCTGTACAATCATCATATCTTCAATCAGGAGTTGCTCAGGCAGAGTTGGAAGCTTATTCAGGCATCTGAAATTGCAGAGACTTTCAAGATGGATTGAATATATTGTACTTTGAGTTGTGTGAGATCATGAACCCACCGTGACCTCCTTCAAACTATACTTTACAGTCTCCATTTACTTTGTGATATTTTTTGTGGAGAAGAGTTAGTGTGAGTGAAAAGAATCACTGCAATTCTCTGTAGCTTAATGAATCATCACACAGCAGGCCAGAGGTGTTTGGAGGGCAAGGCATCCTATAATACAAAGTGATTGGCTTCACGGTATTTAATAATGACATATTACTCCTTGCCTCAGGGCGAGGTTTCTGGGTCTGGCCGCGCTGCACCCAGCCTATGACTCAAGGTGGTCAAGAAAGCTGTATATCACTTGGATTGTTTGGGAAATCTGTCTGTGTAAACTTACGAATTTCATTTAATCTGTTTGAACTCTGCTTCTGAGTCAACCTTTGAAGATATTAAAGTTTTCACTTTTATGTCAGAAAACAAAGCACTTCTGAGAGAGCGCAAAAAGACAGCTACTGAATCACTTGCTGTCACGATGAAGCGTTTAAGACGTGACCAGCCCACAAATGCTTGGTCACCAAAGCATGTCCTGCTCACATCCTGGTGTAAGACCACCACTGTCTTAGCTAGCTCTTGCTGCAGCTTTTATCAGTATTCTCTTCACAGCTTTATCTTCCTTTTACCGGGATGCTTCACAATAATGTACAAACAAGCCAGGTGACCAGGAAAAAAGGTAACACATTTACGAAGCACTAAAAGAATGAATATACCTGTTGTGTGAACCTCAGCCTCTTCAGAAATAAATAAAATTGGAACAAAGGAGAAACTTTAGGCCTCTGTGAAGTAAGTCATTTGAACACAACAACCTCCTGTACTGCTCAGCTTACACCTGACTGCACTGCCACAGCTCTTGCTCAAAAGACAGAGCCAAGCCCATCGCTGAATCAACAGGATTCCTTCGGTTTAATTTTGCTCTGGCCCTCACCAATCAGAAAATAATGGACAAGCTTTTGTTGCAGGGTCTGGTGCTGAGCAACATCAAACGGATAAAAAGATTTAATTTCTCCTGACTATAAAAGGAAACCAGCATTTCTCAGCATTCTTTCCTTCCCCTGGGCTAGAGAGAAGGAGGATCTAAGCTTTGTTACTTGCATTGCTGAGGGCATTTGTTATGCCCGAGGGCCTCAGTTACAGTCACTGACTCAGGGGGGACTGAGCATGAACATGTACCAAAAAGATGATCCTTATCTTTGGAAGACCTACAATGAAAATATAAATGAACTGGAAATATAGACAAAAGGAGAACAAAAAACCAAACCTTCAAGCCTTGCTTTAAGGAAGGTAACTTTACCTTTATATACTTTACCTTTACACAGTCGTGGGTTTTGTCCAGATTTGTTTGAAAGAGCTATGGATGCAAAATGTCCAGAGCCCTCAGGCATATCTTCTGCTGTGTCTGCTACTAGGTGTTGACACAAAGAATCATCTAAATCATCATCTTCATCCTCTACTATATCACCTAAATTAAAATATTAGATAACAAAGAATTAGTGAGCAAATGCATTCTCTGTCTCTCCCTACTATCAATCAATGAATTTAACATAAAAGTTGGGCAAGCTTTGTGTGTAACCCATGTGTTTCATTAGTTTGTTTCTATATAGACAACTGTATCGAAACATATATACCATACATTGGATTTGCTAACATATATTATACTAAATTGACAGGACAATCTAAGCAACAGTTCTCTGCCTAGGCACAGTGCCAGGTCACGGCTTTAGTTACAATTCTCTTCTTAAGAAGCGTGGATACATTACAGATCAAGATACCACTGACACTCATACTGTTCCTTCTCTGTGCAACCAAAGTCAGCGAAGCAATTTCTTACAACTTAGCTTAGAAACCTGCTGCTCACCTTCTGAGTCATAGTCCAAACTTGAGAAGTCAAAATTTTCTTCCAGAAGACAGGAGTTTGCCGTGGGGGACATGGGGGCAATGCTGTCCCGTTTTCGAGCAATTTCCTCCTGAAGGCCCTTTAGCCAGTCCTTAGTCTTGGGCCGGATCTTCACTGTTCTGCCTCTAACCTAACGCAAAGAAAGACTTGTTTCCCCTTTGCCAAGCAACTTCACAAAATGACAACACCGGAACAGAATAAGCGAGTGCTGCCAGTCTATTGTACAATTGCTTTAGAAACTAATGCAACTGAAGGTTCATTTCAGAAGCTAAATGAAAAGGAAGCACTCTTCCTACCCCCACAACCAAGTTTTCAGACTGTAACAATATTCTTGAAAGTAAATTGGGTTCACAGCTCAAAAGCATTGCTGCTGCATTTGGGAAATACTTGAGAAATAGCTGAAACATCAAAAAGCATCAAAACAATACTGTGATAGTAGTAATCGTGTGGGAGGGTTGCATTTGTCAGTCAGTAGCTTTAAAACACACAGGACTTTGCTACCTGCTGCCATCTGTAAGGATGTGAGGATTTTCTCTGCTCTGAAAATCCCCAAAATGATGGTTGATATATCTGGGAAGTATATTATTAAACAGGTTAAGACCACAGCTGCTTATATGTGTTGCTCCATGACATGTGGGGTGAGATGTATCCACATCAGCAGCTTTGGTAGCAAAATTAGTTTGGAAAGTTCCTGACGCAGGTTCCCAGCACCTTCACACACTTTGCACATACAATTGTGGTTTGGCCTGTGCTATAAATTGTATCAATGAAATGAGCGAAATCAAAAGATAAAACTTGAAATATGAAAGAATAAGAGTTAACTTTACAGTATAGCCCCACAAACAGTTTTGTCAGCATAAATGAGGGGGCTGATGAATTGTGGAGCAAGCGGGAAGGAAGAGGAGAGATGTGAAGGTAAACTCCTAATGCTAACGCCAAGTTTGCCATGGAGGTCAACGAACCATGTTGCTCCAGCTTGGTAGAAGGGGTTTATCTGATACATTTGAGAGGAATAAAAAAAACCTCCAAACCATGATCGTGAAGATGCTTTGGCAACAGTACAAAGTTACATACAACCTCAGAAGAATTGCTTCAAGTGCCAGAACAATGACCAAGTCCATGTATTCTGCAGTGGTATCAGAGGCCATATCCTAAGCACTGCTTAGGAGCACCAAGAAGTCACCTCCTGCCCTCCTGAAACTGAAATACTGCATTAACAGCCTCAGTGTATGTGAATGCTAAGGACTTTGTGAGCACCAAGTTTCTTTGAAATAATGCTACTTGATTTAGCTAGAAACTCAACTATCCTTCTAAGCAACCACTTTTTGAGAAATTTGTTATGAAATTATTATTATAGGTTTGAGAGAGTCTTACTTTGACACCATCTATATCCATAACACGAAGAGCCGACTTGCTGTCTGCAAACGTCACCAGCATTTGACCTCCACTGATCCTAGTAAAAAAAGGTAGAGGAGAGAAAACAGTGTATTTTACTTCAAAACTGTTAAATAAAAAGCCCTAAAGGCAAACATGATTATTTGGTTTTAGTTGTATTTTCCTCACAACTATTTTTTGGGGAGGCACAAGTGATCTATGAATCCCAGTTGGGCTCTTCCTCTTCTCCACCCACCCTTGTGTGACCCCAGCACCCTGCCCTTTACTGCATCGCCCCTGAGGCAGCAGTACAAACATCTCAGCAACCGTTGGCAGGATACCAAGTCTGATAGCCACACTCCCTCTGTACTAACTTCCATGGCTCTGCATATCCCTCATCTCAGAGGACATGTGGTGTTCCCAAAAACTTGTATACCATCAAGCTCTAAAGCAATTAAAAACAGAACAAAACCAAACCACCAAAGCACGTTCTCTCCTCACTCCTTTTCTTCACAAGAAAGGTGGTGCTGTTGTTGCTGCAGGGCTGCTTTTGAACCCTCAACTTATATTTGGTACTTCATGAAACCATACAGCAACAGGTCACCAGTTTTCTCCATTAATAAATAGGGAAAATACAACATAAACAAGTTTCGGTCCTGTTTCCCGGGTCAACTGTCAGGTGTTTTGCCTGTATTTCTCAAAACGTCTCACAGTTATGCTGGAGCTATGTACAGACTCAACTAGAATGAAATTAAACTGCTCTGCCAGAAGGTATCACACTCTCCCTCTCAAACTCAGTAGGTGATAAAATTGTGAGAAGCCGTACTATTAAAAAAAATAAGCAAAATGACCCCCAAAAGAAAGAAGAGCCAGCCAGGAAATCCTAGTGAGTGTGAAAGAGCGCTGGAAGACAGCAGACCTCCTTGTAGGAAGTGAAGCAGGGCCTGAGGACCCACCAGCAGAAGCAATGCATGGAAATGAGGCCTGAATCTAAAGGTGATGATTCACATCAAAGCCTCTGCGATATGGTGCTGTACTGAAAAAATTTTATCCTCCACACAGCCCAGAGAGCTGTTAGACTATTTGTTTAACAGGTTGACAAGAGGTAAAAGATATTCAAAACACTTGTATTCAGTTTCTAATGAAGAAGTCAACGTGCAGTAAATTAACTCAGCATACTACTTTTTAATACAAAGTTAATTGTCAGGACAAAAAGGGAATTTCTGCTCTGTGTTTTTGAATAAATGACATGCCATTTTAGATCCCAAAATTACCTGACCAGAACAATAGTGCCATAATCCTCAAACATTTGCATAAGCTCTGTACGCAAGTCCTCAGGAAACTCATTTTTCTCTTCAGGCGTTGGTGACAGCAGATTTACCACTACTGTGGCATCCAGTGGTCCCTGGAAAGATGACACTTCCTGGAAAACACTCTCACGGGCAGCTTGATTAACTTCCTGAACTTCCACTTCTACAATAGCTAACACTGGCCTACATGAAACAAAGGAGAAACACTTATTTAAAATTAAGATCAACATCAACCAATAGGAAAGGCTTATATAAAATTAAAATCAATGTCAAGCAGTAGGACAGGTAAGCACTTAGTTGTGTGAAGGACAAACAGTTGTCCTGGTTTCAGCTGGAATAGACTTAATTTTCTTTCTAGTAGCTACTATGTTTTGAGTTTAGCTTAAGAATAATGTTGATAACATACTGGTTTAGTTGTTGTGATGTTTACATTAGTCAAGGACTTTGGCTCCCCATAGTAGCTGAGAGGGAACATAGACAGGACAAGCGGCCAAAGGAATATTCCGTAACATACATGTCATGCTCCGTATATCAGTGGGGGTTGGCCAGGGTGCAGGAATGTGTGGTCGCTGTACAGGACTGGCCGGGTAAGCGATCATTTGGTGGTGGGAGAAACTTGTGTTGTATCACTTTATTTTGTATATTCTTTTACCATTATTATTATTTTCCTCTTTTGTTACTGCTCCATTAAGTTGTCTTTATCTCAGCCCATGAGGGTTTTTTCCCTTTCCCCTCCTTTTCTCCCTCTTCTCCCTACCCTACTGCAGGGATGGGGAGTGAGCAAGCAGCTGCATGGTCCTAGTTGCTGGCTGGGGTTAAATGATGACAACAGTGTATTGTTTAAACTCTATACCTCTATGACCATTTTTAACTCCACGATGTCAAATCTCATAGCAAATATTTAATTCAGCCAGCTACACCTTAGAAGAAAGTGATTATTTTGTATGTTCTACATAGGAAGAGAAGTGGAACAAGTTACTTAAGGTCTCACTGCAAAAAAACCCACTACGGCTGACAACACAACACAGAAGTTCAGAGTCTAGTGGATTGTTTCATTTTTCCTGCAGTGAAAGATCATGCCTTGAGCACTGTTATTTATATTTACCAGCCCTGCATTAGCTGAATGTAATAGTGAGGATACACCATAAAGGAATTTAAATAACAATTGTGCGTAGCACTTCTGGCAAACCTGCAGGCTAAAAAAACCATAATACTTCACTCATTATTCAACAGCTGTCTCCCAAAACATCTGTAGATTGGGAAGGCAATAAATTATTTTCTGTTAGACAAGGCCACGTAAAGATGTCTTCTTCCAAAAACTAAGGACAAGGTACTGTAAGTGTATAATGTGGTTATGGAGCAAACACATGTCAATCCATCACAATATAAGCAGTGAACTCTGCAAACTTGCTTCTTCAGCCATTTCTTCTGTGTGTTAGATCTAAATAAAATTGAGAAAACTGTCTGAAAGAATAATGCTTGTCTCATCTCAGTGGATGCAATCCACATTCTCAGATTTCCACCTGCAGAGACACACAGAGCGGTAACTGGGATGGCTGCTCTTCTGACTATGTCAAAATTGCTGCCTCCTACTTGCAATAAAGCAGGCTCTGGAATACACATTACCAGAACATATGAAGGCAACAACAGCAGAACTCAAAAGGAATAGTAAAGGGGAAAAAAAACCATATAGGAAGTGTTAACTATTTTTATAAGCCCTGTGAATCATAATGCATTTCCATATGTCACAAAGATATAGCTAAGCCCTTTTTCCAGCACAAACCTTGGGAAAACAAACCTGCTGACTGTAATTAAAAAGCAGTTTTTGCGGCTGAGTTTGCTGAAATAGAAAACCAATGTACAACAGCCATGTTTCACAGACTGCATCCTCAGGGTCCTATATAATGAGTGCAGCAGTTCCACTGTGCTTTGTCAGAGCCTTGTCAGAGCAACGTCAGAGCCTTGACACGAAAAAACTGATTGCAAGAGGCATGTTCCTCCATTGCTGGAGGAATAAAGAACAGTCCTCACGTGCAAGAGCGCCGTGAGAAGGGCAGAGCCATCTACTGTGGGTGAGTGTGTGCTGCTATGAGGAACAGTATTGCAGCATTTCCATAGGGCATGCGATGGGTGAGACAAAGATTATTCTTAATGCAAGGGAGCTGTCAAGGTGTATTTATTACAGAATTTGTTTCAGAGAAGTGGTGACAAGTTTAAGAAAGAAAGATCATTCCTATCCCTAAAGAGAAGTTAATTACATGGGCCAACCAGAGGCACTGGTTTTTTACCTTTCTCCCATCCCTATTTCTAAGGGAAGCCCAAATGCTCGTCACTTCATTACTCTGAAGAGGTCACAACTGGCCCTATGTATATGGCTTACTATGCTTCAGGCCATACAGTTCCAACCCCCTCTTCAAAAACCCCCACCTCAAAGTTTTCCAAAACCAAGCAGCAGAAAGCCCTCAGTTTTCTATACCTGTTGCTGCAAATTACCCAACCCTTGCTGAGATCACCGTACAGCAGAAAGAAGTACAGCAGAAATATAAGACCACAGATGTTGCCACCCTGGTATAAAACCCACCATGAGGGAAAAAAACCCCAAACTACCAAGTGGATAATGAATACAGAATAAGGGTCTAATTTCTGTTACTGTCAGAGTCGGTCCCTCGCTCTGAAGGTGTAATTCGGTACGACACATTTCTCTGATTATTTGCTTAGGACTTTACCTGTGGTCAGATGCTTGTAGCTCTGCCCTCCCATAGTACATCAAGGCTCCAGGCGTCCAGGTGTGCCTGACTTTAGTTTCAGCATTCAGATCACTGTCTAGAAGATTGATCTCTCCAGCTATACAGCACAAAACATGATTTAAAGCTCACTCAAAGCTAGTTTTATGAACAGTTAAAAGATATCAATTAAGATGAACTTCACAGATCCGAGTAGAGGGAGGTGGGTGCTTTTTGTTCTTGTACACACCATTCACAGAAGAGCTTGTACCCTAAAGGATTTACAAGTTGTAGACTAGAAAAAAAAAGATACAGAAAGGACAGGGAGTGCAATAGAGACAGCGGATCACTAGAATAAGACATCTGCAAAATGGTTAACCTGAATGTCATCCAATAAATTAGCTGCACAATCTGGGTTGACAGGCAGTTATATTAGTATTTTTCCTCTTGTCCCATTATTCAGCATAGAGACAGATACTGTACTTGCAAAACGCAGTGCAAATCTGAATAATACACAGGGCTTGGCGAAATATGACAGGAGAGAGAGGAGAAAGCAACCACATGCAAATCCAGCCTCCAAATACTTCCTTTACAATGCATTAAGCGCTCCGGACATTATGCCAGAGTGAGATATTACATTGCTGTCAATAACAGGAAAGGTTTTAGATTACTGTTTGGGCTAATAGATAACTATTTCTTTTCTGTGGAGTTGAGAATGAGTTAATATGGAATATGGCATTTCTGCCTAATCAGTCGCACGGGGACTACACTTCCTCCTCAAAAGGCAAACAGTCCTCTAGCCTATAGCAGCAAAAAGAAGCAAGGCAAAAGAATTAGAGCTGAGAGGCAGAAGAGCCTCGACACCAGCAGCAAAGGAGAGGATTTTATAAAGACACCAGCAGCAAAGGAGAGGATTTTATAAACATTGGGAGACAGATGTACCTGCAGATGAGAGAATGGTTATGCAAACTGTCCCTGGATACACAAATAAATACTTTTTACTTTGTTACTGTAACTTTTGAGTAACAAGTGAAAACAACCCTTCTGTTGTGCTGGCTACTCATGATCTCAAAGTACTTCATAAGCACTAATTAATGAAATCTCCCCTCATTTCAGATACATCAGAAATATTCCTAAGAACTACCTGGGCAGACGAAATTACACAAAAGTGCTTATATATCTACTGAGGATACCAGTTATAACAATCTAGCCGTTATAACACAGGAACTTTATTTGGACTAATGATTCTGTTGAAAAGCAGAAGAATAATTTCTAGATTACTACAGCTGGATTGTTTTCAACTCTTCAGTGAACTCCTTTTCAATCTGTAGCATGAAACCTTTCTTCACACGCTCAAGAAGAAACGGCTCACTCTGTCTCTGTCAGTTATTCCAGTGAAGCCAAAAGAACATGGGCTTGAGTAAAGCCGCTGGACCTTCACTAAACCTACGGGACAGCTCTCCCCATATCTCACTAACTCCCTTCCTCACCATTCACTAGATTAAATCCCCTTATGTGGGCTCTGAATGAAATCTAAACCAACTTTCAGATAATGGAGGAGGAAAGACCCTACCCACCTGTTTTTTCAAAAGGCAGTTTCTTTCTCCACCAAAGCACTCTGTCAGTCCAAGCTGGGGTTCGGCACTTATCACTTGTATCGTAAGCCTCTGAGCCAACATCATATTTATATGTTGGTCCAAAGTTAATAGTCCCTTCATGGAAGTCTTTAAAAATCTATGAAAAGAAATACCATCTCTTTGATTAAGTTACAGATGAAGTAGGTGCCACTGTGAGGTATCAACTTTCTTGCAAACAAACGACATTCTGATTTTTAAACAAATTACTACATTCATGTACTACAAACAAGGGTCTGAAAACGCAACTTTTTCACTCTCTCAAGGAATAAGGCCAAGCCAACATGCAGGTATTCAAGAAAATGAGACACACTGCCTTACTTTTCCACTGGATTTTTGCTGTTGTAGTTGATCAAATTCCAAAAGTGTCTTCCAGTCTTGACGTTTGAGAAAATAAAAGACTTCCTCATATGTTAGATCAATGCGATAGTTAAAATCACCACACCAGAAGACATAGTCATGTGAGAACACGCTCCGCCCCTAGTTTAGTGGTACAGAATATTGTTAATGTTAAATCATATTCATGAAAACATCTTTTAAATGCACTGAAATGTACAACTCAGTCCCTCTGAGCTACTAATAGTGGACCAAATACTTGCCACATTCTGCTTGTCAAAACCCATCTTGTGCTCAAATTGAATGGTTTATTCACTGTCTTTTGCATCCTGCTGAGCTGAATTTTGTAAACAAGAACGTCAGACTTTGAATCCTGTTACCTGAAGGTATGTCTAAGCTGGGACCCCAGCTTTATATTCACAATTTGGTTATCATGAATATTAAACATATACATTTGTTTCCCTAACACATTTCACACACATACATTTACATATTCTAAATATAATACAAAATGGGCCTCTTCTACTGAGGCACGTTCAGCAGCAAAGGTCCTGAGTAAGAACAAACTCCAAATTTGATCTTATGTGCACGTTACAGTTTTGTAAATGTATTGAAATAAAATGTCAATGAAAATTCACTCAAATTCTAAGTTCTACATCCTACCCCCTAACCAATCCGGTTTTGGGTTTTTTTCAGTTAAGCTATAAACCTGCAAAACCCAGAGATTTGCAGAGGTAATGTTGCAGAGCTGTGACTGTCATAGCACTAGAGGGCACTCTTTATATGTATTACATACAGGAGGTACATTTAGGTGGTGTAAAGGACATAAAATAGTTAATGAGGTATTAGAAGGAAAAACTACCACAAGAACAACTTTATGGCCATTTGGAAGAGATATTCTATGCAGGACATCCAGACTGTCAGTATTCGCTCTTACATAAAACAACTGATTGATATGCTGCGTGTGCCGAGCCTCTAAACCTTGCAAACAACAGGGAGTTAAAATTTTATGCTTTGCAATCTAAATGCCATTTTTCGCTGACTAACCAGAATACACAAACTGGTCCATTCCCTCCCTGGTTTAGGACCTCTCCAGAGAGGCCTGAGAAAGAAAACATTGTGGAAATGAAAGCATTAAGGGAAACAAAGAAGCACTGCAACCAAATCCCATGGGTTATCTACTGGCCTGAGGAGACAAGTGTGAAATAAAACACTAGGGGGACTGATTTGACATGATTTAGGGGAAAGTTATTTATACAGACTAATAGTGCCTACTTGCCACACTCTGAGAAAAGCCAGCAGTTCCTTGATAGTGACATATTCATGAGGACAAAATGAAGGGAACAGAAAGTACCATGTCAAAGACCAAGAACCAATATATCGTACCCGGGGAGGAGTGACTAAAGTGTTGATGTAGTGAGTGCCACGGATGGCCTTTTAGGAACCCTTACTAACGACTGCCCACAAGAGCTATCACTATCATGCTCTCCAGCTTGAACACCAGTCACCTAGATCTTATCTATGAGGTCTTGCAGATTTGTCAGTTAAGTTGCACCCTTCCAAAAACTGCTCAAAGGCAAGGACTTTTCAAGCACTGCAGCAACTGTATTTTCTGAAAGGTGTAGAACTTTTGTAAAGCAAGTGCTACATTGGGTAGTATCTGGTCTCCTGTGAAAAATGCTCCCTTTTTTTTTTTTTTTTTTTACGTTTCCTTTTATGCCCATTTGCCATAGCACTGAGATGACTTCTTCGATGACCTGTCATCAAAGACAGCCTGAGACCAGCTTTCATAATGTAAAGATA
This sequence comes from Rhinoptilus africanus, assembly GCA_013400135.1. Classification (NCBI taxonomy): domain Eukaryota; kingdom Metazoa; phylum Chordata; class Aves; order Charadriiformes; family Glareolidae; genus Rhinoptilus; species Rhinoptilus africanus. Next base: position 723,649 of record VXBO01006552.1, on the reverse strand, counting down.
CAGCCTTTATCTCCAATGTTGTTAGCATACATACACCAACACTTACCATTGGGAAGCTGAGCTTCTGTGTGATTTCTTTATAATCTTCATTTCTCTCTTTCACTTGAGTCTGCCCAGCAGTTAAGTGACTGCAAATAAAGCAGAAACTGGTACTATAGAACTGAAAACGGATGCTCACTGCTCCTTTATTTCCAGCTTTTCCTCCCATTCCTGTCTTCACGGTGTCTATTGCTACGTCCCTGTATTTAAAAAAAAAACAATGGAAAGAGAAGAGAGTGAAGGGCTGCAGGGGACAAGCTTTCAATTAACTTGGCAACAATAAAGGAAAAGCCAGTTTACAATGCCCAGTCTTCTCCCATCCAGAAGGCTTGCTGCTTTTAGGCACCATCTTTTTTTTTGTAAAGTTTCCTGATGTCCTGATGATGTTCATGTATGTATGTTTCATATAAATTATAATACAATAGTATAGAAGTAAAACTATTTGAAAGTCTTTTCCTCCTTTTCTTGTCTTGCTTTATTGTTTGGAAGGGACGTTATTTCTGAAATACTGGGAATTTCTACAGAATATACTTTTAAAGTTTACATCTACCATGATCTTTAAAATAGTGACAATGACTAATTTTACTATTACATTTCCTTTTACTCTTGAACATATGGGAATCTGTTTTTCAGGCAGTTAACAATTTAATTAGTGTTACTACGTGTTGAAACCAAACTTTGCCAGATTTTTCAGTCAATTAAAGAGCAATAGATCATAACCCATAATTTGTTAAATCAGATGCAATAAAATCAGTTATTTCTGGATACAGCTACTTACATCTAACTCCTAAAATGAGTTCTGAACTAACGACAAATTGCTTAGGGCCTCCATGTTGTTAATTACATAGTATTTCAATGTCATGCTTAGCATACACTTTACTGGAGAAAGATGATTTGGCAAAGCCTACCACCTCCTTGCAGGATAATTTCTCCCAGATAGCCAGTCTACTCCGAGAATAAAGCATGCCTGTCTGATCAGATAAGCAAATGATGAGATCATTGTTGTAACCAACCCCAGCACCATGCATGTCCTTCCCAGTGAGAAAATTTTACTTTCCAGATTGAAGACAAGCAGATCTGGACTAGAATATTACTGGCTTTAAACAAGGAGCAGGCAGAAAACCACTAAGTCTTATTTGAGTTATTGTCAGGCATTCATGATCTGAATGATGCAAGATGTTACAGGCTCTCTTTTTGCCCCCCATCAGTTTTCTTCTCTTTTCCCTCTCTTTATTCTCCTCTTTTCCTGACTGCAGAAAACCACCAGAAGACACCCTCAGGGAGGTAAAAGAGGACCATCAGTGTTTTCTATAAAAAGATGGGGTTTAAGCACTCTGAAAGGACGTGTTCAGTCTTTTCACTCTAAGGAGTTCCTTCCTGCTGCCTGCGTACTCAGCTGCTGACTGATATTTATCTGATTTGCAAAGGTTATGTCAAGATAACCCACTGCATTTTCAGCTGTTTGTATTTCATCAATCCTTTCACTGCTGTATAAGCTTCAGCTACTGTATCATTTTATTTCTCTGTTCTCTAACTTCTGTCCTAATCTATTCAATCTTTGTAAGCACAGAAGCTTAGATTCGATATTAGGAAGAAATTCTTTACTGTGAGGGTGGTGAGACATGGGAACAGGCTGCCCAGAGAAGCTGTGGAGGCCCCGTCACTGGAGGTGTTCAAGGCCAGGCTGGATGGGGCTTTGAGCAGCCTGGTCTAGTGGGAGGTGTCCCTGCCCGTCAGGGGGGTTGGAACTAGATGATCTTTTAGGTCCCTTCTAACCCAAACCATTCTATGATTCTATGATTAAGCCTTTTTCTGCATTTCTGATCATTTTTGTTTTCTAAACCTGGGAAAAACTACACAAGCATACAGGTTAGGTTAGGTTTGATTATGCTCACTAACACATAGCATTAAAACAATTAAACTTGGTCACTAAAATCAGGCCCTGCCCTTTTTCTCTTACGTTTCAAAGATTTACATCCAATTCCTAGCAGATGACAGCTGCAAAGAGAGCCACTGTGCTGCTCTGCTTCTGATTTCCATTTAAACCATGCACTTCCTACTGGATTACTCATATTTCTTGTAAGCCAGGTGAAAAGTCAAAGACTGACAGAAATGCTTCTCCTCTGGAATGCTTCGTAGCAGCAAAAATATCACATTTTTTAAAATCACGTTGAAGAAAAGTTACTGGAAAGGCAGCAATGCCAGACCATCAGGGTTACCTGGATTGCATTACTCTACCTAGCTTACAGCACTAGGTGTTGCATAAGCTCTGCAGTGATCTTCTCAGTAGATACAGAACCATACTGATCTTTTCAGTAGATATGAGGTCAGAGGGAAAAAAGAGGCAGCTTTGGATATTTTAATTACAAAATGCAGTGGCCAATCAGTGTCCCTAATATGGGGTAGAGGGCACTGTTTGGATGATTCTAGACTTTAAAGTCAGGCAGATGCCCAAGGACAGTTTTGTCTAATCATTCATTTCCTACCCATTTATGCTTAGCCTGCATAATTCTTGCCCACAGCAAAGGCATTTTAATGCAGATATCCCTGGGGCTTGGTAATCTTCTAGGGGCAAGAGGAGTTTGGTCAGTCTCCAGAGACATTGGTGCTAGTAGGCTGAGGATACACAGCTCTGCAGCCTCCTGACTAGGCACATAGTTCTGGTTCTTGTGACATCTGAGAGAGACAAACACTTAATGGGCTCTTATAGCTCTCAATTCCATACAACGTCAGGGGGTAAAATTAGCACCTTTTCCACCATTCTTTTCAGATCTACAACCAGCCCTGTTTCCATACAGAAACACTGAGAGTTAGAAGGTAAAACCTGCTCTTCAGGCAGATGCAGGTACTTGCCTTCACTTGGTGCTCCAAACACTCCTGGATGTACTTGCTCAGGTCATTCCTTTTACAAAAAGACAGCACCCAAGGTGCTACACCCTGACTGCCCACCTGGAGCACGCCCAACTTCTCAGCTGAACTGGAAGAAGATGTTGGTGCCGTCTGGCCTTTGCCAGGATGGAAGATGGACTCCAAACTACTGCTGCCTGGAAACGTCTCTCCCCCACACTGAGCAGGGACTGGAATCCAGGTTTGCACAATTGCCACCAAGCTGAAAAATCAATCCCATCCTCTCTAGCCACACTCCAACAGTAGATGATACTGAAGACACAGGTTGGGGTTTTTTTTGTTTTGTTTTTGGTTTGTGTTTTTTTTTACCTGATGAAGGGGACATGATACGGTCGTACAAAGATGAAAAGACATACACCAACAAGTTGTGCTGATGTCAGCTGAATGTAGCGATGAGTCCTGGAAATAGCTTTTTGAAGCTGTTCTCCCCACATTTTTCTATTTGTTGTACTGGAACAAACATAAAATCATTTAATGGAATTACAACAAACCACATATAGTCAATAAAATGAGCACATTGTGTCTTAGGTTTACAGACATCCCATTAGGCTGTAGAACTGGAAGTGCTGTAGAATGCGTGGCAGAGACAGATAATACCTCCTTGTGAGCCAGCCCAGAGTTAGCAGGGTCAATGAGCCCAGGCACAGCACACAAATACAGCTATCCTGCTTCTGCATGCAAGAGGGATGTTTTCCACTGTGCTTAGAAAGATCCATGCTCGCATGATGTTTGATACACTGGGGATAACTGAAAGCTGACTGTAGTAATCATAACCATAAAAACAAAAATCCATGTCAGTCATGACTTGCAAGATTTCTTGTGCTCACAGTGAAGAGGAGATCTTCTCTGACTGGGAGATGACTGGCTACCTACAGTTGTTGGCTGTTCTTAGCTGCAGGTTTGTGGGTGGGTGCGTACACCTTTGCTTCTGCAGACCTAGCTTTTTCCGATCTCCAAAGTCAATTGACACATGCAGATGTACCACCAGCCCGCAGCTATGCTAAGTGCTGCTGTAACTTGTCATTCCTAAAACAGACAACTAACTGGTGAGGCTGATGAATCAGCATTGGGAACATTATCTTCAGGGTTCCACCCCAATTGAGATTCAAAGGGATTAGCACACACTACAGCCTACTGTACACGCTGACATGCCAAGCTCAGGTTTTTAACTCCTTCTCTGGCCATAATATTCACAAATACAATTAGCCACAGAGACATTTTGTTCATTTTAGAATTTCCACGTGAATGCCAATTATGTTTGTAGTCACAGAGCACATTTTTCCAACATCAGACAGGGATTTCAGGACAAGCATTAAATCAATGTCAACTGTCAGAGTTCTTCTCTGCCAACATATGGACTTAAGAGACTTAGAAAACACAGTGTATTCTACTGTACAGAAGTTCACAGAGAAACAGCTGTTTCAACACCATCACAGTGCCATTTGTTAATGGCAAACATATTTCCAGCTGTGACTACAAGCAACAGACTTGGATGGAAGTATTCTATACATCTGACCATAAAAAAGAACAACTCTGGAGGCTTTTGTTTGGCTGGTTCCTTTATGGCAGAGGGTGCTCTTATGGTGTTGGTTTTGGTTGGTTGGGGTTTTTTGTTTTGTGTGTTGGGGTTTTTTGTTATTTTGGATATTTTTTTTTACCTACCTGGCATTCACAATATTCCCCGCACTTAATTCAACCATCTCTTCAAATCCCACTGCAAATATGTCAGGAGGGCAGTTCTCATCATCTGTTGGCAAGAGGGAAAAGTCATACAAGAGTTACTATTTTGTTGTTTCTTTTAACAACTTGTTTTCTAATTTCTGTCAGAGATCATTCCTGTAGTTCTATCTTGTGTGTCCCCTGCCAAGCTATACATATTCATAGCTCCTTTAATCTAATCTCACAAAACACCCCCTGCAGGTCCTCTGAAATTTTTTCCTGCTTTTCTCCCACCAGCTGGTCTCCAGCTCTTTTGCAGGAAGCAGTTCAGAACACAGCACTATATTGTAGCAATGTTAAGATGAGAAAATATTCAATGTTCTCTCTCCTTCACTCCACTCATCACTAAAGCCACAACATCTCACTACCCACCATCTTTCACCTACTTGTCATTTTACCCAACATGCTTTTCCTTTTTGACACTGATACCTATGTAACTGAACTTACTGTCCACACACCAGTATGTCACTTCCACCTCAATGCCTTTAGTAAATTTATCTACTAGTTTAAGGAAGCCTTCGAAGTTCCTTCTTATCTTCTTTCTTCTGAGTCCTTCTTAGATCACCCACACTTAAGGTTAGGTTAGGTCACTTTAGAGCACAGTGACCCCCGCTTCCCTGGCCCAGGCCTGTGGATATTACCCTGGTAAAACACCAAAGATCAAACGCTCTCATATAATTGTGTGAAGTGTAACTGTTGACCATCAGGTCATCAACTGTTATATGGCCAAGGTAACAGTAACTTAATTCAACATGAAGACCTAAATAGTAGACAACCATAGAAACCTAAATCGGATCTGCCTCGGAAAATAAGAACAGAAAGAAAAGCAAATACGTAAATAGTAAATAAGTAAATAAGAACAGAAAGAAAAGCAAAATATGCAGCAACTCTCTGTAGATGCAAGGGTAAAACTAGCACATGACAGCTGGCCTCCTTTACTGGCTTAACATGACAGGCACTGTCACATGTACATTTACCATTAATAATTTCGGATATTTGTCTTGAGAGCTATCAAGCTGATGAGGGGTCTGGAGACCAAGTCATATGAGGAGAGGCTGAAGGAACTGGACATGCTTAGTTTGGAGAACAGGAGGCTGAGGGGAGACCTCATTGCCCTCTACAACTACCTGAAAGGAGGGTATAGAGAGGTGGGTGTTGGCCTCTTCTCCCAAGTGAATAATAACAGGACCAGAGGAAATGGTCTGAAGCTGTGGCAGGGGAGGTTTAGGTTAGACATTAGGAAGAATTTCTTTACTGAAAGAGTGGTCAGGCACTGAAACAGCTGCCCAGGGAGGTGGTTGAGTCACCATCCCTAGAGGTATTAAAGAAATGTGTAGATGTGGCACTTTGGGCACACTCTAGTGGCAGAGATTGTAGGGGGTTTTTGTGCATGTATGGTTGGACTCGATGATCTCAAAGGTCCTTTCCAACCACGAAGATTGTATGATTCTATGAACTCTTACCCATTTGTGTAGGTACAGCAGTGACATTACCAGGAACAAAGACATTTCATGGTCTTAACCTAGCTCTGCCCATTCACACATCTCATCTCTCTTCCAGAAGCTGCTTAGACCTATCATGTTATGGTTGCCTGTACCATCTAGTCTTGCTCCTCTGGTTCTCTCAGGGGAAGGCCTGGCAAGGCTAGCATGTGACAGGGTCTAAAAAAATATTAATATCATGGGCATAGCATGTGCTAACACATCTAAACTGTTCCTGAAACAGACTGGACCAATCACCTACCTAAGCTGCTCAGAGTACGGTGGTCTGCACCTAAGCACACACACATGCACTTGAGCACTAAGGGCTCAAACGAGACAACTTCTATAAGCAGCCAAGGATTTGAGGAACAAATTCCTGAGCTTCAAGGTTAGGCACAGGACTATCCCTGTGATGCCTGCAGGAAGCTAAATGTTCCACTGTAGCAACAGAAGCACAGGTTTTGCCATAGTTTACAACCACTCAATTTTTAAAGGACAGAACATTGAGTTTTCCTTTTCCTTAATAAAATCTGTAAATCTATTACAATACCTGACCTTGTGCTTGTAAATAAGAAACTCAGCAGCCAATTTAAGCAAGCCACAAGCATAAGAGCTTTCTATATTGATTAAAAAAAAAAAAGTAAAATGCCTTCAAGCAAAATAAATCTTTTTGTCTGAAGGCTTTGACAATAACATTTCCAGATAATATGAGAGGCCAGATTGTACAGATACATTATCTCCAGATAAAGACCAATGAGACATTCCGAGACCACCTAAGCACATAGGTCCTGCTTACAATGAAGAACAAAGAACAGAGACATGGAAAAAGAAAATGAAATGCAGGATGCAGAATAGGCAGATACACCGCACGACGGTGTGAAAGCGACCTCTGAATTCCAGCCTGCTGAAGGTTCAAAAGAGTCATATGGAAGACAGGGAGGCAGCACAAGTCTACATGAAGCTGAATACACCCCTAAGAACTGACAGAAAATGCCCTGCCTTTGAAAGGAACAGCTGGTCAAATCCTGTGTCTCAGCTCACTGTCTCTAGAGATGCCAGCAAATATTGCTTACACATTTTGACTATGAAGTCTTACCCTGAAATTCAGAAACTCCAGAGAGCTTGGGAGAATCCAGCAGCCAGTCTGTCAGCTCACTGGTACCAAGAATATTGCTTCGAAACTGCTTCCCTCCATTCACATTCCAGGTTCCCGTGGCAACACGAATACGCTTGAAGCTTGTGAATTCAAACTGACGTTCTGACATGGCCTTCAAAATACTTGGAGTTACTGACGGAAGAGGGGAGAAAAAGGGTGTGTGAAAGAAGAATGCGCTATAAAAGGACAGAAAGCATACAGACAGCAGCGCCACAGTCACTGTGAAATAATGACATTACCCTAGCAGCAACAACACAAAAGCTAAGGAATAACTCCACTGGCAATGGCAATAACTACAAGATAACTGGGGCTGACAACAGCAATTTTGTTCCAGAAACCAGGCACCCTTTGAGAGCTTGTCAAGGGCTGGTCACTCACTTTAAGCATACATTTTCCTGCACTTCTTCAAGCAATAAGCAAACAAGTTCTTTTTCCTCCCTTAATCTATTCAGTTTAGCCTACCGCGACCAAGTATGTCACAAGTTATGACTTAAATTTAAGCCCTAAGAAGTTTAGAGTGTGGAGGGAAAGGAGAAGAGCAGCACAGAGTCTCACGTCAGTCCAAAACTAACACTGTCACAGCTCTCTAGCCTGGTCAGAACTCCTCACAGGAAACTGCTATACTGACTTATTCCTGATGAGTATAGAAGATTAGCAGTGTGCTTTTTTTGTGTGAGCAACTGAGGTAACAGTAACCTTTAACTGCCTGATTTGCATTGTCAGTTAAGCATAGAGAAACTACCTATATTTCCCTTGTGGTCCACAACAGGGAACAGCCCTAGGATTGAAGTGATGCTGAAAGGTTCACGTCTATCAAGATCCAGCAGTTCTCTGGAGCAAGCTGACCACTTGATACTGCTTGTGGGTGCAATTATCCTATAGTTTGCACACAAGCATCTTCTCAGAGAGAGGTAAGTTGGTTTACTCTAGATGGGGGCAAACAAATGTGTATATGTTGTGGAATATCAGGGCCCTGAAGTAAAACAGGGAATGAACCAACATAACAACAGAAATGTGCCTTTACAGATCCAAATGGCTAAAAGCACGTGCAAACTGCTTTTAACTGCTGTGTCAAAAATAAGGAGATAAAAAAATTTGAGCTCAAGAGACTTCCTCAAGACAAACTTAGACAGTGCCAAACTGGGAATATAGCCCTAAAATCTTACCCTCTAGTCCAGCTCCTCTAAACTGTCAGAGGAGATTATCATCAAAGAGTAGAGAAACATACTCAGAAGCCCGAAACAAAATATGAGAAATAAACACAGTGGAATTAAAACACACAGAGTTGTGCTGTGGTCACTTGAAAGCAGTGTTTTAAACAATAGATTTGTGCAAAAGTAGCTTATTTATTGATTTTTTCAAAAAGGTGCAATTGCTTACATCTAACAGCTAAAAACAGACACAAAAGAAAAGCGAAGGATTTACACTGGCCTTACCCAGCAGTGCAGTGTGGTCCATGAGCATCTTGCCCTTGTCTGCATATTCCTCACTGAAAAAGTCACCCATGAGCAGCAACTCGATGGCTTCCTGCTTTACTGCATCGAAGAAATTTGACTGAATGGTGCGAGACACAGAGCGTGCACCATCCTTGAGTTTCCCAACCTACATCAGAGAGGAATCATCAGTGCAAGTGACACTGAAGAGTAAATTACACTGAAGAGTAAATTGGACATCTTTTTTCACTGTGAATAAACAGGTTTGCCATTTTTCTTTACCTTGTGCTTCCCCTCAAGGGCACGACTGCCAGTAAATACTCTGCTCAGATTATGACCGTTGAGAGTCCACATTACTTTGTAGGATTCCACAAAGCGCTCAATTATAGATTTAGAGTTCAACCCAAGGCTCTCTAATTGAGCAAGCAGGATCTGGATTAGGTGCAGAAGGAGAAAAAACAACACCACTGTTCTTAAATGTGCTTTTGCTTTTTATCCCCAGTTTAAGTATTCCAACCAGCACCATTCTGTATCACAGAGCTGGCAAGACAGACTTGTACAACTGAAGTTTATGCCCTCTTTCCTGTCTTTCCCATGTAACAGACAATGTATGTAGTACAGATATCCACAAAAGATCCTCTGACAAACTCACCTCCAGTGCAATGAAAGACTGTACACTATTAGTACGATCCAGGCAGTCCAAACAATTCATTCGAAAAGTACCCGTCTGCAGACTTTGGTAACCAAACCCAAGAGGGAGGAAAAAAAGGTATATTTTAAAATGACATCTAATCGTGAGTTGATTGAATAAGATCATCAAATGTTCTGCCTGAATATACCCACCCACACTTTGACAGTGCAAGCATGTTGTGCACAATGTATGCTATTAACATATCTAATTACGTGACTACATCTGTAACACTATATTAGCAAATCCATGCACTGGTAATTTTGCAGATTCCAAACAATGGAGATGCAGTTAAACTAAATAATCTATTTAGCACCAGGACTACACTTTGTCTCAAAATTGTATTTCAAGATGGTCATTTATGCTTATGGTCCAAACACAGCAAGAAACCTGGGAAGACCAGGACAGGTGGTGCCTGGCTATGCTGGGACAGAGGGGCAGGGACACTCACCGTGGACTTACATTCTCGCCCTTTGTGAAGATTCCAAAGTCTTCCCAGTGCAACTTCAGCTGAGGCCCCAGCAAATTTTCCAGTTTCTCAGTTTTCCCACCTTTTGCAAATTGGTGGTAGTCAAAGTTTATCATGGGAGTGTCTGCCGCATGGGAAGAGGCCCATAGCAGTTTCTGTTTAGATAGGGAATGAAAGAAAACAAATCCTGTTCAAGCCACGGTGCAAGGATTGATACCAGCATGCATTTACCATTGCTAGACTTTGACTGTTAATCACATTTTTAATACTGAGAACTTCATAGGAATTTTGCAAGGCCAGACATGAAAAAAGCAACTGAAGTTCACTATCTGTTTTCTTTCCAAAAATAAACTGGGTTGTTAGACCTCAATTTTTCTGCAGGGGAATTCAAATTGTAACTGCAAAGTACACCTTGGAATAGCTGCTGTCTGTGCCTTGGCTAGCGGCAGCCCTGCAGCAGTGGGCTGCTATCTCTGTGTGCGAGGGACCCTGATGGGAAGGGTGTCCAGAGCTGCTTAAGGCAGAAGAGCATAACAGTGCGTGGGTACATTTTTCAACCTTTCCTGAAGTGCCAAGATGTGGAAAAACGTGGCCTTAAATTTAGGTAGAGGTTGCTTGGGGAGGAAGTAAGAAAGAAATGATGTCCCAGAAAGCATACTATAAAATGTTTGTGGTAAACCACAAAAGCGAAAGAAGAGGTGCAAATAGCCACATTATTTCATCTCCAATTTCCATTACCTCACACACATTTCTATAATCGCCACAAATTTCATTAAGGTATCTGCAATAGATACGACAATAATACACCCTGCTCTCCACAACAAAGCTAGAGAGAACTGTTATATTAACTTTAACTATGCAAGCCTTTGTCTATTCCCTTCTCTCCTGCACATTCGCATCCCACGAGACGGATGCTTTTCTCCACCTAGATTGTGACACAAACTGAACAAAACAATTCTGATATTACATTAAAAGTGTACATGCAGCAGTTACATCAGTCTAATTGTATCAAGTAAGCCATCAAGCCTTCCCTGCAGAAACAAATTTAAAGGCATTGCAGGGCGTTTGGAGAGGGATGTATAAAATATATTTCTTTACACTGTTACAAAAGCCAAATCGCTTGGTATCTGCCTCTCTGTTGTTGATACCTCAAATTGCCTTTACAGCTGCTGGCACTAGTAGTGCACTTGAGGATGACATTTACCCATTGCCTCGGTGTAAATCATTGTCAGAGTATTTGTAACTCTACACTATAGCATAGCTTTTACTGTAAGCATAATTACATCTGTTACAGGGGATGCTTATGAGAGGAACAGCATTACTGGGAAGAGCATTGGTTTTTGGTCTGGTAACAGCTGATTGAGGTAACAGCTGAAGGTAAGTTGGTCATTTACAATTTTTCATTTGTTCCTGTTGCATAAACAAATGGTAGCGGTGACATTCTGACCAAAGCAACCGAGCAGCAGTTACTACAAGAATATTTTGAACCAACTCTGATGAGAATTACTAAGATTGCAGCAAGAATTAGGAGAAGAGGAAGGAATACAAACAAAGGAAGATGGAGAAACAAAGAAATAAACTAATGACAGAAAAGTAGAAAAGTTTTCTTTCCTAATTCCCTATGAATTATTTTATTTTTAATTCAAAACCTTTAAAATCAAAGTAAAAATTAACTATATATTCTTCCCGAACATCCATTATTAAACTAAAAAGGTAAAGACCAAGATGTGTTTGTTTTGAATGGGTACAAAACTTCAGTTTCCAGTGCTGTCAGTCTAAATTCTTTTAGCTCACAGAGTGCTTTCATAATTTATTTATTTTTAAACATCAATAAAGTTTAACAATTTAAAGAGATCTTTATTTAAAATGAATGAATGAATGAATGCAAGGTCTTTATTCTAGAGATGCCTTGTTTCTTACTTAATCTCTGCTTGTATGATACTGACCAGAACGCTATCTTCAAGAATGCAAGTGTTTGATAAAATACCAGTATTAAATTATCAAGAAAAGTCAGATTTGTATCCTCATAAATTATTTTAGCATTTTGCAAGTGATCATGCCTTACACCTAAATTTCAATGTTTTTGAAAATAAACTATAAATGCCATTTTAAAGATAGGGAAATCAAGAGATTTTGGAGGCTTATCTGTGTCATGCAGAAGTTCAGTAAGAAGCTGAGCACAGAAGCCAGGACCGGACTTGACTTCTGTACCTTCCTCATTGCCTTGCAGCTGCCTTTAGTCATAGTCACTTTCTTTGGCCATATTCTGCACAGGGGGAGACTTTCACTTTGTCACTTTCCAATGGGGAAGCTGATAGCCCCCCCCAGCTTTTTTGAAAAAAAAAAAGGAAGTGGTCACACAGAAAAACTGTCAAAAACCTCAAGACACTCCTTGTCTTGAGTAGATTATTCCAACGAGAGGGAAACAAATCCAGGGAACTATGCCCTGCTGCAAATCTCACCCAATGGCAATCTGTGGCTTTGTTTCAATAATTAATTAGTTTTAAAAATCTGACCATCAGAATACTGCACTAGAACTCAGCACAGCTTTAATTCTACAATGCCTGACATCCTGAAAGCACAACGCAGATGCTTTCAGGTATAAGTTGTGCCTAGGGACATTTAGGGGCCAGGAAAACCTCCCTCTTTGTACACCAGACCATCATCTGGTGCTCAGGCAGCCAATTCCCATCACAATCAGTGCAAGAGAGCTATTTCCCATTACAATCAGAGCAAGACAGCTTGCTTACCCTCAGTGAGCCAGGGTCAGGGCCTGGCCCCCAAGCAGTTCTGGCAATCCCATGAGGCATCTGACTGCCTAGGTGACTACATATTAGGACAAAGCTGACCACGACTCATTTCTGCAAATGTGAACTCCTCTTAGGAGAATTAGAGCATTTTTTTTAAAGTCTGGTAAAGAGAATGTGCATAAATGTGTGAAGAAATAAGCAGGAAGGCAGTGCTGGAAATTAAACCATGAGACTACGAAGCACCAATCTCTCAGTATGTAACATCTAGTAAAGAGAGAACATCATTTCAAAAGATATACTATTCATCACCTACTGGGCCAGAAGAGAAACAGAAGAACATGGAGGCTCAGGGGAAATCAGCAATTAAAAAAAAAATTTTTAAAAATCATTGCTTTTACCTTAAAAGCTCTGTTGAGCACCTCCTCCCCTCCTCTGCTTCCCAATAGGTTAACGATCACTTGTTTTCCATACTGCTCTTTCAGAAGCATCATATGCCTACAGCAAAAGTAACCATAATAGGTACTAAACAAAACCATGTTATGTTGCCTACTACCTTTTTCAAAATACAGAAGTAGAGATCACCGGTTGTTCAGCAGAAAGTTTCAGCCACAGCAGCTACAGACATTTTCCTCAGTTTCCTTGCAATCAATTATTAAAGTACAAACAATGAAAGTATGCAATTAATGGAGACAGTAGTTTGTACTGAACTTAAAGAAAGAACCATCTTAGGGGAAACAGGCCCCCGATTTTTTATGTCACTGCTAGCTTTGATATTGCCCTTTGTATGCTCCCACCTCTTGGCTGTCAGCCTGGGAACTACATAGGAAAGACAACAAGTGAGGAAAACATATTACACTTCAACAGCAATTGCTCAGCATTATGCAGAGCTGGCCTACAAAGAGTCAGCAGCAGCAATGGGACGTAGGACTCCAGTGCGAAGGCCAAAGAAGGACAAATGCACATGTCATAGGCAATGGGGTTCAAACATCTCTGAGCTACTGACACGTCGAGACATTCACTCTCAACTTAATTAAATTAAGCAGGAAGGTTAGTAATTATAAGAACTGCTGCACTGCGTCAAACCAGAGGTCCTTTTAGCCAAGTGGCCTAGCCCAGATTATTCAGGACAAACACAAAATAGGACAAGTATAAAGTGGTATTTTCTTTGGCATATATCCCCAATCTCTCAAGGCCTGACATTTAGGGACTCTCAAGTTAAGAGCTTTTAGCCAGATGCAGACATCACCATTCTCCCTTCAATAAATTTTTCTCAAGTTGGCATGCATATGCTACAGGACTTGTGCTGGCTCATCAAGAAACAATTAGATCTTAAAGACATCTTCCACCACATACTAACAACACAGTAGTAGTACTTTAAAAGCTGGATAGAATATAGACAAGAAAAATAAAATAAACACTCACACAAATGAAAAGCTATTACATGCTGCAAAGCAACATGCAATGGCAAAGTGTCAAAACCAGCAAGCACGCATCTTCTGGCACGCACCTTTAAGTCTTATAACCAGAAATAAGCCACACAGAAATCCATGGAAGGGGAGGAAAGAAACAAAAAGTTATCAGCAGGGCCTTCAAGAAACATGGCTAAATATATTTTCTGGCGCTACTTATGTTCCCGATTGTGCAACTAGTTCTCTGTACGCCAGTGCTTCCCACACATTTGCACCCCTCTGATCCCAGCATCAAGATTCTACTTCTCCACCAATGTTGCTGCCCTCCAACAAAACTGCTGAAGCTCAGGTCACCTGCATAAGTACTGTAAGCAGAGCGCCTTGAGGATTTCTCAGGGAGAGGGAATGGAAAAGATCCACTAACAAGACCACCATTGGCTTCTCACAGTGCCTTCTCAACACATTAATGTATCAGATGGGAAAATGTAGCAGGCTAAATCCACTCTAACACTCTCAGAAAAGCTGTAGCAGGTTAAGTTTCAGTGTCTTTTTCCATATAAGTAGTTGCTTATTCCTTGCCGATTTTCAAAGGATTGCCTTTTGCAGACCTGCAAGTAGAGAGATCTCTAACTTCCTCTAACCTAAAGGCTTTATTATACACAAGGGAAAGAAGGAATAGCGCAAGTTGATCCTCATATTCATGTTTCTTACAAGAAAGCTATTCACCAGGTGCATCAGGGTCAGAGAGAAAAGATTCTCTGAGCTAAATGGTGTTACAAAGTTGTTCCTTGCTAAAGTACTCTCAGTTTCTTGGGCAGCACAAGAGAATGCTGAATAAGTTGTTTCCTTCTTATATAAATTATTTCTGCTGTGGAATGCAAACCTGTAAAATGGAGCTTCAGGGACACCAGCAGGGCAAGTTATCATGGCACCAGATGACCACAAGACCATGACTCTCACAGGCGTTTGAATTCAGTAGGATTTAAGAGCCTCAAAAAGCCTGGAGAATATAGGCTAAGACCCTTCGGCACAGGGACTGCTATGGTGCATGGTCCCTTTAGGTTCTAAGGCCTGTTTGGGGTCTTCAGCGCTACAAAACTATTAACAGTCACTAATGTCATGTTTGCTAATGGTTGCAGTAAATGAAATCAAGGAATTAAGAGGCCTTACCCAAAATCAACATAAACTCTGATTTGCCAAAACCAAATCAAAACAGAAATTGATGACATGACCTGGCACTTACAAGTTGAAAATTTCCCACAGGCCAAATCCTTCCTGTCCTTTTCAGGCAATGTTCCCACTGATGTCCATGGGAGTTTGCCCTTAAGGAATAGCACTTCATAGCCAGACATTCAAAGGAATCAAGCTAATTTATGGCTTTTTAACAGTTTCCATCTGACAAGCAGAGTATTAATGGTTTAAAGAGGTTTACAAGTCAGTCTTTGGGTAAAGTAGAAAAGCATCAGTATGACAGCATCATACAACACTGATCATAGAATAAGACATTGTTATTTCTGGAAAGCAGTAAAACATTGAGGAGAAAAACAAATCCAGATTGGAGAAGCAGCAGTGTTTACTTTTTAATTACCACGCTTACACTGGTAAAAACCACATGTTCTGCGTACCTTAAGTGTAAATTTATGTTTGCTGTCTCACAAAGGGTTATGCAGACTTTGCTTTTGCATACCACTCATCATTTCTTAGCTTTTACAGAAACAAGCCAGGAGACTAAATAAATTCAATTACCATCGAAAACAGAAAGGAAAATGCACTTAAAAATCTGCAACACCTGGGGGACTGGCTACATCATCTGAGAGATGTTTCACACCTCTGAGGATTTACTAGGAAGGCATAAAGTTGTGGAGTTAAATACCAGGCTGCTGTGTTATTGCCAAAGTGAAATGAGGCTTACCTGTCAAAGGCAGGAGCATTAGCTTCCAGACCTCTGTTAAGCCTTAGATGATGAGAACCCACCTAAATTAAAATATTGGAAAGAGAAGAAAGAGAGAAATAACTTCTTCAATTGCTAAAGTCCTAAATCACTAGATGTCTCCCTTTTTCCTTCAAAGAGAAACATCTCTCCAGCAGCACCAGACACCTTTAACAGACTCCACACACCCACATACATAATATCCTTAATACAAAACCCACAGCTTTTATTAGACAACAACACTTACAATTACAAGTGAAAACACAATTATCATTAAGCAAAGGGATACATCTTTTTATGGCCAAACAAATCACATCCCTTCACCAGCTTCCTCTAACAAATATCCCACACTGTATTCTTCCTGCCCTTCCCTTGGCAGAAAAAGCTGCAGTTATGCCAGTTACATGGGCTGTGTGTCCAGAGTTCTTTTGTCTTTCATTATTTATGGAAACTAAAGAGCATCAGAATAGTCCTTTGAAAATATGAAGGATTAAATCCTGTGCCATTAATTTAAGAGGATTTTTAATATGGATGTTAACAACAATAGCCTCAAGCTCCTTTTGAATGCGTACTACTGTTATTACAGTACACAAAGGACTTCATTCCTCTCCAAAAACTACACTGTTAATTATTTACAGGATCATGAATTGTTCCCTGTACTTCATCATCTTCCTTTGTTTTTCATGAGGTTGGTTGCAATTCTTTCAAATGCCAGTGGCAGCACACTCACATCCAAGGAGTAAGAGTTAAAAGCGTTCACCAGCATAAATGAAAACTGCATAATCTAATCCAAATTAGGCAAAAAAGCAAACTGTATCCCTACTAAAAAGTTGAAAATTCTGTTTAACTAGAGATGCTACCCACTAGCCAAAAATACTTGGGGAAAAGCTCTATGGCTTCATTACATACAGAACTACAGCGTTGGATACAGCGATGCCATGGGCAGGAGATGTGCACAACCACATGGGTAGACCTGCTTTATAAGAAGCAGCCAGCATTGCACTGGATGGTGCTAACAGAGAGAACACAGATCCTTCAGTCATCTTCCTTCTGCCCTAAATCCAGTAGTTCTGAATGGTACCTAGGTGCTAGATATAAGGATAAAAAAATATCAAATAACCTTTAAAGTATCTAAAAAACCCAGTTATATGTATTTTCTCTACTAACATATGTGCGTACTCATTCCCGTTTCTCATCCCTCTGTTAAGAGAATGCAAAGAGTGCTAGGATAATTCTTATTTGAGCTTGTAACTGTATATAAACTGTAAGTCACAGACCATTTGTAACCCGCTAAACCTCATGCAATAATCTGATTAAACCCTACATCTCTGCTTTACGGAAGATCAGATTAGATCATCGTCACCCTTTTGACTAAAATCTAGAAAACACACCATCCTGACGTGATATTTTGTTTCAATGTAGCATGCTCCTAGAGCTTCTAGTGACCCTAGATACTCCAGTTTTGTTGTGGAGGTCAATATCATCAAGCCAACTGGGCATTTCAGAAGGGAAGGTTACTCCAAATCAAATTGAAAATGTTACAAAGACATTGCTGTAATCTTCAGCTTAGGACATAAGGACACAGTTCCTTACAAATAGTTCCCTGGAGAGGCACAGAAACACATGAAAATGTTAAATTTAATTATAGCCATTTGCCTGGTTATATTCTGTTTATCTAAACACGCAAAATTTCCTACAAAGCAAATCTAAAATGAAAGAGCTCAGCATTTTCACAGAATGAGCTTTGAAGCTCATTTGAAAAATCGATTAAATTTTATGTAACTTCTAAATTGTAAATAGCAAGAGGGATAAGTAAGGTACGCTTTTTGATTATTTGTTTACCTGAAGCCCCGGCTGCTCCCAAAACAGTGGAACAGAACCTCTGATCTGCACAAAGGAAGAGATGTCATCATCCAAGTAAATTGTCTGCAAAAAACAAAGAAAAGGGAAGGCGTTCTGCAGTTAGATCTATCAGGCTGTGACCCCTTCACCAGGCGACGGAACTCAAAGGGTAAAAAAAGTAAACCATGTACCTCCTTGTATCCACTTACTGCTCAGCCACTTTTCCATAGTCTCACAGTCAGTGGAACAAGGCACAACGTATTTGCTTTCACGTCATCACAGCCAATTCAATTCACTACTCACCACAAACGAGAGAAAATTTAAAACACCGCCACTGGCAAGAAGGAAGGAATCTTTCATCCGTAATTAAGATGGATTTGATCTACTGGTGGAGACGCTCAGGAAGACCAGCCATATACTCTCCCTCTGTCTCTCTCACAAAATTTAACTGTGCAAAATGTCATTGCTCCTTGTGACTGATGATGGGTAACGCCAGGTGTGGGATAAGCTTATCTCTTGCTTTATATAATATTTCTTATTTCACTGCATGTTGTGCCTTGTCAGACTGTCCAAATAAATCTCAGTGAAACCAGCAGCTTTGCCACTCCCATTCTGAGATACAGTGATCTGCTTCTTTTCCAGGAGGCTTACAGCAAGAGGCTCCAAACTCCCCATTTCCTCCCCTAACCAGACTTCAAACTCTCCCCTTAATATTTGTTCCTATGATCACTGCTAGCAAGCTGATTTTGAGTCAAATCTATGTGAAGTGCAAAGACTGATTTCCCTCTTTGCCTTCCACCTCCACCAGCCCCTGAGCAAAGCGTTATATTATACGTTAACTTAGCACAAAAGGTACTATCTTCAGATTCTGCATGACCACAGAGCAACTGTGCAAAGCCCGGCTCACTCCCCTGGCCTATACTTAGCAGTGGAATCCTGGCTGTTTTCCTTTAAAGATACATGATACACATGATACACATCTCCGTTATCTCATGCATGACAATGCGTCTTCTGCAGCCCTGCAGAGGAATGGTATCCAGGTCATCCAGGTAGCTGCTTCTCTAACCACATCATATCATTTAGCACAACTGCTGCCAGATGGCTAGTAGCTCCCAAAATAGAAAAGAACATGAAAATGGGTTAATATACAGCTTTAATGTGGTTTGTGCTTTTGGATTTGCCACTAGATGCGCTGCTGGCTGGGTGGCTCAGGGGAAGAGCCTTCATTTAGCCTGACCCCTCATCTTTACAACCACTAACAATGTACAGCTTTCAGAGCTACTTATGTGAAAAGAAGTATAGCTACACCAGAGAGGTGGGTATTTAAATATTTTATCTAACTAATCTTTACAGTATTTTTACAGAGCACATACAACTATCCCCATTTCACTAAGATTAAATGTTTAAGTGCCTTTGTTAAGGACACAATGTCAGTGATAGCTAGCCCATATGTAGTGCAAAACTGTATGTTTCGATGTCTTTAGCCTCAAACCAATGAATTAAGAACCCTTCTCTGTTGCATTGCATCCTAGTGCAACCCCCTGCAAGAGATGGGGTTGCTCAGAGAAGCTTGCTTGCGAGGCCTACCTCACAGCTTGAGTAACGTGGCTTTAAATCGCACTCTCCCAGTAAAGCTTTCTAAACATTGCCGGTACCTGAGCGCAGGAACTAATTACCATAGCAACACACTGGTGCACCTTTTCTCTGCACTTCTGTGCTCAAAAGCGTTCATCCTGCAGTTGGGCTACAGCAGGAGTGAGCAAGCCCACCTTCTTCCTCTTCATGACATCCTTCCTGAGAGAGGGAGTACCAAGATGAGTCAGTGATTTCTAAACACTGAATCATCTTTTCACTCACAGTCATGGACCCAGAGGAGCTAATTCTAAGGTAAAGCCAATTTGCGTAGCTCCACTGACAGCCCCAGCATTATCCTGACTCATACTAAATGAGGATCGGGTCTTGAATCTATGCAAAAAAAGAGTCAGGACTGGCTCACTTCAAAATTTGACAACAATCATCACCTTAGTGGTGAATGAGTTGAAACAACACACGTAATGATGATGAATACAGAAAAAGCTTTATATGAAGTACAATTTGGCCACGCAAAGAGCTTGCTACGGAGCATTAGTTTTCTATACAATCTTCTGGAATGTCCGTTTCCACAACTAACTGAAAAATTGACAGCTCAAGTATCTCTTTGGCCAGCTCTTTTAGAAGTCCCAGCTGCAGATTAAAAGATAATAACAATAATTCTAATTTTAATACCTGCAGGTTAATGTCCAGTTTCAATGGAAAGTGTTTCATCAGTTACAGACCACGAATATATAACCTGCCTTCTTTATGTCAAATACAGAAGAAAAATACTGATCAAACATTTTGGCCTTTCTGCTCATATTTCCATTTACTAGTGATTCAACATCCTAAGAGTGAACAGATGTTTGTTACTGCTACCACTCACATTTTCTGTTCATTGGTTTTCACCCATTACCTCTTCTGTTTTCTGCTCTATTAGGCTGTCCATATGGAGAACTGAACAGCAACAAAAAGAATTCAAATTGGGGACTATTCCTGTGATCTAAACAGGATGCCCACACCCTGATGTGATGGGCTGGGGGGTCCTCTGTCAGGTTGAGGTCTAATACGGAACACCCCTATGATGACAGGGCATTTTAAAGAAACTGACATTTTTATGCACATTGATACGTAGCTTTCAGAAATTCAGATGAGGTTTTTGAGCTGGGAGCATAGCCTCTCCAACGTAGTCATTCACAAGAAAATTCTCCGTAGTAGCACATTTTCACTTACAGCGCTCATCAGTCTGTTCTCTGGAGCAATTCTGTGGTCTTTCACAATCCTCTCACCTCATTCTCATGACCCAGGTGAATCCAAAATTATTTTCTTCCAGGCTGCCAGTGAGTTGGAAAAAGACCTAGTATTTTCTAATGAGTGGCAGAATAACACCCTTTTCTGCCAGTCGTTCCTTCCTAAACAGACTGTAACCATTTCATTAAGCATTACAACTGTGCAAATCCATTCTGAATTTCAGCAATACCCACTATCCTTCATTCACCACTCCATGGAACACAAACTGATCTTCACATTGCCTTCTGCTATGTATGCCCCCTTGACCTTACAATAATAGGGGCAACAGCCTTTCTACTAGCAGACTTGTTAAGCGAACAGGTTAAAAGACTGAGGCTAAGAAGACTTTCCAGTTCAGGAATGGACATAATCTTAACACCTATAAACACTATAAGAAATCCCATTTGTTAAAATCTTAAATAAGCACTGATAATACATCCATCTTAAAATTACATTCATAAATAAAAGATTCCAACTTCATTGCTTATGCAATTCCAGCATCTATGCATGGATAAGTACAGAATTTCTTTTCTCAGTTTCTTCCAAGCCCTGATCATTTTTTGTTCACAATGGTATGCTTTCTACAATTGCGTACCTGTCCCACTTTTTTGTTGTTCTACTTTTGACTTTATTACCCTGTCCTCCAGCAAATCCATTCCTCTTATTCTAAGGCACTACACAAAAGGTAAACAGTTCTTTAAGAAAAGAAGGTAAAAGAAAAATAAACAACACTTTATTTCCAGAATTTTCCTGTCCTCTGTTTTCCTTAACTCATCAACAAGAAATACAAGATTGCACTGGTTTTCCTCTAAAAGTTCAAAAACAATCAGTTACATTTTGGACAATATTTTGTCATTAGGGTTGATACATACTGCTAAATCTCTGTCTTTGGGCTTCATAAAACTATTGTGAAGTCTTATCTTTTGTCTTAGATCCAAAACAACGGCTAATTGTTATTTACTTGCCCCAGGGAGAACGTTTATTCCTATCAAATCCTCAAAACACTTGAGGACTACTGCATTAATCTGGTCCATAGAACAATCCAATCCAGGTCACTGGATGGATTTTCAGACACTTTTCCTGCAGTTTCCATCAGACAACATAATAGCAACTGGATACTTAACCCATGTGGAGGACCTCTTTGCCTTGATAACAGATTGCTTGTCCTCTGATCTCTGGTGTTAGTATTTGCCACGGTTTTCTTTCAACTTCCGTTGTCTTAGACTCTTTGTGGTCTCCTTCTCCAGCTCCAGGACCAAGGGTGATAGTGCTGATAGTTCAAGGGAACATTTTTCAGTCTTTCTCTTCTGTTGCATAGGGCCAGACCTTGCCCCTGTGATCCAAGGTCCTTTCCTGGTAACAAAAGCTTCATGCACAGATACTACTAGTAAACTTCTGAGCAAGAAGCAAAATGGTACTGCTTCTGAGCAAGAAGCAAACATCTACATCAACCAGCTGGTGTTTCTAATCCCAGCATGCTCCTCCCATTCATCCCTTGGAATAATTTATTCACTAATCTCCTTCACTCAGCTTCATTAGAAGGAAAAAATTATCTAGTCACAACTTCAAATGTCAAAATTCATTAGACTCACCAGGCACAGAGACACAGTCCATGATGAAGAGGATGCTCATATGGCTTGTTATGGGATCCCCAGCTCTGACACACAACCCACAAAGAGCACGGATAACAGATGGCCTAAACATACCTCTCCATGAGTCCCTTTAACTCAGACCACGGGATACAAGGATATACTTGCCAAAATAATCCTCTTTGCCCCGCCTGGGGCCATACTAAAACTTGATCCAGAAAATAAATTAACCACATGATTGCATCCATTCCTCTCCTGGAGAGCTATCCAACAGAGTCTAGGACTTATTGTGAAATAAGGATAATTTTTCTCAATCCGTGCCCAACATTTTTTGTTAAACTGGAAGAAAGGGAAGGTCAATCCAAATTCATGGCATTTCCTTTTAATGCCTTGTCAAGGTTTCCATTTTCTTTTTTGAACAGTTCCATGAAGGGGAAAACAACTGAAACCATTCATTTATCTTCGGTAAATTAGAGTTGTTCCCCTTCAGTCACATTCTAAGATATTAAGAGTTTAGCACGACTCTTTGGAGGATAACTGGGGGAGGAGCTGAAATGTAAACAGTGACAGTCAAACAAATTAAGTGAAGAAAGCACGGTTGTTTCTAAACCGTATTATCAGAAAAGAATTAGAAGAATGTGATACAGCCTCAACTTTAGGGGATTACTAGTAGAGGAAGAAAGGGTAAAGGGAAACATTTAAGCTATCACAGGGAAACAGAGACTGATTTTAAAACTATTTGAGGATTAACTGTAACATGGCAAGTAGAAAGGGCTACCATCCCACTACAAAATACTGGCAGCAAATCTGGAAGTACACATTAGAGGGATTTCAAAAAAGCACTCTTCCCTTCACGTTTTGTTTTTGTTTAAGTGTTTCCTATAATTTTTTCTTCCTTCTTTTTTCTTTGTAAAGATGCAAGCCAAAATATCTGAAAGATCTACTAGTAGCTTTTTTTTTCTGAAACGCAAAAGTGAAGTGAGATATTTAACTTTTTCTCCCTTCTTCTCAAACACTGTGAGTCACAGCGGTTAAGTGAGCCCACAAAAAATGACTCACTGCAGAGCTAAAATGCCACAAGGCTAACTCGGTGGGAGACAAAAGCATACCATTTATGCATAAAAGAGCTGCCTGGAGATAAGACTAACTGTCTCTCCCTCTCCTAAAATCAGAAAAATGTTAGAAGTAATTCCTATAAAGGGGAGGAAAGTCCTGGCTTTTCATGGATAAATAGCACCCTAGGATTCTGAAAGCATACAGCCAGCATGCCATTATACTGTACAGGCTGCAGCAAATAGAAACAAAATGTTATTCAGCCAAGATATTACCTCATAGGCGATTAGTCAGTAGTCTACTATGAAAGCAGGAGAGAGTTTATTCTAGGACTCTTCCTTCCTCATGGTAAGTGGATGCCAGCTTGAACTGGATCTCAGGCATCCCAATGGTTAGCCCAGTTTTGCTATCTTAGGACACGCAGCTTGGTAAAACTAGTGTTTATCACCATTAGTAACAGGAACCTTCTTTTCTCCTTCAAAATCAAAAACCAAACAAAACCACACAATTCTTTAAAACTCCAAACCCTTGTTATAATTTTCAACCTACTCAAGCCTTTCACCCCATAGCCATCTAACTCTTGCACTTTTTTGCTTACCCAATTGTAAAACACTCAAAAGCCTTCAGTCCTCCCACTTCACCGCAGCCCCTGGCTGAACGGGAACAAAGCTCACCAGTTCCTGTGAAGAGCTTGACCCAGCCCCAGCTAAGGAAAGCATTAGCAACCAAGTACTGCTTTGTCACTCACCAGGAGCCAGTCCTCGGGTTCTCTGCTGGGATGCAAAGGCCGTCTTATTTTTCGTGCTAATCATTTGCATCATAATGTAATCCAAGAATA
Organism: Rhinoptilus africanus; assembly: GCA_013400135.1. NCBI lineage: Eukaryota > Metazoa > Chordata > Aves > Charadriiformes > Glareolidae > Rhinoptilus > Rhinoptilus africanus. Next base: position 699,484 of record VXBO01006552.1, on the reverse strand, counting down.
TAATTAAATAGAATGAGTTACTTCTGACCCAACTAGTAAGCAGAATAGCAGAATTATTTCCCATAGTTAGACAACTGTTAAGTGCAGTGCCGCCAACGTGAGACTGATCTGAAAGAAAACTGACAACCCTTTCTTACATTTTTTTTCCCTCTGCATTTCAGCAAGAGAACATTCTTCAAATCCTGAGTAATGTACTTTGCACTAATGCTCATGAGAAGGCACACAACTAAAATAGCAGAATGTACCAAGATATTACTTAACATGGAGTATGTCCCTTCTTCTGTTCCCAAATTCCAGGGGAAAATTCCACTTTTCAGTGAGCAGACCTATCTGTATCTCCCAACGCGCTGACAAACTTTCTAGAAAGATGTAGATGCAACAGGATTTGACTTGCAGTTCCTTTGGAGCAGAGGCACAAAAGAGAATTATTAGCAAAGAATTCAGAGGCTGACATTAGAGACCCAAGCCCTGCAGGGGAAGAGTCTGGCATCCAACAAGCAGAATTTGTGGAAGCCTGAACACTAAGTGGAAAGCTGCCAGGCCAGCCTACTGAAAATGCAGGCAAACCAGGAAAAGGAGGGATATGAACAAAAAGCCACTCACATCCCTGATAAGAACTCCAACCACTGGGCAGAAAGCCCCACTTGCGACATTGTGCATGCTTTGTGCACAACTTAGGGGTCAAACCTCACCAGCAAACTGGGGAATACCAGTCTGCAACTCCACCAAGCCTTCAGCTGAGCAACGCAGCACTGTCTAAGGCAGCTCTACATGTGTCCCTAGGCAGAACCAGGTTGAAGAGGTTAAAGCTGACAATCATGGCAACAGCTTAAAGGAAATTTTGAAAGTGCCTGAACATTACTAGATTTTGGACAAACAGGTGCCTGAAGACATGTCTGCCTCACGCAGTGGCACAACAGAAAGGACAGCACTGAGTGTGAGCCGCTACACTCACGCAATGCCACAAGGAAACACCAGTGCTAAAGTATGGGCAGTTTTGAGGGGGGTTGCCACTCTCAGCAGTCAGGCAGCGAGAGCAGTCAGTCCTACACAGCCGAACAGTCCTACACAGCCCTACATCGCACAGCTGTACCTCTGCCAGAACAAGTACCAGCACAGCTAGCTCAAGTATCTCTATGCTACACTCACTGTGCCAGGTAGAGATGTCTCACCAGCCCCCCCCCTTACAAGCATCACCTAAACATTCCCCTTGCATTGTGTGTGCACCTATATGTTTAGACACACACATAAACATATAAAAACAATCTACGCTACATACAGTTTTGTAGATGTGCTCGGACACTGAAAACAACCAAACTTTAGGAGCAGATCCTTGTCCTTTATTGAAAACTACTACCAGCCATTTATCTATTCTGCTTATAGAGACATCCATTTCTGTATGATGGTTCTGACTGCTAGTAATTACTACTTCTATTCAAAAAGGAAAATGTGATTATATTTGAATAAGAGGGCACTCATTTCAGCTGGCACAGAAGATTTCTGTTTCTTCAGGGTCCACAGCTTTTTGTTCATTTTCAAGGTAAAACCAACTGACTGTTAGTGTGTTTGGCTGTGTCAACCAAGGGAGTCTGCTGGATGCGTTTCACCCATATATTTTGTCTCGGCATCAGATGGAAATAAGGTTTTTACCATGTATGTATAAAAACTATGTCATACCACCTCTCACTGAAGAGAATCCCTCACAAAGCAAAGGAGAATATAAAGCAAAGTCTCTTCCAGAATGAGTTGCACTGGAATTCGCCTGACTCTGAGAAGATGGTGGGTTTTCTCCATTTCTATTGCTAGTCAAAGATGATTTGACTCCCAGTGAACACAGCTCCTCTGCTGTGCAGCTTCCTCTGAACTAGAATGATATATTTGAGGGCTGAGAGTCTGTCTTCACCATAGCAAAGCATACACTACCTACTTTCTAAAAATGTTGTGCTCAGTAGTCTGCAAAAGTCCTGTGAGGCAGGAAGTTAATAATCACACTTATTTTATAGCTGAAAAACTTACTGTACAAAGAAGTGATGGCTTCAATCCAACACAGAACACAGGAGTAACTTGAAACATGAACAGATTTTTTATGACTCTGAAAGACTTCCTTAGAGTCAAAAGCAAATCTCAGCTCTAGCCTTTGCTGAAAATCACCCACAGCATCCCTAACCAAATTCTTTTACATGAGTGCAGACATAGTTATGTCACTGTAGTGCAAGGGACGTTCAATGACTTGTCCAGCAAACCTGCTGGTAGGGACTAACAGAGATACTTAAAATGAATGAAAGGAAAATGAACTGTAGAGACCATTACTTTATAGAAAATTTTTCACACTAGTTCTTCTCCAGCTTTCTAAAGCATGGGAAACATGATGAATTTTATAAAGAATATACTATAAAAACATACGTAGAATGTATAAAGGTGTGATATTTATTCTGGAACGGATTTAAAAACATTCTTTTGCTTAATACATGGGCCTTATGACCAATAATTCTAAGTATGTTTTGTGTAATTGAGAAACTTACTGTTACACGTGTTGATTTCACATGAATTAACACACAGAGTGCTATGAATGGTTTAAAAAACATGCCTATATTTCACCACAAGATCAAATGGCCAGACTTTCACATTCAGGAAAAAAATCAAAAGTATCAGTGAAAATTGTATGCATGGAAAACTCAGAAACACAGAAAAAGAACAGATCGCAAAGAAATGCTTAATGGGCAAGAACAAAGAGATCTGTCATGCAATAATATTTCAAATGTTATTGGAAAAAACACTGACTGAACTCCTTTAATTCTGTTGGAAACTCTGCCCCAATTAAACTTGAGTGGACTGAATTATTCAAAGCTATTGGATACATCCGCTTACCTGCTCTGTCTCAACGAAGTTAGATACATGTCCATCATCATTGACCCCTCGAATGTGAAACCGGGCACCAGCTCGCTCACAGCTGATGCGAGAGATGAGGCAGGCTTTTGCCTTCTTGTGGGAAGCATAAACAGTGCGAATGTCCACTACACCACAGATCACTTTCAGCAACCAGTCAGAGCAGTTCACCTGGTAGTGTTTGAAGGGCACATGCAATAGCTGGTTCCTGAAAGGTTCAACATACAGACACATTACTGAAAAAAATAAGACAGACAGGCATGGGTGCCACCCCACAACAATCACTAATTCAAGCAATTAATGTTCTGTGAACCCTTTTTTGTTGTACCTTTACTTTATCCCAAACCAGGAAATACCAAGAGGAAATCCTTGTGAACTACTACAGCGAACAGAACATGGCAATTTTAATAGCACAGCTACCACCAAGGTGCTGTCCTTATATCTGTCTTACAAATTCAGATGCAATTGTCACCTCTTTCAGCTCCAGAAATACATTTATACTTAGTAATCTTTTTCATAAATTACAGTGCTGTCAAGCTAATCACTTTTTGACCAGTACTGCCCAGACCTTAGCATACACTACAGGATGAAGAGCCATTTGAAAACCCACCAGGATTTTCAGGAAAACATTTCCAAGCAGAAACTAGACCCATAAGCCAATGGAAATATTGCAAAAAGTGCTACTAAAATTAATAGGAATGCCTGCTTTAACCTTCAATTTATTTTATGATCAACAACCCAAGAAACCTATCATGCCTGGTTAACAGTGATGCTAGTTTCTTCTATTACAATGGTTTTCTTAATTTCATTTTTCAAAATGTGCCTTTAGTCACAGATGAGGGCCCTCTTATGATCGTTTATTGCTCAACAGCAGATCTGTACAAGAGTTATATCTAGCAAAACTGCTGAAGAATTGTTCTTCTAGAGTACAGCCTTTCTCTGAAAAAGATGCAAGTCATTCTTACATTTTTAAATGAAATATGTAACTGAAAAAGCAGCTCTAAACCAATTTTTGGTATCTCTTCCACCTCCTTCTCCTAGCTCTGCTCACAAAGGAAGTTCTCACTCAGATCAATTCCAGTAGAATTTTTTGTTGTTGCAGTTCATTTAACAGGCAGTTTGTGTTGCTTATAACTAAGGTCATCTGGCACTTTACATCATGTAACTGTTTATTTCATTGTTTACTTTTCTCAAGAATCTATTGTTTGGTCTGAAATCTCCTATTTTGCATAATTTTCTTTGGAACATCTTTCTGCCCTAAATGTGACGATGTTGCCATTCACCCCTGTTCTACAACATACAGAAGAGTGGAACCTCTTCAAGACCTACTTCTAGATTAGCCAGAAGCAGCGAAGAAGGGAAGTTCAAATACTTATCTTCTGAGAAGAAAAGTTTCAAAAGACAGTAGAGGTAAAAATTGTTGCTTTAAAGGTTGGGGTTTTTTATTAAGGGATATTGCCACCTTAGGTGTTCCATCATTTGTTTGTGCTACGTGTCTAAATTCACATGCTTGGAGAGCTTTTTGAGAGGGATGCATAATTAGCACAGTTGAAAGAAAATTTTACATCTCTCTCTTCTGAGTTAAACTCAAAACACTAGATCATACCAGCCAAAATCACATCACAGCTAGAAAGATTATTTAGCCTGAATGAACTGCTCTCTCATGTTTATTTATCATCCATTATAAACTTTTTTGCTTATTTAATATTCATGTAGCCATTAATATCTTTAGGCCACAATACTTCCCGCACATTTTAGCAGCACATCCATATTTAACTCTGCCAGCTATTTTCCACCTACATCATGTAACCTTGGTTAATTTCCAGTACAGATATGCTTCCTCTGTGACCATCTTTTTGTTTACAAATAAAAAAATGATAGTATAGGAATTCAAGCATTCTACCAGAACTTGTAAAGCAAACAAACTAAATTACATCAAGGGTGAACCCACCTAGGGAAGACAAACCCCAGCATTTGTGTATTTTCCTTTCCACTCAACCAATACTTACTACAACAAGAAATACTTTTTCTTTGCTTTATAAGCACAAGAAAGTAAGCAGTACAGAGCAGTGTATCACAGGAGTTTCCTTTTGTGCAACATACATTTACAATGAGCTATAAACATATTAATATTGATGTTTTCAACATGAAAACTAGGGCATGTTATTGAAACATTAGAACTACAGACTTTAAACACACACACTTTTAAGAAATAGAAGATACTCCAGCACAAATGATGAGATTTATGAACAGTTCAAGAGCAGGTTTCTATTAGATAACTTTTAAAGCAAATTATTAAAAAGAACTGCAGGAGAAACTATTTGTGACATATAGAGACAGGTTTCTGTAGTGTGAGCAATACATCTTTGTGTTTCCTTCTTAAAAATATAAAATGTCAAGTTATTAGAATTGCATTTCACTATTGGATTAGTTTTAACTAAACAGAAGTGGGGGTTTTGACCCCGATTTACCATTAACTCACTAAGGTCATGTGCCCTGTAAAATGACATGACAATGAAATGAAAGAAGATGCACCTGAAACACATGTGTTCATTTCCCTCTGAGGATTTTTGACCAATAAGATACAGCTCGGGATGACAGAAGACTTTGGTATAACATGCAGTACTAACCAGAAGAACGAGTTACCAGATTCATAGTGGTTATCACCCTGCTTCTGAGCCCGCACAGTCAGGTCAAAGTTTGAGCCTGCATTAGGCCAGGAGAAATAGAACATCCCAGAGTTCAGTATTTTCTTCAAGGCAGTAACGCGCTCCTCTTCCTTGGTCTCTTCCTGGAGAGGACAGAAATCTGTTGCAGTAATTTTGTAAACTTCAGCGTCCAGGATTTTTCCCACCGATGTACAGCCTGTCACCAGGACCAGGAAGTGCAGCCGAGTGTTACCTAGAAGGTGACAGATAGTTACAAAAGGGTTACAGGCAGACAAAGGCTATTCCATTTCACATCAGTCCCGTCACATGCAATGCTGACAGGGCTCCAGCAGAGGCCAGTATCTTTGCTTCAGAAGAAAACAAATACAAACAAGCACATGGCCTACGTTCATTTCCATTTCTGAATTCTTTTTGACTGCAGGTGAATGCAATTGCAAAATATTCCACAATACTTATGCACTCCCATCCTCAGCTGCATTTGAGTGTGTTTTTCCCCCTGCAATGAGCTTAGTGCTGGGACACTACTCAAAAATTAAATTTCACCACCCCTGACAACTACAATTTTCATTGGATTTGACTGAGGGGAAAGGTAAAAGACTGGTCATTTATGAGATAAAGCGTATTCCTCGCTATGAATTTTTCAACTGACTCGTGAATTTTAAAGATATGAAGCATTCAGATTTCTTACTGGCTTCAGCTAAAGCTGGGTTCAGCTAAAGCAGCCATTCAGAAAGTTTCAGTATTACCAGTCCTTGAGATTTTGCTTTTTATGTCACAAAAGAGCGTATATGATTAGACGACAACCTCAATTATCCTTATTCCAGCTCTCACAGCTGTGAAGCAAAACGTGAAATCATGAAGCAGCTGAACTTCAGGTGCCCCAAAACGAGAAGATAAATTTTGAAGCTTGAGAACACCACTCAAATCAGATCTTATGTACACAGCAGGATTTCAACCTCTGCTCATTCTCTCTGAAATGATAAAGTAATTAAGAAACAGTAGAACAATTGTTCTGAAAACACTGGTTTTGCTAGGAAGAAAATTACTTACTTAAATTGGCCTCTAATGGAGACAATGTCATCCTATACATTCCAGTTATTAAGAAAAGCAAGAAGTGAGTCCAAGATTTATTGCTCTAGCATAGCAGAAACAACAGCTGACCTGCCAAGAGTGAGCTAATTAGCTAAGGGCACAGTGACAGCCTAGGACAGCATGGTTTCAGACAGCAAAAGGAACACTTTGTAGGACCACTCTTCAACCCTTTGCAGTGGCCTACTGTCTGAAAACGCAGACCGACTCTCATGCACCAAGCAGGAGAGTCCTTGTTTCCAGATCACAAGCTTGAGTTAGGGGTGGTTTTCAGCAGGGACAGAATATTTGCGTAGGCACATGGGACTGGAATGGCAGGACAAGGTGGCAGATTAGATCTTATTCATTCTGTTCTGCTGACTCCAGTTTTGCATAAAGGCCAGTGTAGGTGGTATTTACTAAAAAGCTCTGTTCATCACATTTCTTTCTGTAACAAGGGTATGCTGTGTCTTCCTTCTTGAGTGTTTTTAAGAAGCATGTCTACTGTACTTTTCTAAATGACACTGTAGCAGAGGGTCAGAAAGACATGAAACCTGGTATTTTATTCCTCCTTTGCACATGAGTGTGCATAATTATAAAGGATTAAGCACAGGAGATACATCAGTTATCACCATGGTAGTTCATACCTGACTAAACACTGTCTTTCAGCCTCCAGGAGGGGTAAGGAGGAGTTAGCTGGCTCTCAGGATAGCTAATAGCTTCCGTAACTTTGCTGAAACCATTCAAAACTAACTAGCTCAAAGTAAACTTCACTCATGAGAATCTGGAAGCAATGTACAGAAACGCCATTTTAATATGCCTTACTATCACCGAATTTAAGGCACAGAAAACCAGTAGTAACAGACTTGGAAACCTGGCTGGCTGGGACTCTGAGACAAAGAATACAAGCACTTTCATTGGCTTCAGTGACCTTAAACTTTCCTAAAGGGTTCAGAAGAGATCAAATGGAAAAGTCAAGATTAAAATAGCCAAAAAGAACAACAATTTAATAATAGCGGTCTCAAGCCTGTGCCGTGCCCTGCCCCATTTTTTTCACAGCACAAATGTAGCTACAGGGTCCTGAGTAGAGGTAGGGCTCCTGTCAGCCCTTCATCTTTTTAGAACCTCACACAACAAAATAAATGCTATTAAAACACTGCTCTGCTATTCATCTTTTAATCACGCCTCCATTAATGTCTAAGAAATTACCCACCACTAAGATATACAGCTACACACAGTGAAATAGAGCTTTTTCCATATTCCCTCCTTTGCCAGCAACATCAGTTTACGTCTGGGAACCTCTTCTTTCAACTCCAAGCCATTTTTCTCACACTGTCTTGCCCCAGTGTCTTTACCCTCAGGCCAGACTGCCAATGTTTTTAAATATATTGATAACTCATTGGACAAGTTTGCGATGGAAATGACAACTGCACTACTGCCACTCATGCTTTCACTTAGGCATTTTGTCAGACTGAAAATGCTATTCCAAGGAATAAAAGAAAAGTGTTACATACCCAAATACGTACCTAATATGGCAGAAACCTAACATTGCCAGCCCCAGGAAAAACACTTCCGCTTATTTGCGAGTCATTGAAAGTCTGATCATTATTATGGATATATTAAAGCCAAAAATCGGTCCATTTACTTCTAAATTTAAACTTAAAAAGTCAATGTGGTTTCTTTTCTGGTATGTAAATGTCAACAAGCTATAATCTTTCTTGTTGAAAATAGCTACTTAACATGAAAATAACTGTATCAACCACAACCCTACCTAAATGCACTTAAATTTAAGGATAGAAATTGCTTCAATCAGGACGGATGCTGCTACAGAAGCAAGTAATTTTTACAAAAAAACAAAATTAAAATCAACTTTCTCCATTTATAAAAACTGCAGATGCTAAGTTATTTGGTAATTGTTCATTCATTGCAAGGAAAACAACATTTTTATCTGAGAAGAATTTGCTGAAAAATTCTTTTAGTTCCTAAACAATTAATTTTTATTATCCAGTAAATCTTACAAAAGAATGCAAGAAGTTGCATTCCTTGTTTACTAAACTCACCACAACCATCCCCTCGAAATAAATAAAAAAACAAACCAAACAACAACAAAAAACAACAAAAACCCCTGCTATCAACACAATATATAATTTCCTATAGGTGGGTTTGTGAGGCCATGGAACAAGCGAGGATTTGTTTTAATTAAATTGGTTTTGCTGAGCAAACTGTGAAAATACCACAACCTTAATGAAATGGATCAAACTGAAACACACAGACATTCCTCAAAGCTAGAAGGTATTTCCCCTTAAACTAGTTGAGACTATTCCATTAGTCCCTGCAGCCTTAACTTTTCAAAACTGCACTTCACTACCATTTCCAATCCTGTAATTACATTAAAAATACTGCTCCTTTTAAGTTTCCAGTGAACTGGAAACTGGTTTTATGCAATTAGCACTTGAAGTACAAGACTAACACCAATCACAACAAAAATGCATTACACGATCCAGCCAAATTCACCTGGCGGCAATATTAGAAAGCACATTACAGGGTTACAACCTCTGAAAGAAGCTAAACAGTATTCAAGGTATTTATGTTTGTTCTGCCCAGAACATCAACAGCAACATCGAAAAAAAATACTAAAGCCACAAAATGAGCAGTCACCCTTTAAATGTAAACTCAAATTAGTCAGGAAGCTGAGTTTTAAAATGCCGGCAGTGCATCCTTAAGATCAAAGGGAGAATTAACATTAAATCAGTTTCCTAAAGTCAGTGGCTTTGCCAGTACTACCACTGCAGCCAGTCTCTGGAGGCTCCCTGCATATCTGGAGTAGGAGATAGACCAAACTCCGGCCTTTTTTCTTGAAAAAGAAGCCCAACAGTTCTTATCAAAAAAAGTAATTAATGAAAGTACACTGGGTGGAAAATTTATGGTAATTTTCCCTTGATTTCACATGCAGTAAAGTAGCAGAAAGCATGTTATATTTAGCTGACAGCTGCAAAGTGCATGATGAATAGGACCAGCGCTAAGGCCAATAAAAAGTAACCCAAAAAAATAGAAAACTTTTTTCTGTGAAGTGATCAAGACTCCAGGTCTGGCTCTTACGCTTCACTTTGTACCAACAATCACATCAGCTGCAGACTATTTACCAGACTCCCCTGCCTTGGAAACCAACCTTCTTTTTTTAAAAAAAACTTTTTCAAGTTTTTACAACTTTTACAAGCAATTCTGCTTCATATTAGCCTTTCTAAACTTTACACATAGGTGAAAGTGATTTAGGAACATAAGAACTGCAACTGACGATACCTCTGGAAATGTCCCTCATTTCCTTAGGATGCAATCTGGAATGTTTTAAAGAAAACTCTGAAATAATTTTAAAGCAAGAACTGAAGTGTTCCTTACTGGTCATGCTTTCTACAGCAACACACCTATAAAAAATCAAGACCCACCAACAGTACTAAAGAAAAAAAAAAATCTTTCAAAACTTATGCACCAAATTTTGATCTCAAATTTTGAGATGGGTATAAATGTTCATGCATCATGACCAAGACCATTATTTTGCCCTATCACAGCTATACATCACCACAGCAGTCTGTAAAGAGCACTTTCAAAGAAACGTAAAAAAATATTTTGCTCATGGTGATATGTACTGAATGTCCTTTTATCAGATTGCACAAGGGAGGCAGAGGATGCAGAATATTTGGCATAGAAACAAGACAAAACCAACTTGCATCCATTTTTTCAAAAGCTCTTGTGAAACCAACTGCCTTAATCCAAGTTGAACAGGAAACACAGTTCTGGTACGTCACACCCTACAATAAGAAGCTGTAGTTTCTGTATTTAACCTGTCTACATGACTCAAGGCAATTGTTTCCCCTGCAGTTTGTGGGATGACTTCAGAGTTGCCTATTATGAGCTGCAGTGAGAAGGAGGCAACATTCAGTTCTTATTTTGTCCTTCTTAACTGTAAATATTTCACTCAAGACTGTCTTTTCCTTTAAAAAAAAATAATTCACTCCAGTTTTAGCTCTTTCTCCATTCCAACAGTCATGCCATTGCCTTATGTTCCCTCAGCCTGTTCCATCTCCACTCCACACATACCTCCATTTCACTTTGCAGTCCACTGAAAAACAATTTGCAAGGTATTTTTGGCTCTCATCTGCCTTCAAAATTAGCAACAGAACATGGCAGAGGAGCTGATTCTAAGCAACTAGCTGTAAATCAAGGAAATCTATAGCAGAATTATGAAAATAACCAAGATTTTCCAAACTACAGTCTTAGTCTCAAAGATACTCTTTCTCCCTCTTCTAAATACAATTACATATTAGGAATAGAAAAGAATGTTCTAAAGGAATAGAAAACGGGTACTTAGCTGTCCTTTTTGCCTTTGAACCTTCTTCCTTTCAACTACACATCGTATATGTGGAAGAGCAAGGGTATATACACAAACGAATTTAGAGTGCATCCCCAAATATAGCAGCTGTATTAAACTAAACATCCTACATGGTGATGGTGTCAAAATACTACCTTATATATGTACCCCTTCCTGACATAATAGTGTCTAAACCAAACACTGCGAAGCCAGCTCTTTTAACGCTTTGCTGAAGATGTATTTGCCACTGCTAGATCTTCCTTGGCAGCAAATTCTTGGCTGAGATACAGCTCAGAAACACTGTACAATTCATTCTGCTGCCATCCATCTCACAAAAGAAAACAGAAGAACTTAGTGAGTCATGTTAACAGACATAAGCACACAGAAGTGAGTGTTATTACTGGTGGGAAACATTAACTTTGTGAGTCAGTTTCACATATTTCATCTACTTTCTTGTGAAAAGCACGATCTACTTTGGCAGGCATACAATGTGATTTATTTGGATTCCTAAGTAGCAATATTTACAGATTAATTAAAGTGCTCAGAGACATCTTCATGTCTTGAGAAAAGTCTCCCCTTCTGCTCTACAAATATGCTCTTTTAATATCCCAGTGGAACGTACTTTCACAAATATTTTCAGCTAATTTAGTACTTATGGTCTGCAGGTTTCTAGTAGTATGAAAAAAATACTGATACTCCTGTATTGTTAGCCTATGTGATCACTGATGCTCAGTGAAGAGATGGACAATTATGTCCTTGCTTGTAGCTGCTAGAACACATTATATTGAGGAAAAAAAAAAAGTTACATTGCATTTCTTTCTAGAGTTAATTTATGTAAGGAACAGCTAAAGGGGTGAAACTTACTTATATGTAAAATGGAAGATCTGAGACTACGAGAAAAACATGGTCTACCTCTGAAATAGTGAGATTGCAGACATGCAATCATCTTAGCTTTTTTAAACATGCTGAGCAGCAGGAAATGTTTGCTTAGCTTTGCTTACCATTACAGTATGACCCTCCTGACTTTTCACTCAATCACAATCAGAAGTTTGCCTCCAGTAGTTAACTTTTTTATCCAATTAACAATAACATTTTTAACAGTCCCTTCCAAATTAAGTCCTGTACCAGGACTTGTAATTTAATGCTAGAACAAGACAGATGTGGAGTGACAAAGCCCAGAGAGGAAAAACCTCACAGTTTAAGGACACTGAAATTAAGCATGTGTTGTTCAAAAAGGATGGACATGGCAAACACAGAAATAAAAGGATAAAAGAGAAATAATAAGGCTGAGAACATTTCTCACCCCTCTTGAAATCATTCACCTTTTAATATGAAAACTAAAACCGGATATATTTAATTCCCATCACATACAAGAAACTACCCTCATCTGTAGCTTGAAAAGCTTGAATTCAATAGCTACATTCCTTTACTATTACAACAAGATTCATTAGACTCCTATGAAGAAAAACAGATCCAAGTGCCAACAAAAACTAATCACAACCCCTCCATTTTTAATTACATGAACAAATTAATATTAATGTACATAGAAATACCTAACTCCACATGAAAAAAAAAAAAACCCAAACAAAAAGCCCACATTCATTTTAAAAGACTAGATAGGCCTACTGTTTTAAATTATGACACAGAAATCTTTCAGATTGTAGTCACCTTTTCACGTCGATCTCAACTCATATTACTCAAGCTATACAATGGTAAGCAGGTTACAAAAAGATACACTTATATCTACTGGTCTAAATACACCATTGCTCATACCACCACTGCCTTCAGCAGATTCCTGGACGAAGCATCGAGTTATATGGAAAACAGTCTTGTCATTCCTCCAAGTCATAATTAAGGCTTACTCTAAGACGACCATGGGAACAAGGCATATAGTGCTTCTTGTTTTAATGCATCTTTTTCATCAGTGAATTTGAAGTCTGCTGTGTAAGGTACTATTACCTTTAAATTAATGACTGCAGTTCTCTTCCTAAAACATGCTATTTCCATTAACATTCCTGCAGGCAGTGTAATAGCAAGTCCTTCGCTAAATCAAGAGTCCCAAACTGTACAGAAATTTACAACAATGACAATAAACATTCCTTACTATACCAGCTGAAGTAAAAGGCTTCTGCAAATCCTTATCCATGTAAATTAGCCAATTAGAGGCAACTAGGCACTATAGCAAGGACTGGAAATCTGTATTACTACTGTCTCAGATTACCGTGATTAATCAGTGTTTAAATATGATCCCTCAAAAAACAAGTAAGAAATCTTATCTTGCTTTGGACAAATGTGGTAGAGGAAAAAAATGGCAATTATCTTCAGGCAGCAAAGAAAGTTAGACAAAACAAAAGTGAGAAAAAATCCAAAATTCTTAGACTATCATTTAGTGATATGCTTTTGGCACAGCATAGAAAAGAATCTTTTCCAGACTGTACATAACAAGGTGCAATTAGCTTTCACAAGTTAAGGAATTGGACAATTTTAGCCACTTGTTGTCTGTTAGCATTGTATTGGCGTTTTATAATCTCAGTCATACAGAGGGTCACTTACCACATTTCACCTGAAGCCCTCCTAAGCAGCCGTAAGCATCCATGAGTTTTTCATATTGTCCTTTAATTGCATCCTTTTCTTCTGGAGCTGAGAAACAAAATAAAAGGTAACAAACCTTACTTCTCCAATCTTTACAAAATTTTCAGATTGCTATTGCCCACACCAATGCTTCTGAGTTGATTTTGCTCAGTAAACAAAACCACAGGATATAGTTAGGGTTAAAATGCTGTAAGAACACAGTGATTAAAAAGTGATGGGACAGAAATGCATAGCCTCTCCACACACCACCCTAGAAGAAAGAAGGGCATTCACTACCTTCCCAAACAACGTGGTACTATGCCACACCAGTTTCAGAATAAGTAAAAAGATATACAGGCACATGTAAACTTTACACCATTCTAAAATAAGAGCAAAAATAATAATTTGTCTGGCCACAAGCTAAGATATAATATATACAGAAAGATAGGGTTTCTGTTTCCAGATTCTTAGTCTAATTTCATAGAGAACTGGAATTTTTTTATGCAAGATAACATAATTTGATGTAGATACAATATCAGATGTTGATTTCGGGAAGAATTAAACTTATATTTTAGTGAAGTAAGAATTAGCTGATTAAAAATAAACAAATAAAGGGTCAGATGCCGAGGTTAGATTTGTGTATTTCTGCAACAACTGAATTCAATGGGCACAAACTGAACATGTAGATATTAAGCCAGAACATGGCCCAAACTTGTCCCTGGCTACTTTAAAGTAAAACCAAAGTACTTCCTAAATGAGTAAGTCTGCACTTCGGACGTATTTCTCAATGAGGAGTAAGGTTAGCCTCATGAATGAAGAAAAACAGCTGTGATCCCCAAACGTCCGTTTACTTCTTGAGCCACTGATAAATAGCAACATGGTACTTTTAGAGGTTAGCTAATAACTTTACAATCTTATGCTCCTAATAAACTTCAGCAGTTAAAAAAATCTGAAACATCTGGGCATATAAAGGACAAACTGAACTGCCTGCAATGGATAACAGAACAGAAAAGAAACAGACTTCTCTTTATAAACCTCAAGAGGCAAGTAGTTTAGGGAGAAGCATGCAAAACAAATAAATATCCCATATATTGCTGACATTTTGAAGTGAAAGGAAGGATAATTTCACTTGCAAAATTCCTTAGCAGAGGCAACCCCCAAAGGAAATCAAAACATATTTGTCTCAATTTTTGCACCCATGACAAATAAGGAAGACTTGTTAATTTTTTCTTAATTTTATTTTTGCTATCAGACTTTCACAACTTACCTGTTCTGCTTTCTTAGAAACACTGAGTGAATCAGGAGAAACAAGTAAAATGTTGATACCACACACACCAGTGAAATAAAACATAATTACCAGAAAGAGGACAAAGGGATTTTTATTGGGTAACGTAAACCTCTGGACAGTAACAATTTAAAGGTTTGGTAACAGCATCTCTTAAGAGCTGAGACTCTGGAAGCTCGGTTCTCTGGCACTTCAAAGAAAACTTCAGCAAAAATAGTCAGTAGCCAGTTGGCCCAAACCACAACAACTGTAACAATGTTTCATTTTTCCAAAAGACTCATTTTTCCAAAAGACTCATTTTTTTCAAAAGACTCCTTGTCAAGCCTTCATTATCTATTAAAAAGAGGTTAAAAAAAGTGATGCTTCACTTTCCTCAGCATCTTCCCTAAGTAGCAAATACTGACTTCTTTCATACATCTGATCTCTGCCTGAAAAGCTTACCCTTGTTCCCTTTAAAATAAAAAGGAAAAACTGCAAATAAAATTCTTGCTCCAAATATTCCACCTTTAGGAAGAAGTAGAGAATGTCAGAAAGAGCACAAGATTCATATCTCAGACTGATGCAGGAGCTCATAAACTTGCAGGCTAGGAACAACCTGAAAGTATTTAATAGACACCTTGAAAGCAAGGTGTTACTCTTGAAAGCAGAATTACAGGTTGGAACACTGGCTGTTAAAGCGTCTGGTAAAAGCATGATCCAAAAGAATGGAATTTACTTCAACGTGGAAATAAGCAACACACAACTCATGCCACTAACAGGAAGAAGTGCCTGACGTTGGAACGTACAGAAGCCACTGAAGTTTCCCCAGTCAAGCCAGCAACGTCACATGCACATCATCTCCTGGCACAGGACTCTTCCAAACACACAGAAAAATAGCTGTGTTTTGCCAGCAGTGCTACAGAAACACCCCGTCGTTCTGGGCAGGCCATTTGACAAAGATTTGCCCGCACTGTAGCATCAGTCAGGACATCAGTACCAGCAGAGCTGCCTGCAAGGGAGGTGCAGGCTCCCAACACAACGGCTGTGTTGCCGTTCTTTTTGGCTGTCTAGCAACTTGCCAACAACTTCTACCACATGGCAGATTCTGCTAGTTACCCTAGGGTTCATCTCACTCCCTGAAGCCATTTAGACTCAGAAACCAAAAAAGTGACAAAGTGATCTTTCCTTCCCACTTCTGTGAACTCTCTAAATAAACAGCATGCTCTAAGACCTCACCTGTGGGTTGTCTGAGAGGGAACATGCCAAATGGACACAGCTACACCTGTGGGCCATGCAAATGGAGAGGCCTGAATATTTTAGTGCATACAGACCAAATTTGTTATAGATAGTGATGGAATTTGAAGATTCCTGTCCCATTAACACTCCTCGGTGTTGCACAAACTCCTGAGATGTGCTGTGACCAGTGGCATTTAGTGTGGGCCAGGGCAGGGGCCTCAGGCAGCAGCTCCTGCATGCTGCACCCCCTCCATAAGGTGGCTGGGGGGGTTGCTCCTTCATCCCCCACAGCCTCCAACCCCCCTGGGCACTCCTCATGCCCAGGCAGCATGGAAGTGAGGATACAGGCATCCTCCCTCCAGCACTGGGAGGTCCTAGCCGGATTCCGACACACCCCAGCCAATTTTTTTTTTTTTGTTTGTTTGGAGGGGGTGAGGGATAAAGAGGAGGAATCCCCAACAACCATTATAAAAAGTAACACATAGAAAAGATGACCAAAGAGTGACTTTAAAAGGACATTATTGCAGAGGGCTTGAGCCAAGTTCCTATCTTTTTAATAAAAAGAAATCTTTATAAATCTTAAACACTTTCTACTGAAATCTCAAATAACTGTCATCAAAAACTGGTCTGAAACATCTCCTAGAGTATTTGCAAACAGTGCTAGGACACAAGAGCCAGAATCAGAAAGAGAGTGACTAGACAGAGAACAAAACTAAGTGATGCACTTCTGTCTTTGCTGGATGAAGAAGACAGTTGAAGGGCAAAATTACTACGAAACTCTAAAGGATCGTTGATGAACAGGGGAAATATAAACCATATCTGACAAGTTTTAACAATATTGAAAATACTGTTCTACTAACAACATTTGACAGCTAGATGTGTCCAAAGACATATCACACTTTTTTAATCTGTAATATGAAAATGATTTCCATGCTCCTCTGTTAAACGTTCCAAAGTCTGGGATTTTATTCTTCAATGGCTTTCATAAAAAGTCTGAAATGCAGAGGCAGTGAGAATGGTCTGCTTGCAAATGTAGGACAAGGACTGGATCTTTAACTATACTCCGTTCACATGTAAAATTCTTCCTTTTTCAAGTCAGACAGCTTGAGATACATGCATACATATATAGTTAATGCACAATACTGCTACAAAAGTTGATGAAACTCATGAAAACATTTTCTACCTAGAGAACAAGTCGAGTTTACAACAGTATACATAGTATACTAACAGTATGCATAGTAATTACCAAACTCCACTAAAGCTTCCCATTAATATATTTTTAGTAACCTTTCCTTCCACTAAGCATACAATTGAGTATCCACCCTTCTGCAATAATTACCCCAACTGCGTTGTGTTCATAACAGCTTTACAGACCTCCACACTGTCTGCATTCCTCAAGCACTTTTCTTAATATCAATTATGTAAAAGCTCCTGATGTAAATTATATGTAAGGTTGGCATGTTAGCTCAAGATTTTAACCCTTGCAAAATGGGAGGCACACAATAATTCGATGAAATTAAGCTACAATGAACTCAACTAAAAGCGACATCTTTCCAGGCGTAAAATATTTCAGAGCCAAAGAAAACCACCATGAAAAGACGTACAACTACATATACTACTTGGCCTATCCAAGTGTGACTTCCTCCTTGTAAAAGCTGCAATTTCAATTTAACAGCCAGCAGGAATGGGCCAGATGTACACAGTTTCCTTTATTCAACCCTTCCTTAGGGCTGATCCCCCAGACTTCAGCAGGAACCAGCGCAGCTCTCAAACACAGGGTGCCCAGAAAAGTCAGTGACTGGAGTAGGGGGCAGAAAGGTCCCATGGTTCCAAGTCCAACATTAAGGACAGACACAGCAATACCTCCAACTTAAAGATCAAACTGAAGAAACAGCTCTTGAAGAAAAGAGTCTGGGACAGATTACAGATCCTGGCTCCCCCCTCTGATTCTTAAGCCTGATTCTGGAAATATGCGCCTGCTCAGCTGTAGGTACCGCTATACATATATATTCTGAAGCATTTCTAAGTACTTTTAGAAATGTAGGTTTGATGTGATGGGGTCTTAGTAACTTGTTTCCTTTATTTGTGTCATTTAGCAGAAGAGGTGTAAATTCTCCCCAGAAAGAGCAAATCTATAATCAAACAGAAATTTCAAACAAAAAAGAAAAAGCTGAACAAGAACACATGAGAAAAAAAATATACACACTAGCATCAGTGTCTTACCTAGAAATATGTGCAATGTCTGGCATTATATGAAGTTAGACAATTAACTTGCCTCCAAATTCTGTTTTCTGTCATCCTCAGACAGACCTAAGGCACTTTGTTGTATTTTCATTTATTTTCATTATCTTTCATCACTAAAATCTTCCTGTTCACATTCAATCTGAGCTACACAGGCATTATGCAAATCAGACTGTAATCTGAAATACCATATAGGTTAAGTAATACAGGGTTGGGAAGGAGTCTGTGATCAGGGTTACGGTTAAGAGAGTCTGAATATTCAAAACATTAAGCAATGTATTTACCAATTTTCTAGAAAGCGAAATTTCGGGTTGAAAATACAACAAACAAATCAGCAAAGTGGCACCTTGGAAAGATCACTTCACTAGCTTTCTGTATTAGATTGAGACCATTCTGCTTCTAGTGATGGATTAAGTTTTCATACTTGCATACGTATATATGAATATATTCATTCACAATCAAAGATGAATGGACTCATAAAACTACCAGGTTTCTGCCAGCCAGTCCTATGGGCTGCAGGCCCTCAAGAACATGAAGATACAAGGGAAATCCCTAAGTCATTGTTCTCGAGCTTGACCATTATCTTTATGTGGTTCCTGTCATATATTACATATATTAACACAGAAACATAAACCACCTGGCAGAATTCAGACCTCACAACCACTACCAGCTTCCTAGCATAGAAAATAAGTCATGTACTCTACATTTATACCAATACATCTTCCCTCTTCTCTGTACCCTGCTTGCATTTCAACAACAGTGAAGGAACTTTAACACATGCTTGTTCCTGTAACCTATAGCAGTGAATTTCAGTCCGAGAAACCATAGTTTGCAAGAGCCCATTGTCAGCATGACAATTTTAAATTTAAACAAGAAATCTTAGGAATATAGATAGTATTAAGAAATTAGCTATATAAATATTCTGGCGTAAGAGTAAAAAAGTTGTTTGTTTGGAGGCTCATTGTTTCGCATCATGTATAGTGCTTAGAAATACATTTACAGAAGTATTAGTGTTTGATTTCCATACCCCACACAGTGGCACATTTATCCACCTAAGTACAAAACTAAAGCTAATTGTAAACAGTGAATGTACGTAGAGCACAGAAACTGCATTCTGTACAAAATAAAAAAAAATACGCAGGTAAATAATTGCCACTTCCTGGTTTTGCATCCCTCCCCCAGCAACCCTGATTTCACTCAGACGCATTAGAGAACCCCACACGTACCTGCAACTGAAGCCACAGAGAAAGCACGGAGCTGCTCTGCAGAGTCTACACAGCCCTTAACTCTAGGTAAATCTGTCTCTAGTAAAGGCTTACTTCCCGTATCTGTGGGTGAAAGTCTGGAGGAAAAACTTTATCCCTATTTGCAAAAACATGCACTCTTACAGCTTTGAATTTCAATATTTTCAAAAGACCATGGTCACTTGGGATCCACTGTAACAGGTGGTGTAACATCCCTTAATAAAACCAATTGCAGAATCAAAGTGCTTACAAAAAAAACCCCAAAATCTGTGCACCCTTTGTCTCTGCCCTTGCAAAAACATACTTTTATGCTGAATTTCAATAGCAGAGCACTCCTGTTGACATCATTTCACTGAGATTACCTGCTATAATAAAGTTAAATAACTACATTTTCAGCACTATAGCCTTAGTTTAGTTCAGTGACTGCCCTGACAGCAGTTCAGAACTGTCTTGTGCAATTCACTTTATCTATGAAGCATTAAAAACTGGAACGTGCATTAAAAGTAGGAATAGCATTTGTATCTGTACTTCCTCCTGTATAAGCAAAAACTTCTAAATCAATGACAATTTTTCTTCATCCTTCATGACTCTATGTTTCTTCCATAGAATCTAATTATTGATGTTCTAGTTTGGAGAATTCCTGGAATAATTGTTTCAGGCTGTCACCCATCCTTCTGGATGTGACTGAAGCTTCAGGGTTGCGAGTGGCAAAAAAAAAAAGCCTCTTGCAAAACATGCTGTTAAATTCGAAACAGTGAGTTTTACCCTCCACCCTGCAGTGACATCATGAGAAAAGGAAGAAAAACTCCCATCTTCAAAAATACTATTTAATTTATGATAGAACAGAAAACTGTTCTGTTGATATTACATCACTATATGGATTAAGTAAGGGGGTTTGTGTTTATGTAGTTAGGTTTTCCCACTGGGATTTTTGATTCCTTGGTTTTTCCAAAAGTTTCTTAGGTTAGGTTTCCATTACAGCCCGAGCATTCTCATTTTATAAATCACCGACATCTCAGACAATTAAAGCCCTCCACAATACTTTCCCACTATTGATATCAAATATGCAAATATTTTTCAGGTTAAAAGTATTAAATCTCTATATGCAATAAGTAAATTCTGAAATAGAACCAATTTACAACTAAAATTGTCATCATGGTCTTTATATTTTTTTCCTCTCTCAGTATGATATAAAGGCATCCAGTTACAAGCCAGTATCAAATTTTTGGTTAAGATATTTGAAAGGGTCTATTTTAACTATGAGTTTGCCAGAGGCTTATTGCCTGTGTAGACAATGTGTTTATACAAGTGTGTGGTTTTTTAGACTTCTTTTTTGAAACGCCTCTTCTCCTAGGATGATTCCCACTCCCTTCTGCTGCCTGAAATAAGTTAAATTCAACATTTAAGTTTCTTCTAGTACAAAAGTATTGTAGAAGCAATTGAACTTTCAAAAAAAGTGCAGATGTCATGTCTGTTCAAGGGCAGAGACACTTGGTAATTATGGAAAAAGTGTAATGAACAATGACTAAAATTTGCTCTCAGGCCTTTGTTGTCCATCCATGATTATTCCTCTCTACGGTTCCATTGACACGAAGCTGCTATTGCAAAACTGCATAAACTGTTGTACAACTTAAGTGCTCCAGGTGTACTTATCTGCTTTTAGTTAGTGTGGAAGTTTGCACAAGGCACAGTTGCATAATTCCTCCTCACCACAGGTATGCAATTTTTAAAAAGTTCTACTTTAGAAACAGAAAATTAGAAACAGAAGCCAAAATTAACACAATCCCAGGGTTAGTATATCTGAAACCACACATGTACAAAGTTCATTAACCTTCCACTGATGTTAACTATGGTTAGTTAACAACCCAAATGCCAGTCAAACAAAACAGAACGAATGTTGTTTCTGCTACCACCCTGTCTGCAGATCTTCCTCTTCACAAGTCTTGTAAATTTACCATCACAACACCTACCGCTGGTTTTCCCTCCTTTTCTAGTGCTGCATAAACAGAAGAGATGATCTAACCAGGCTCAACTGGATAAACTAGCTTTCCCTACAATGCAGGAACCAACCCAGGCAGTTAAAGAGAAACCAAATGAAATAAAATTACAAAGTTATTAACATGGAGTGGGCTGGATGCCAAGGCGTGCATGATTATAGTTATCTCAAGAGGTGACATTGGACTTTGAAAAGCCACGGCAATAAGGCTTTTATACTAGCCCCTATACAGATCACTACTTAAAAATTCTTCTAACACACGTTTTTAGAGAGACTATACGAATTCTCTAGTCATTTTTAGCTATAGCAATTCAAATGGGAGACAGCAACACTACGGGAGAAAAATCTATTGTAAGTTGATGATTCCATTAATTGGTGAGATGGCAAATATCTTTCCAACTATGGGTCATACAAATGGCTTGAGGTCAGCTATATGAACACTGGTCTTCTCGATTTTATTCATGCACGCTGGTTTCAGGCAGCGGAGCTGCTTTAGATCTGTATCAGAATAATGAAATACAGACCAAAACCCACTGGTATCAATGGAGAGATTTAATGTCAACAGGTTATTGAATCAGGGAAAGTGAGTAAAATTCTGTTCAGTACTATCAGACTTTTCACTTTGTCATTTCATTGAAAACGAACGTTTTCACATTGTCAGTTCAGTGAAAACTGACACAAAAAACCACCTAGAAAAATGTTGCATATTCATGTCCACTATTATCAACAAATTTAACAAGAAAATGAACCCCTGAAGTATAACACAATATAAAATTCCAATAAAATTTATTAAAAAAAACCCACAGTGTGGCAATAACAGATCTTTATCACACCAGGTCAAAATTTTTCCACTATCAGAACTATTCTTGTGAAAATCAGCTACTACACAATGACTTTTTTGGCTTTCTTCATTCATAAAGTTCACAATACCTAGTCTGGATTTTAGTCTGGATGTCTTGCCACCACACACCATGGCAGATTCAGACTAGTGAGCTGATACTGTGACTGTCATTGTACAAACCACAACACACATACAGTTCTTACTACAAAGAGTTCACAGTTTAAGTCTTCCCCTTTTCCTTTGAGCTGCTTGAATACGGGCTTCTTCAACACTGCGAACAGCTGCATGATTGCTGGAACAGGTAAGCATTACAAACAGAACAATTTAAGAACACAGCACAAGCACAACACGTTCCCCTGCATTACTATTCGCGCCTTACGTTCTCAGTCACCTCATTTTTCTGCCTTAACATTAGCATTGCATCAACTCATGGGTGGCGAGTATCAAAACACAAGATGAGACAATCCTGAGCACGTTTACGACTTTTACTGCCCCAGGTGAGACTGGAGCTCCTCCAGTAAGAGCCAGCAGGCACTCAAGCAACCATATACAGTGCAAGCCACACAGGCAGGTATGGAACAACAGCAAGAAGCCAGGTTTCCTATATGGGACATGAATCTCAAGTCAGCCACCCAAAACAATCTCTCCTGTGAACTGGGTGTCCACACTAGTCGCTAGCACCTGATGTAGCTGAATAGAAACTTCTTGAAGAACTGCTGTGCCCCATGCCTTTAGCTGGACCCTCCTGTGTGGTCAGTAAGGGCCATACGTGGCTGTAGAGTACAAGTGTCACACAGTAAAGGTGGCCTGTGCCCAGACCCCACAGCCACCAGGCAGGCAGGGGGCCTCTCCTGTTTCTCCCCCCCTGGCTGCCGCCATCCCAGCAGAGAAAGCACCGGTCAGAGGAGGATGAGGCCTGGGCTCGCACAGGGACGAGGAGATGCTGGCCGGCACGGGCCGTGCCCGGCAGGGCACCGGGGGTCACCCCGAAGGGGCAGCAGGTGGGCAGGCCGGCAGGGCCACGATGGAGGCCGGGGTGTAAGGTGAGGGGACGCTAAGGTCGGTGTCCCGCTTTCCCCCGCCAGAGGGGAAAGTCCCCCCCAGCCTCCTGGGGATGGGCTGCTGCCATCGCTCCCCGGCACCCCTCCGCCGGCACCACAGGGGCACCAGGCGCGTACCCACTGACACGCCGCCTCCCCACGCCGCGGCCCACAGCCTCCTCCCACACACACCGCGCGGGAACCCGCCCGGCCCGGCCCGGCCCGGCCCGGCCCGGCCCGGCCCGTCGCGGGGCACTTACTGAGCGCCGCCACGGTGCCGGCCTCCAGCAACAGGCAGTCCTGGCGGCTGCGCGCCTCCAGCAGCGCGCTCGGCCCCGGCTCCTGCTTCCAGAGCAGCCGCAGCCCTTTGCTCAGCGCCATGGAGGGCGCAGGGAGGATAAGAGCAGAGGGTGCCGGCGACGGGGGTGGGATGCGACCCCCGGCGAAGGCGCCTCCGGGGGCCGCCAGCAGCCCCGCGCCCCGCGGGAGCTCCCCTGAGCGCGGCTCCCCCCGGTCCTCGCAGCCCGCTTCTCCCCGGCGGGAGGACGNCGGCGGCGGTAGAGAGCGCGGCCCCCCCTGTTGTCTGTGAAGCCTTGCGGGTAAAAGGCACAACGCGCCTTTTAGGTTGACTTTGCATAAAAGTGCAGTTTGTTTGGCTTTGGTTTGTTTTTGTTTTTTTTTCCTCTGATACTGCAGGATTCCCATCACAAATCACTGTTGAGACTGTGCAGGATGAAGGGCTAGTTTTTTCCAGAGTTCAGCCGTAAGGGATGGATTTGGGACCCTTCATTACAGGAAAGACATTGAGGTGCTGGAGCGTGTTCAGAGAAGGACAACGAAGCTGATGAAGGATCTGGAAAACAAGTCTTATGAGGAGCAGCTGCGGGAGCTGGGGTTGCTCAGGCTGGAGAAAAAGGGGGCTGAGGGCAGACCTTAATNCTCTTCCCACCCACGGTCCCTCGTAAACTTTCCAGTTAACTTTGTCCCTCTGGCTCCTCGGCTGCGGCTCCTCCTCCTCCGGCACAGGTACACGGCGCCGCCACCCGCCCTGCTCGGCGGGGAGAGGGNAAGAAGAAATGGCCTGAAGTTGCACCAGGGGAGATTTAGATTGGATATTTGTGAAAACTTCTTCACCAAAAGGTTTATCAAACACTGGAATAGGCTGCCCAGGGAAGTGGTTGAGTCACCATCCCTGGAGATATTTAGAAGATGTGTAGATGTGGTGCTGAGGGACATGGTTTAGGGGTAACTTACCAATGCTAGGTTATCGGTTGGACTTGATTAACTTAAAGGTCTCTTCCAACCAAAACGATTCTAGGATTGAGGAGGTAGACACAGGTATACGAATGTGTTCAGATGAGAGAAAATATGCTGTAATTTCAAGCAGAAAGTGTAGTCCTGTTTATACACAGGTAAATCAAGCAGAATTCTAATTTGTTAATATGGCAGAATTATACTTTACATTTATATGTAGAGAAAACTGCAAAATTCAAAAGACCCAATACACCATCTGTTGTTACTCTCTCACATTAATGTGAAGGATGTCAGTTACGGCTGTGCTCTGCCAGGTGGACTCTAACAGTCCCTTTCTCCATTGAACTTGATGGAAACAAACTGAAAAACAGGTACCGTTTTCCTGTCACACACCTCTGTTGTATTTATTTTATAACCAGTAGTAATTTGAAAATTAGAATTATTTTAGGTATGTTATGGTGCCTTCTTAAAAGAGGTAGCATTTTGAAAGGATCTAGTAGGGAAAGGGGGATTGGTGTTTGCATAGGGCTTTTTTTTTCCTCCGATCCTAGTCTTTGATACAGTATGGAGGGTGAGATCAAGAGTGCTGGGTAATGTAAAATAAATTACCCAGAAACTGTAGAAATTAAGTGAGCAGGATGAAAAAAGTGAGAGATCACAGAGCTCAAAGTTTGAGGGCTTTAGAGGATGTAAGAAAGAGTGTGAATTAACCATTCTTGATTTTTAAACAGAAAAGGGATGCCTTTCTTACAGCTATCCAATGAGAATGGCAGACCAAGAAACAGTGTATATCTTAAGGGAACACGCTGAGCTCAACAGATCATCTTTTCCCTGACATTTGGAGCTGAGCTGTGTTTTGCTCCGCAGCGTGGTTTCATTTCATCCTCCTTTCTCAATGGATTTTTCCTTTTCTGTCTTCATGATGGTTTCATCATGTTAGTTTATTTGCCCATCTTCACACTCCCATCTTTAGTTCGTTATGACTCTTTCTAACTTGGAGCAGTCACAGATATTTTGCATTGCTTTCTGAACGTTCCCACAGCTAAATAGTGGGAGGTGATCTTCCCATGTCTCTGCTGCCTTTAGCTGAGAGAAGCAAGAGGTCAGTGGGCTATCTCTACCATTCTGCATCCAGAGAAAAGCGGGAGTATTTTGGAGGGTGGAATATCTCTTGTCAGCAGTAAATGCTCCTTTGCCTTCCTTTTCGCCTTCCAACTCCTTTTCCAGCTCCTGTCTTTAGAGGAGGGGGAGGGAGATCCTTCTCTTTCCTTATCTGAAGGGGAGGAATCCTTAAGAACTCATGTTTGCTGACTGCAGAACTATGTGAAGTACAGTTCAAACAAAATTGCAGCACCGATGTTAGAGGACCCGCCTCCGTGGTAAGAGGATACAACCTTCAGCTGTTTGGTTCCTGTTGACTCACCTGGGACATAAATTGTGTTGAAGATAATGTCCATACTGTGTTTATATATATTTTTAAGCACAGTTCTTTTGCTATTATTAGAAATTCAGCTGTTACCTCAGCTGTAGAAATCACCTCAGTGTAATTTCTGAATGCTTTTATCTTCTTCCAAGTCATTATTAAGTTTGGTTCACCTTTCCAATCCCCTCCCCAGCCCCTTGTCTACCTCTGAAGCATGCTATGCATTATAATGGCTCCTGCTCCTAAGTCTTTATGGTAATGGATGTTTACAGGGTCTGGATAACTGCCTTAATGAAAGAGAGTCCTGCATTCTGATCTTAGCAGGTGGCTTGTATGTTCATCTGGAGACACATCAGAAGAGGAACAACAGGGATGTTACAAAACAGAGTTTAGCAGAACTGGGGAGAGCAGGGTATATGGCTGGCTGCTATGTCTGGAAGTGGTGTGTGAACCCTGTATCCTAGACTTTGTGACACAGAACGGGTGAATGTCCCTGTAGTATTCCTTGTGTGTTTTTATGTGCTATTTATTGAGTGATCTTTGCAATCTGGGACTCTTGTACAAAAAGCTTTGGTGATACACAGTAGAAACAAACAAAAAAATACCTGTCTCTGACCAATATTACACTACTGGAAGTAATGGTAATTTCTTTAAAGCTCTGAGACTAAATATAAAAGATTACTTATGACGGCATTTCCTGGAGATTTCTGGCCACATGCACATAGCCTCAGTAGCCACAAATTCCTCAGGAAATGTGTGTGCCCACAAGGTCATTGAAAACAGTTTGGGTTTTGCCTTTTATGAGAAATTTTTGACTTCAGTAAGTAAAGAAGAAATAGGGGAAATACCTCATCATAGCTTTTCCTGCACATGACATTCAAAACAACTAGTAACTGCTGCTACTATGCAAAATCTTTCATTGTTTTCACATTTTCTAGTTAATGTTAGAATGACTTTTATTTAAAGTTGAATTTGCCGCAGAGAAGCATTTCCAACATTTGTAGGCTAAAGTGCTCCAAATGTTGCTCTGAAAGTAGCTGTGGGTTTTTAATGTCACCTCTTACACCCTCAGTGAAACTGAGAGAAGAGCTTTCTGTTGTAGTTGGTTATGCTTGTCTTGACTGCGTGAAGAACTTCGTGTGCAAAAGACATCTGGTACTTTGTTACAGAGACGGTATGAACTACTTTGAGTTAGGTCACTCTTTCTCAACAAAGTCAACAGCATTTCCTTAAAAGTAACTCTGAAGAGCGTAGAGTGTGAGAAGCCCAAGTGATAAATTAGTATGCTTTATTTGTGTGTTTAGAACTTGACAAAGAACACTTGACCTCGCCATGAGTGTAAAAGCAGTGATGCAGAGACATCTTCTTTACTTAAGCCAGTGACAATATTTTCAGTTTTCCACTCCTGTTTACAACCTTTCCCCTGCAGTCCTTGGCCGTAGGGCATGTGAACAGCAGGAAAAATAAACTTTTAATACTGATATTTCTGTATCAATACTATCCTTTAACCAATTATTTGGAAGGGTGAGGAGTGGGTTAATAAAGCAGACCTGAGCTTCCAGTTCAGCAGGACACCAAAACACATGCCCAAATTCAAGTTTTATCAGTAGTTTAAATCTCACAGCTCCTTGCTTGGGTGAGACTTCTCAAGTGAATAAACAGTGCAGGTTCAACTGCTAAAGGTGGTGGGACTGGAAGCCACCTGGCTTTAGGTTGAGGCTGAGTCAGGGCCTGTCTGGCTGCAGGCTGTAGCTCTAGATTGACAGAAGACCGGGCTGTGAATTCAAGCTCTGAAGGTGTACCAGAAGCGGCTGAGAGATGCTCTGGTGGAGTCCTAACTGTTTTATAAATGCAGCTAATGAAAAGTTGTGTTTGAAGTGTTGTTGGGAGGTCAGTGAAATTTCTCACCTCCTCTTCCACTTACATTTTAACTGTGTGCATGGTAAATGAAAGGGCTCTATCTAGAGGGGCAGATTGACTGCATTCACAGATACTGGCCTTTTCTTATTAAGAGACTATTTTCAGTAACAGCAGCTGTTTTAAAGCTTAACTTCCTTCATCCCAAAACTATGTGCAGATGAGCAGCATTAGTCAGACGGCGTTTATTTAGGCAGTAATAGTGACCAGACAACCAGATAAAATTTTTATTCTTTCTTCCAGACTGACATGCTTATGATTAGTTGTAGGTATTGCTCTCTCATGTTCAAAGGACTAGGAAGCCACAGAGTTTTCCACTGGTTCTTGCCTATTTTTTCTGGAACTCCTGATAGGAAAACCAAAATACTTAATAAAATAGCAAATTCAAATTTAAAGTGAACTGCTTAATACCTGCAGAGAGAGTTGTGCCATGTAAATTGGCAGGTTTTCCTCAGTGAGAATATGCCTTTTCTTAACTTCTAACAAACTGTGTACCCTCTCTTGAACATCAGCAGTGAAAGCAGAGTTTCATGATTACCCCATATCAAGGAATATGGTTTTCATGAGGTGAAAAAGGGCTTGCTCTTGTCCATGAGTCAGCTATGAAGAAAACTCCAGAAAGCGGCGATCCCAGATTGCCTGTTGTGTCATTTCTCCAGTATAGAGTAGCTATCATTTTCACAGACAGGGTACAGGAAGAGACTGCCCGGTGCAGCAAAGTCATTCCTAACTTCCTTTTTAAATAAGAATTGAACCATTCTGTTGATGCTCTGTATTTGTAAGAAGGAAGAATGGAGTTTTCCTGGTTGTTCGGAACCTGTGAGTTTCATTGTCTGTTGAGATGTTGAGATGCTAGCCAGACAGAAACAGATAAATACAAGGGTAGAAAATAAAAAAATACAACAGAAAGCTGATTATGATACAGGAGATGAACCTGAAAGCTAGATAATGAAAACAAATAAAAAACAGCCTTGTATTTTTCAGGCTAGACAAGTCACACAAAATTTGGAAAAGCTGGGGAGAAAATGCATTCAGTCAAGTCACAGCAGGGCTTCATAGATATGTGGAGAATTTCCATGGCGCAGTACACGTTATTTCTTGAGGAAAATGCTAGCTTCTGATCCCTCTTACTATAATTAATTTGTAAATGAATTCTGTTAACACAAGAATCTTTAGTTATTTTTGGTAATATAGATTATGTATCAGAAAAAAAAAAAGAGCATATAGAGCAGGAGCATTTAAATGCACCTGTAATGAGGCATTTAAAAATGAGGGGTGGGAAGAGAGGGCAAGGAGAATGGAGTTGCCATGCTCAATACATAAGTCTAATTAATGTTAATTTATTTAAAGCTTACTGAACTAGAACTTATCTGCCCTCAGTATGATCAGGCATTTGGGGGAGAATATCTTCTATGGAGTTTCAGCATGTAAGCATTAGTGGGAGTTGTTTGAACACTCATAAGGATAGTAGAGTGTGTTAACTGAGTTTATTTTCAGTGCTGGCTATTTACAGTTGTAGCATTTTCTAATAGGATTTTGTTAGTTAGATGAGCATGTGTTCTGTGTTCACAGAAATGCATATATAAAAGTAAAGGAGGCTGGTATTTTAAAGTAGTCTTACGTTCCAGTTCTGCTTTTTTTCTCGCACACATAACACAAAGCTAAAGCAAAACTGAAGATTTTTTTTGTGAACAGAAGTGAATGTTTGGTACAACCTGTCCATGTAAAAGTTCTAGATTTACTCAAGTATTTGAACAAAGCAGGGAAAAAAGAGTGTTATATTTAAGAACACCACTTTAATACAATCAAATCATGACATCAGTAGATTTTTAGAGGTGTTTACCTTCAGAAACATGAATCTGTAACAAAAGCACATGAAATCACTGCTTTCCAAAAGAAAAAAGTAACTAACTTCGGAGAACACAACGGGCAAAAGTCTGTTGCTATTCTTTGGCTCTTATTGCATTCTGTGTAGATGAATACATTATCAGCATTTTACTTTTTCGTACTTTTTTTCCGAAAGATCTCACAGGTCTTTAAAACTGCATTAAACACAGTGTGTGGCAGCAGTGATCTGTGCCATTAGCCTGGTGGAACACAACAGCCACCTACAACTTGTGAGAGAAGGAGCCTCATATCTCTTTGATGACTAGACCATCTTCTCATATGTAAGATCCATGGGAAACGTTCCCAAACCTTACACATTTATTTGCTGCGTCTTCCTTATGATACAGAATTTCTATCTAGTGCCTTTGATAATAGACTACTGGTTGTATGCCAGATTCTAACCTACACAGAAAAAAGCCATGTATTCTGTCACCCTCTCAAAGCAACCCCAACTGTCTTGAACACGTAGATTTGCTCTTCTATTATCACATGTCAACATTTTTTTCGATTTCAGTTGTTTCTAGTACAACATATGTGGTGCTTTTAAATTGAAGTTAGACCTGTTTCTCTCATTTCATTTTTTAAACAGATGCTTTGTACTATTATGCCTCCTCATGCTTTAGAAAGCCCTGTACATTAATTTTCAGGCTGGGAATGGGGTAGGGAGGGCGTTCAGACCGAAAAGCAAGGGGAGCATGAGGCAGTGTAATAACACGTTCATAGGAAGGAAGGAGAACATATTAGTTTACCTGGAAGACTGAAGGTTTGGGGCTTTTAAACTAGTTTTTGTAAATTTTGAAAAATCTTGTAAAAATGGCATTGGGTGATAAATCTCAGGTGTTCCTCTTCTTCTCAGGAGCTTTATGACAAGACGACTTAGACTGAATAGTTTGAAAAGTTATTGAATATGAACTAGTTCATATCAGAGTAGGTAATGGAGTTCCTCAGTATAACACCAGCCACAAACTGGAGTAGGGTAAAGAAAAACTAAAACAGTAAACCAGAGCAAACTGTATAAGGAGTCAAGCTCTTTCACAGCCTCATAATTTGTGTGAATCTTTACAGTTAACAAGGAGTGAATAACATATATTTTTCTTGAAAGAAGAACTGTGGAACGAGGTGTTCAGTTCTGTGTCAGTATGTAGCTGATGAAATAGCACACAGAGTGTGTGAATGAGGGGAACAGACCAGAAAAGAGAAGGACTGAGGAAATACCATGGTTCAAAGTTTATTTGAACAACCATTTTGGTATGTTACATTATTCTCAATGCACCAATTAAATCCACGGACTATGTGTATGTACAAGTAAACAATAGGTAGGCTTTCATTCTGCTTGCTAGTGTTTGTTTTTTGACAATTTGCCTTGTTTATTTAGGTGTGCCGTTCTGCTTCACTAAAACAAGATTTTGCATCACTTTTTCAAAAAGAATTGCCTGCACTTCTAACTTGTGCCACGTCCACTGTTAACATATAAACCATTATGGGAGTTTGAGGCTGATGAAGAGTGATACATTCCCGCCTCGGGGCGCAGGTGGTTTAGATTTCGCTGTGTCTGCAGGCGTCATGCAATCCCTGCCAGCCTGGGGAACTGGTCACGGCATGCAGAACAAAAACCATTAGTCCCCACAGGTGAGTAGGCGAGTCTAGGGCTCGCTGGCCCTGCTGATTTAAAGTTGCAGGAATTAGAGCTAAACTCATTTGCAGGCTACTATCTTTTTTTTTTTTTTCTTTTTTCTCCAAGAGTGTGTGTGGGGTCCTCAGGGTGGAAGGAGCCAGGGAGAGTGTCTGCACTCTGTTCCTAGGACATTTCCTCATTTTCGGTACCAGTCACTGTTACAGGTACTACTCAGTAGTACCAGTGACCTGGGCAGGCTGGTGTTCATGGGAAGGGGTGAGCCCAGAGCATGGGCAGGCCAAAATAATCTCCGGGGTTGGTAATGCTGGGGTGTGGGGTTGACAGGCTGCATGTGGGTGTGTCTGGAAAAGCTCAGCAAAGCTGCACATTTGGGGGGAAGCCAGCTCCTGGGGTGTGGGAATTACAGTGCCATGTAAAACTAACTTGGAGGCCAGGGGCAGCTGCAGTATGATACCAGTGCTCATGTCTTCCCCTCTGTCTGAAGGGAAAAGTAATAGCCCTGCTTCTGTCACACACCCAGTTTGCTACCCTTCACCTCATGCAATGGCTGCTGCTGTCTTCGTTACCTCTACTTCATTAGCTCTTTGGATTGCCTTCCTTGCTGCCCTCATCACCAATTTTATCTTCCTTATGCTCCCATTACCCTGCCTCGTCTTTGTCCCTCCCATCTCCCTGCTTTGTCCTCATCAGAGACCAAATCTATCTTCTTAGCTTCTCATCAGAAGCCCACTTATTGGCCTTTTTGCCCAGTTAGTCCACTTTTTGCCCAATTATTCTGCTGATAGTTAGCTTCTGTTATGAGAAACATAGGGAGAGTTACTGCTTCGTTATCCCTGCAATGGCTTCCTGTGTCTTTTAAAAAGATGAGTGCAATGACAGCTTTCCTGTGCTCTTCTTACAGAGTAGCTATCCGGAATAATATTCCCTGCACATTTTGGTAGAAGTTCAGCTGAATTCTCTCTTTACTCCTTCCAGAAATTTGAAATATAGATTTCATCTGGTCCTGGAGATTTATTGCAAGCTACATGGAAGGGCCCAAACTGCTGCAGATCTTTTTCCACATGGAAACACTGATGCACAGAGTTCATAGCACGCCTGAATAAAAGCAGAGATGCCCCGTGAGCTTAAACATGCCTCTTAGAAGACAGAGTAACTAAACTTGGTGAGCTGCTGCTCAGGCGGCCACCCTGATACAGGAACAAAGTCTTAGACACAACGTATTGCAGACAAATCATTGCAAAATTACTACTTTTAAGCAACCTGCTGCCTTAAGAGACAAATCTATGCATGTTGACTGGAATTATTAGATTAACCTAATTTATTTTTTTTATGGTCATCTGCACTTGAACTGTTGCCTAGTGCTGGCTGTTGAGTCCCACCGGAGGAAACTAAGATATCCTGGGGCAGATTTCTAGGGCTGTTTACTCACTGTGCCAGAAGCCAACTACACTCACACCCTCTCTCGGCCTTCATGGCCACCAGCTCTCTGGCAAGATACAGAGCAGAACCAATACGCTTTGTAAGATCTTAGCTGGCTCCAAACGGCCAACTGAGGCATCGCTGGGGTTGAGAGGGAAATAGACAGTGACGATGCACATCTGTCTTGTCTTTCTACATAGTGCAGAAGGGTTTAGCACCAGCCTGGTGTGGGGCACATACACCTGGAACCAGCCAGGGTTCAGCAGTGGACCTGAGCCGCCGACTGCTCTCTGGCTCCGCAGCAGTGACAAACAGCCCAGAGACCATGTACAGCTGTGCAGTGCTGCCTGCAGCTGCAGGCGTCTGCAGCAGAGTCTGTTGCTGCAGTCTAATCCCATGGGGGATTAACTGCAGACAAGAAATACAAGCTTGTGTAGCTACATTTTTGTTGTAGAAAATGAATTTAGTATTTTACCAGTAATGGAATAAGCAATTAAAATATAAAGTTAAGCCAAACAGCTGGGGCATTTGATGTCTTTTACAAAGTCACTGGGATAACGCCAGCGTCTGGCTCACCCTTGAAGAAAAGCGTAAGCCAGGAAACAGTATTAAGGCCTTTTGATGCTCCAGAGATTCAGCCATGACAAATGAAATTCAGAGAGCACTGCTCAAGTCTTACTCTTAACTTGTTATTCTTGTTTTATGACTGCATCTTCAGTGTGAAGATCTTCTGTTGCTCCCAACTCACCCAACATAACTATGCCACTATTCATGTCTAAGTTAAAAAACCAAATACCAAAGACAATCTGATTTTTATTCTGGGTCAACAGCATCCCAACACAAAGCCAGGAATACACAGTAGCACTGTGCTCCACTACTTATTTGCAGTCAGGAGGGTTCCATCAGCCAGGAGCTGGACTGACCTGAATAATGAAAGCTTACAACATATGCGTAGCCTTTGCTGGTTTGCAGTCACTAGCGCTATTATACCATTCAGTTGCGGTGGCTCCTTTATGGAAGACACATGGATGCTTTCTCATTCCTCAGCTGGCCAGCGTCTGTAAGCTGATGAAAAGCTAGAAGGAAGATTTGCCCCATGCTGCATTACCCTGTTGAAAAGCAATGGGATGATTTCAAAGAAAAAAAATAAATAGTCTGGTGGATATACATAAATATTTATTATCAGTTTAACTTCATTTTACTAGAAGTCTTTAAACAGTTTTTCTTTTTTGCCAAAAGGTTGCATCTCTGACACAAGTTGCTACTGTCGTAGCTTCCCTGCACTGGGAATGCACAGCTTACACTTAGATTCCAAAACAATCTATTCAAGATAAAGAACCTTCAACTTTAGTGCATACGGAGCTATTTAGAGATTGGTAAAAAGACACCCCCCCTTCCCCCTCCCAAATTAAGAGTCTGTTACAAAGAGATTTCATTACCAAAAAGTGAATATACAAATGCTAAAAAAATGCTGGCTTGAAAAAGTGATTTCAGAATTTACTGTACACATTGTAACAATTTATTATATAAGCTGCTTCTACATGTAAGCAGATCTTACATTTGGTGTAAAACATTTATACACATTCTTTACAATTTGTACATATTTAAATGGCTGTATCAAACAACACTGCACTATGGAATTTTGGAAGCGAACAACTAAAATTGGGAGGAGAAAAAGACAAGGTTTCTAAAGTGTGAACAAAACCCGTGACACTGAAAAGCATCTAGACTTAGGCTTAGTCTTGTTTGGTTTGGTTTCAGGTTATTTAGGCAGACCCAGGTTTTCCCTCTAGCACACAAAAGTAACACCAGTGCTACACAGAATAAGGCAACTATTCAACCAGCAGACTGTACCCGTCACTTAGAATGGCTTATTAGTAAAATGCCTTTTCAAACATTTTTATATTTTGCCAAAATGTTTATTTTCTAGGCACATTTTAGCAAAAACCGCATTTTGGCTTTCCTGCTTGCTTATGGCATGAAATGAATTCCTGTAGTTGGTGCCCACTGGGAACAGGGTTGGTGGTAGCTGTTTTGTTTTGAAAAGCCCTGGCCTCAAATGGTATTACAGTAGTATGAAAGAAGACATTGGGCCACTTGATAAGAGATGATGTTCAAAGTACAGAGTTTGTGTGACAAGTAATGACATTATTCAGTACTTTTGTCACCTTTTACTTTGCATTAGAAGGTAACAAAAAGTAAACCCAAGCCAAGAGCACACCATACTACACGAAGACCTGAGCTTAGTTGGAATCTGGGGACTTCGACTACTTTGGGTTAGATGTGGCAGTGTCCCCGCTGCTGAAACACCTAAAACGCTCAGAGGGGTAAAAGGCAAGCTGGCCCTGTACAGCACTGAGGAACACCAGTGCCTTATGGCATAACATCAGGGGGGCATCAAAGTGCTGCTGTGGAAAACTGTTTTTCACACCTTCCTGAATGGCTCTTTCCTTGTTTGTACTTTAGGTCTTTATACAGTGCATAGCAAGAAAGAAAGAGCCTGACGTAAGCTCTGAGGTGCTGCACAAGTACAAGATTTAGTGAGAAGGAAAAAAAAGAAAGGGAAGAACGAATGATATTTGCCAGAAGTCACAATGGGAGCAGTATGCCATGGCTGCGTATGGGAAGCAAAACTTAGAACAAAGCATTCATTCAGGAGATTATCATGAACATGTACCAGAAACATACACGAATATAATTCCTCCTGGCTACTGAATCGCTAGAGAGCTCCACTGAATATAATGACTATTAAAGTCTCAAGCTTGTCTGCTTTCCCACTTTAAAAAAAAAAAAAAAAAGAGATATAAATTTGTAACACTGACGTTGATTAAGAGTTTTTGGAAGAACATCCGCAAGCCTGTGTAAAGCCCATGGCAACATACCAGTCTGATAATTTAGATCCCTATAACTGACAGCACTATCTAGCTGTTTTTATTTAAATAATGATACAAATGGGAGAGCATTCAAGATAAGAGAACCTTATGATTTAGGCTGATAAAGTAAAGTTTTAAATAATTCCTTTTTCTACAACTGATTTTTGTTGGTTGGGTTTTTTTGGCTGGCAAAGGCTAACAAGTTTTTGTTGGCATTGCCCCCGAATCAGAAAAGCACTTCGGAGTTGTTCTTCATTGTTGACTGCTCCTTATTCTCTACATCACAGGAAAGCGGCTGAGTGCCTGCCTCAGCTTCTGTGCAATCTGAAACAAAGAAACAGAGCGTATGAAATATGTAGCCACTGTCCACTGTGCAGAAATAAGATTGCAGGCTAAGATATTAAACAAATTGTTCCCTCATTTTCTGAAAAGCTGCATTTTTTTTTTACTGCCGATTTTGTGTATGTAGGGCTCTCAAAGCATACCATTATGAAGACTTTTCTTCTCATTTATACACTTTCTGCCTTCTTTATTTTGTGTGTTCACCGTCCAGGTTGTGTTGAAGAAAGTATTGTAGGCAGGGCTCCCATCTTGCCTATTAGGTTATCTAGCACTACACTAGCAGGAGCACTACAGGAACAAAGCCAGATTTTTAATGAAATCCGTTTCCCTGCTGAAACAAGGCCACACATCAGAACAGAGGTCTTGTGCTCTCACTGCAGCTCTCATGGTAGCCAGCAACCCACATGGGAACATGGATCTGGTCCTGGTACTGGGGGACAGACGATTAGTACAGAGAGACTGGTGAGGCTGCAACCAGAAGAATTATGATGGACTGGACAAGACTGAAACAAGGAGAAACCTAGGCTTAACCCCATCAGATGCATCGGAGAAACTGAGCAAGGTGACCTGACAGGGAACCTGAAGTTCTCATCCACTGAAAATACCTCTGAAGCCCCCTGGCACCTTCTATTGCTGTGAAGGGCAAACAGTTCCTTACATTACTCCTTTAAGTGAGAGATGTCAGGTTCCAGCATGGTCAAACTCACCTTTACCAGCATATCACATGAGAAAATTTGTTCTTGGGTTTCATTTAAAAAAAAAGAAAACACAAAACAAACCACAAGGAGTACATGTGTAAGAACAATGTTAAATGAAAATTGAGGTTGTAGGTCAAGTGCTCAGAGTTAGCATAAGTCACCTAAACCACTCCAGTCCCACCTGCCCTGCGCCTGCGTACATCAGGCTTTAAATCACAGAAACTTCCCTTTGTCCTCCCATCCTATGGGAAGGAAGTCTCCTTCAAATGGTTTATTGTTATATTCAATGCAGCAGGTCTTACTGCATACCACAGAACTAAAATCCTTCATAACCTTAGTACTGGCATGGAAAAAGAAATATAAGTCAAGCTGTCAACAATAACCTTTCTGAACACTTTTTTAGGTCTAATAGGCCGAATATGACATAGTTATGTATACAGAAATAGTATCTACAGGAAAATATTATTTTAACTCATTCTTTGTTCTTTTATTTTTTTTGCATGTATGATTCTTGAAATATCTGCTCTCAGAGAGGCTCATGCAAAAAGATGATTAAGTGCTGCAAGTATTTCTTTAAAAAAGTAGCAGCCCAGTATGTGCCAGGAAAATGGTACTGAAATACCTTACCGTTTCATAAAACTGTGCCTGCTGCTCCAGATACAGACGAATGACACTGTTGTAGTCATAGATCCGGTTACTGTGGAAGTGATTCATCTCAGCTGCAATTAGACCCAGGAGGCAAATTATTTAAGAGAAGCATTCGTAATTAGGAACAGTTTCACTGAGTTGAGATTAGTCAGTGTGCAACAAGCTCTGTCTCCAGCCCTGCCAGCACAGTTATGGTTCTCATGGTTCCCCAATCTGTTTTGCCTGCAGCACTCAAGTTACAATGGAACCGTTAGCAAAATTGGTAAGGTGTCAATTACTCACTGCTAAAATACAGACACTTCCTGGATAAAGCCAGGTTCTTGTTACAATACTCAGGTGTATGAAGATTTGATAAAGAGTACCAGCAGGATTTTCTCCTACTGAGGTAACTGCTCTTTCCTGAAGTGTTTCCAACAGAATTTGGCGAGGACATTCAGATTTCCAAGGTATAGATATCAAGTTGTAAGCCACAGCTATAAATATTTAGCTCAAAAAAAAAAAACAAAACCAGACACAGCCAGGGATTGTTTGACCCATTCTTGCCTGAGGCTGTTTCAGTAGAATCTGGTGGGGTCAGATGGGGTTCACCTTTCTGAAAGGGGCAAGAGGGTCTTTGCTAAAAAGCTAGTGGGGCTCATTGACAGAGCTTTAAACTAGGCTCGAGGGGACAGGGCGGCAACATCAGGCTTGCCTGCGACAAGCTGTGGGCAACAGGCAACAACAGTTAGAGGGACAGGGCCCACAGCTCTGAGACATGCCGGCTACACTGCAGCACGCTTGAAGTCTTACAGAGATGAGACAGGGGTTCCTGAGGTGAAAGGAGCCAAGAGGGAAAAC
This sequence comes from Rhinoptilus africanus, assembly GCA_013400135.1. Taxonomy (NCBI): domain Eukaryota; kingdom Metazoa; phylum Chordata; class Aves; order Charadriiformes; family Glareolidae; genus Rhinoptilus; species Rhinoptilus africanus. The sequence goes on along the minus strand of VXBO01006552.1, from coordinate 661,128 downwards.
ACCAGTGAAATACCGCAAAGGAACTAAGGGATGTTCCTCTAAGAAGGTGACACAGCCAACAGCCCAGCTGCAGTGCCTCTGCACCAATGCCCACAGCATGGGCAACAAGCAGGAGGAGCCGGAAGCCACCATACTGCTAGAAAGCTGCAGCCTGGTTGCCATTACTGAAACCTGGCGTGACGAACCCCATGACTGGAGTGCAGCTATTGATGGCTACAGGCTATTCAAAAGGGACAGGCGAGGAAGGAAGGGTGGAGATACTGCCCTCTACACCAAGAAATGGATAAGAATGTGAAGAACTGTCTCTGAAGAACAGGCACAAGCAGGTGGAAAGCTTACAGCTAAGAATTAGAGACCAAGGAACAAAGGAAACTTTGTGGTTGGTGTCTACTACAGGCCACCCAATGAAGGGGAGCCTATTGGTGAAACCTTTGTACTCCAGGTACAGGAGGCATTGCGCTNGAACTAAGGGATGTTCCTCTAAGAAGGTGACACAGCCAACAGCCCAGCTGCAGTGCCTCTGCACCAATGCCCACAGCATGGGCAACAAGCAGGAGGAGCCGGAAGCCACCATACTGCTAGAAAGCTACAGCCTGGTTGCCATTACTGAAACCTGGCGTGACGAACCCCATGACTGGAGTGCAGCTATTGATGGCTACAGGCTATTCAAAAGGGACAGGCGAGGAAGGAAGGGTGGAGATACTGCCCTCTACACCAAGAAATGGATAAGAATGTGAAGAACTGTCTCTGAAGAACAGGCACAAGCAGGTGGAAAGCTTACAGCTAAGAATTAGAGACCAAGGAACAAAGGAAACTTTGTGGTTGGTGTCTACTACAGGCCACCCAATGAAGGGGAGCCTATTGTTGAAACCTTTGTACTCCAGGTACAGGAGGCATTGCGCTCACAGGCTCTCGTCCTACTGGGGGACTTCAACCACCTCAACATCTGCTGGAAAAGTAGATGCGATACTGGACCCGATGGTCACTGACACAAGTGAGCTAGCTAATTGGTGACGTCAAGATTGGAGGCAGCCTGGCCTGCGGTGATCATGCACTGGTGGAGTTCACAATCTTGAGGGATATAGGTCAGGCAAAGAGAAAAGTCAGGAGCCTGAATTTTAGGAAAGCAAATTTCCAGCTCTTCAAGGAGTCAGTCGGTAGGATTACCTGGGAAACTGCCCTCAGGGGCAAGGGAGCAGAACAGAGCTGTCAGAGCTTTAAGGACGCTTTCCTTAGAATTCAAGAGCTCTCAATTCCCAGATGTAAGAAATTAGGAAAGGAGAGCAAAAGACTGGCATGGCTGAACTGAGACCTGCTGGTCAAACGGAAGGGCAAGAAAGAGATGCACAGGCAGTGGAATCAGAAACAGGTATCCTGGAAGAGTACAGGGATGCTGCCTGGTTATGTAGGGATGGGCTCAGGAAGGACAAGGTGCAGCTGGAGCTGAAGTTGGCAAGGGACGCAAAAACCAGTAATAATAATAATAGTAATACAGGTATGTCAACCAGAAAATAAAAGTCAAAGAAAGCGTAACTCTGCAATGAGCAAGACTGTCAAACTGGTAATAACAGATGAGGAGAAAGCTGAGGTACTCAACATTTTTGCCTCAGTCTTCACTGGCAACCTCTCTCCCTACACCTCTTGAGTGGATGGACTGCAAGGCAGGGACTCTGGGAGCAGAGTCCCTCCACTGTAAGAGGAGATCAGGTTCCTGACCACCTGCGGAACTTGAACATACAGAAGTCTATGGGACCTGAGGTGATGCATCCCAGATTCCTGAGGGAATTGGCTGATGTAGTTGCCAAGCCACTCTCCATATCTGAAAAGTCATGGCAGTCAGGTGAAGTCCCCAATGACTGGAAAAAGAGAAACACTGCACGCATTTTTTAAAATGGTAGAAAGGAGGACTCTGGGAACAACTGACCTGTCAGCCGCCCCTCTGTATCTAGGAAGACCATGGAACAGATCCTCCTTGAAGTCATGCTAAGGTATATGGAGGACAGGGAGGTGATTTGAGACAGCCAGCATGACTTCACCAAGGGCAGATCCTGCCTGACCAGCCTCGTGGCCTTCTACGATGGAGTGACTGCATCAGTGGACAAGGGAAGAGCTACGGATGTCATCTATCTGGACTGCTGTAAGGCCTCTGACATGGGCCCCCACAACATTCTTCTCTCTCAATTGGAGAGGTATGGATTTGATGGGTGGACTGTTTGGTGGATGAGGACTGTTTGGTGGATGGTCACATGCAGAGGGTAGTGGTCCAAGGGCTCAATGTCCAGATGAAGATCGGTGACAAGTGGTGTCTCTGAGGGGTCCGTACTGGGACCAGTACTGTTCAATGTCTTCATCAGTAACACAGACAGCGGGATCAAGCGCACTCTCAGCAAGTCTGTGGACAACACCAATCTGAGTGGTGTGGTTGACAGGCCTGAGGGATGGGATGCCATCCAGAGGGACCTGGACAGGCTCGAGAAGTAAGTCCATGTGAGCCTCCTGAGGTTCAACAAGGTGGGGTGCAGGGTCCTGCACCTGGGTCAGGGCAGTCCACAGTATCAGTACAGGCTGGGGGTGAAGAGATTGAGAGTAGCCCTGCTGAGAAGAACTTGGAGGTACTGGTGGATGAAAAGCTGGATGTAAGCCAGCAATATGTGTTTGCATCTCAGAAGGCCAACCATATCCTGGGCTACATCAAAAGAAGTGTGGCCAGCAGGTCAAGGGAGGCGACTCTGCCCCTCTACTCCACCCTGGTGAGACCCCACCTGCAGGACTACATCCAGCTCTGGAGCCCTCAGCACAGAAAAGACATGGACCTGTTGGAGCGAGTCCAGAGAAGGGCCACAAAGATGATCAGAGGGATGGTGCACCTCTCTTATGAGGGCAGGCTGAGAGAGTTGGGGTGGTTCAACCTGGAGAAGAGGACGCTCTGGGGGACCTTATTGTGGCCTATTCAGTACTTGAAGGGGGCCTCCGGGAAAGATGTGGACAAACTTTTTAGCAGGGCCTGTTGCGATAGGGCAAGGGGTCATGGCTTTAAACTGAAAGAGAGAAGACTTATACTAGATGTAAGGAAGAAACTTTTTACGATGAGGGTGGTGATATGACACTAGAACAGGTTTCTCAGAGAGGTGGTAGGTGCCCCATCCCTGAAAACATTCCGGTCAGGTTGGACGGGGCTCTGAACAGCCTGATGTAGTTGAAGATGTTCCTGCTCATTGCAGGGGAGGTTGGACTAGATGACCTTTAAAGGTCCCTTCCAACACAAACTATTCTGTGATTCTATGAACCTGAGAAACAGCATTACTGAATCTGTAACACCTTTCAAAACCTTCTGCATCTCTTGTCAGAACACAGCTTATGGCTGAAATACAAAGTTAAATATATCTGAGATACCAACAGAGGGAGACGAAATATTCTAGATTGTAAGAGTCATTGCAGAGATCTTTTCCATGGTTACCACTTATACAGCACAGTCCTCTTGCATCATTGTGACCTGAAGGTGGCTGCGTGCGTGTGTTTTCTTTTTTGTTTTTAAAAATCAAGTGTGTGTGCTGGTCTGACTGTCCTGTAAAATACTGAGTACTCTTGGCTTTAAGTCAGCTGGAAAAGATGCAACTCCCTCAGCAATGAGTAGTCACAGTGAAGTCAGTAACAGGATGCGCTTCAGGGCTTTGTATCCTGCAGAACTGCACCCTGACTCCTCACTTCCCCTGTTTTTCAAGTGCAGGTGACTACATCTCCAGTTTACAACACCCCTAACCTAAAGAGGAAAAGTTCATTCAAAGAACATCCAGGAAATAAAATCCTATCCACAACAACATTAATCTCAACTGGATCATGCCTGGCTAAGCCATGAGTCAGAAAAACACTTCTGCACGTGCCAAACTGCTTCCTGCACCAAGGCGCGTGCTTTTTCTTTGAGACACTGTCATTTCAAAATGAAAGAATCAGTCTGGGGTGTTTGGGGTGGGTTTTTTTTGTTTGGTTTTTTGTTTTTTAAATTGTGTGTCCAAAACATGTATCTTTTGCAATAGCAATATAAGATTTGAAATAAAACAACAGTCAAAATAACTGCAGCTTTAGGAAAATCTAAGCAGGTCACAAAAAAGATAAAACCCTAGCTGTTACTATCATTCCTGGTAGAACAAAGATTCTTTTTCCAAGTTTATTACTTAATAGATGTCCTTCAGAGGTCTACAACATTGTCATCTAGCCCAGAATTTGGTTTACCTTGTAGTGCATAAGCCATCGTGCTCACACGTTTCACCATGTTCTGTTTGTCTTGTGGTGTTATTTTACTGGTTGCAACTAATTTATCACTTTCCTTCACTCTTTCTATTGCTCCCTGTAGGAACCAAATGCAGAAAGATTAGGAGAGCAGATTAAACTAGGAGTTAACCTAAAAGTCTTTATAGTCATCTAAAATGCCACTGGCCACATTTTGAGCTTGCACACTATACACATGTATATACACACACATGACAGATTCTGCCTTCCCACATTTTCACCCAAAGTTTGTTATTTCACTCTAGTGCTTTCGAGAGTTTTCACAGTTTGCAAAAAGTGACTTCAAACACAGGCATAAACACAGTCACTAGGAAACTGAGCTTGGTAAGGGCAGTAATGCACATGGATATATACAGAAAAGACAAAAGGACAATGTTTTAAAATACAGCTGGCCATCCCAAACCCTCCAACTATCAAAAGCCTGTAGAACCTTATTTGCACATTATACAAGATGAGACAACTTAAACTATCTTCCAAGGGACTAAAACTCATTGCTATTTATGACTTTCAATTCAGGAAAATCCTGGCGTCACATAAACAACAAGCATAAGAAATGTGTCCCCCTTCACAAGGTATTTGTGCCAAACAACGTTCAAGAGCATCTATTTACACATCTCTTGGCAGTAGGCTTATGTTTCGAGTTTTAAAAACATTTCTTCTCCTTTTATGGCTTTTTCCCCCACCAATGTTTACATGGGATGAGGGACTGTAAGTGTCCTGAAGAAAGAATACACAATCTGATATGCTTTTATCTTTGCTGCTCTCAGAAGCATGCTCGTTTTATACATTTAACACTTCAAGTGGTAAAAAAAAAAGATTGTGTACTTGTTTAATACTTCAAATTTTTAGTTTCCTGAAATGTGTTACAGCAGACACATGAGCATAAGGGAAAACTCTAGGACCAAAAGAGAGAGCAGAATATCCCAAACTAAACATGATGGCTAAATTATTGGTTTATTATTTGATGACTTTCATATTACAGAGAAAAAAGCGGTGGTTTTTTTGTTGTTGGTGGTGTCTGTCTATGTCTCACCCCCCTCCCCTCCAAAAAGGTTAGCCCTATTTTTTTTTTTTCTAATATTAAAGAAACTTCTAGGCAGTGCATGATTATTTATCACACATCAGTAAGCTACCCATGAAAGCGTACACAATTTTTCCTACAATACTGGTGTGGTTTAGTATCAGCTACCACGCAAGATTCAAATACTACAAATTCACATTACTGCTGTTGACCACGCTGGGAAAAGAAGTTAACCTGAAGACAACCATGAAGCTTCTAGTGCTCTACGATAGCAGAAAGTCATGATATTCTCAAATCTCAAGACAAGTTCTGGCTTTTCTCCCCATCAAGTATTTTTTTTTATTTTAATCATGCTGGTTTCACGGAAGCTTTCAGTGTTTCTGGAAGCAAGGACCAGGCTGCTGCACAAGTGCAGTGTACCATGCCACCACTTTTGTTGCTGTAGATCTTCCTCCTGACTAACCCTTAAAAGGAAAGGCCCCTCACATACCTTATGAGCTGCTATGATGTCAGGGAAGCAACCAAGAAATCCCTTATATTCATGATTTGTTTCCATCAAAAAGTGAAGATCTTTCTTCGGCTAATAAACAAAGTGTAAGCATTAGTAAGAATACCTGTGGCATATTAGCATTACAGAAAAGAAACCATGATACCAAAAAAGGGTGAGGGGGGAAAAAAAGCAAAGGAAAGAATAGAAAAAAAACAAACCAAAAATCTTGTTTGTTGCAAGTTTTTCATAGTTAAAAAGGGTCCTTATTAAAATATAAGGTCTTTGGAATAAGGCACTGAGCACCAGTGAACAGATGCCTCTGTTCTTTGTTTCACTTAACACTAACTTAACAAGTGATGAGTTTTGCCTCAAATTTTCACTGAAGAGGCATTACCAGTCCTAGCGATAGCACTATTAAGCCATGGTCTCATTCCATATACAGATATATACATGCACAGGTGCATCTCAGGTTGCCCAGAGAAGCTGTGGATGCCCCATTCCTAGAGATGTTCAAGGCCAGGCTGGATGGGGCTTTGAGCAACCTGGTCTAGTGGGAGGTGTCCCCGCCCATGGCAGGGGGGTTGGAACTAGATGATCCTTAAGGTCCTTTCCAACACAAACCATTCTGTGATTCTATGATTTCCTTAGTTGCTAACCAGGAAAGCTGTTTTTAAGAACTTTCATACTCAACCTTGAGGCCAAGCGGATCTGCATTTTGGAGACTTTAAACTTAATACACTTAACATTAATGTATGACTTGAATGCTGACACCAATCAGGATATATTTAAACACGATTGTTACTGAAGCATGAAACTGCATGTCAAGACAATGAAACAGAGCAAGATCTAGATTCTGTAGACATTTGGGGAACCTAGGTAGAAGGTAGAAACCCTATCCTTGATTAAATCTCATTCTTTGCTATCAGTAATGAAGACAGCTCACTGACATCAGAAAACAAATGCCTTTAAAGAACAAGTAAGTAATCATTTTGGGTTTTTAGAAACCAGAATATGATCTTTCTGATCCAAGAGAAATACCCACCCACCACATCCCCCCTGAGCAGACAGAGTGGAAAAGAAGATGAAAGTGCATTAAGAAGTGTTAATAGTAATTACATTTAACTGGTCTGCAGCACTAGCAGTTATGTTTTAACAGAAAAGAGAAGTCAGAAGTGATCCAAATAGTTGATATGTTTGCACACGCCACACCAATGCATTCGTAATGCTCTTACCTGATCTGCTACAAGACTGGCAATTTCTTCATAGGTTTTTCCTGCCTCTGTTATTGCTCCATTCAGATCAGATTCTCCTAAAAGTAAACATCAGTTTTCAAATTACAGTAAGTTGGTTACAGTATAAAATAGCTTATTTTATAATGATGAATGCCTAGTCATTTTATAACCACCAATAATAAAGAAATTAGAAAAATATTAGTAGTTTTTATACCCTTAAAGTACAAAACCTCTGAAGATCGTGTAGAAAATGAATGCTAAAGGGACCACGTAAACACTGCACTACCATAGTACTAGCTCTATTCAGTTCCACATTTCATCATTACGTGTAGATTAAATACATAGGTATCGCCCCCCACGGGGCAACAGGAAGCCTACCAGAACAGGAAGGAAGGGTGAATGAGGAGGGTGACACTAGAAGGCAGACTAACAAAGCTGAAGAGGTAATTGCTGTTCTGATTTTTAACAAATGATTTTCATACCCGGTAAGTGGAAGGAGGTCCAGCTGTCTTTTTCCCTTGCCAAAAGGATTTCGGACCCTTTAGGGAACTCTTGGGTAGTATTTTCAAGCTCTGGAAGAATCTCTGCTTTTGCGAGTGAGTTTCTGGTTTTCCTTGTCATATGAAATAGATCAAAGGGCCCCACAAACTACACTTAAAAATACAGATATCGCCACAAATCCTAAGCTAGACAACACCACAAGTGCTCACAACACTGTATTACTAACAGGACGTGGCTATGCAGGACAAAGATGGAAACAAGCCTTACATTCTTGGGTTTTTCATGCCACTTCACCTTCCCAAAACACCACAGGTTTTTTCCATCCTTGTTAGCTTGTCCAAAGCATGTAGTCAACAGTACAAAAAAGCAAATTGAGGTAGAGAAAGGGGAAGGTATAATTTGATATTAGTTTAAGAAAGAATGATTTTTCTCATCCTTTCAGACATGTTTTGGTATTAGGTAGCAGCTAGTCTTTTACGAACATTGTTCTTATTCTACAGACATTAATCAGTGACTTAATTGAAAATTACCAAACACTGATTTCATTAATGATTATTCTGAACATTGAAGTACCTTATTTTACTACAACATGTGGACTAATCTACACTAGAGATTTATTAGATGGGATTCCTTCATTTTAGTATGTCCTAAAGGAAACAAAGTAATGACTGAATGTTGCTTGAGTCCTATCAATCAGTTCTTACTTTCCATTAGACTGGTTTTATAAAGCCAAAAGCTTTGAGGGAAAGCTACTAATTCTAAGAATTAATGAGTTCAGCAACACAAACAGTGCTAAAGAAAGTTATTTTTCTCCTATTTCAGCCTGCCTGGATAAAAAAAAAAAAAAGCAATATGAAACCCCATTGTGAGCTCCAAGAGGTACATAATTCAGGAGATACCTTCACATTGTTGTAAAATAAAAAAATAAATCAGGGAGATCAATTTTATTATTTCAGGTAGACTTAATTTCATTATTTCAGAATTCACCTGAATTCTGCTCAGAAGGAACCTTGAGTAACCTTGAAGTAACTGCTGCTTAGGCAACTGAGTCTTAGATTTTGGGACAAAACATGGTGTGGCTTTAATTAGAATTAGAAGCCAGGTTGCTCTAGATGTTGCTGTTCATTTAATAACGCCATAAGAGACGATGACTGTTGCTCTTTGATCTGAGCAAAAAGAAGAATAGATATATTTGAGTAGAAAGAGAGAATCTTCCCCTTCTGTGCGGAACCCACTCAAAGGGCCTTCACAGCTTGGAGCTTCCAAGAATCTAGACAAACCCTCGCAATACCGATCCAGGCCGAGCAGGCACTCGTAGTAGGCACAGGGTACATTAAGAGTTTCTACTACTAGCAGGGACATTCACACTCCTCCAGAAGTAGGGCTAGGGGACAGTATATTTAACAGTTTTCCAGACAGTGGATCCCAACAGCAGGCAGGCACACAAGTGGCAGAAGAATATCGGCAGCTCCTCACACATCCAGTTCTTCTACAATCTCTTTCAGGTAGCACCAGGGCAGCCCTAACAAGTCAGATTTCATCTCTCATCCTCTGCACCCTCCAAGTTCTAATACATGTTATCAGCAGTGTCATGCCATGCTCTATCGGCCAGTCCCTTCACCAGGCCACCTTGTCAGAGATATGGCACACAACCCACATGCTCACCCACCACAGTAACTTGAATTCCAGCAGCATATAGCTCACAATCACTGTTGTCAGCGCAGGTGTTGGTCAGAGTTTTGTTACTTGGACAGGGCCAAGTTTCTGTCAAGCATTCTCAGCTTCTGAACCGATGTGAAGCTGGGAATGAGCTTCTTAACTCAAGCTGGGAAAGCTGAGCTGGGTCCCAGTGCAATGATATACCAGGATGTCAGGGGTTCTTTAATCAATGGAAAAGCAGAAAGCCCCACATACTGCTGACACAACAAAATTAAGGCAGGGTACATTTCGTGTGTCCCCCCGGAGAAACAGAGAGGGCTTAAAAGCATTGACTAAAGGTAGCTGTAAAAAGACCAGTTAAAACGGGCAGTGATGTTCTACAGATATTTTAACCCAACCACGAGGAGAAACTGGTATTTTCATTGATTTACAGGCCTGCATGCTGTCATAGGGAGATGAAGGAAGATGTAAAACTATGATGAGTCTTTTGGAGATGTTTATCAGAGCATCTCTTGGCAGTTCAACTGCTTGGCAAACATCAGTGATTATTACCTCTGAGGGAATACACCAGGCATATTGAGGGAACTAATGTTCGGTAAGGCTTGATTAGGGCAGTAGAATTTTTTTTTTTTTGTCAAAAAATGTTTTTGTTTTCTTTCAAAGCATGTTTTAACGGAATCCAGGAGTAGGAAAGAGATCAACTTTGATGTACTAGGGAACGACTTGTAGCGAGATTTTTCTTGACAAGTACACCTCAGACTGATAATGTTCAGCACACCAGCAGACTGGAAGGCAAGATGTGCCTGTTGCTAGCTGGCAGGACACTGAAACTTGCATGTAACTGCCTAACAAAATTCCTAAGGGGTGATGTAGGATTAGGAGGTCTTACCATGGTTGAATGGCATACTACAGCCATTCATATTTTCTTGTTATAGGAGAAAGACTCGCCCAGATTTGGCACCGCAAAAGAGAAGCCATACTATTTAAGGCTGCGTTAACCTAAGAGCATCGTATTATGCAATAGGATAGGCAACATAGTGCCAGGCTGCAAGACACTTCCAAGCATATTCTGGAACTGACCAATATCCATTTTTGGACCAGGATCATACTTCAAAGCATGTGTTCTTAAAACCAATTGGACAGTACGTAGGCCCATGGCCAAGATGAGAACCTCTCAATGTGTCCTTAATAGTTCTATAGGTACCTTTGCCTCTGCAAGTACTGGGGACAGACTTCCAATATGCATTGTGGCTGGCTAGTAACCGATAAGACTCATTCTACAGCATAAGAAAGAGAGCTTCAGTGAGTCAGATTAGCAAGCATATCTTGCCTGGTGCGATCTTAAACATTTTAGGCTGTAAATCAGAAGAGAAGGCAGCAGACATTCACCACAGATAAAGCTTTGCAGAGCAAGCAGGCAGTACTGATGAAAGTGGCAAGGAAAGTAGATACATCCTATCCTAACTGCACAAGTGAACCAACTAACAGTGTGTTCAGTATGTCAGAAGTCATCTACCAGTAGATGGAAATGTTCATATCATCAAATCAGTCACTGCAATCTTCAGCAGCCTATACGTTTAAACTTCCATAACTCAAGTATTTTTTAAAAAAAAAA
>VXBO01006552.1:623136-640373 GCA_013400135.1 Rhinoptilus africanus | reverse complement strand
TTTTTTTTTTTTTTTACTGCAAATATGGAAGCTAGCAAGACTAGCAGGTAGAGAATACATCTAGTGAAAAACGAAGTTTGGGTACAGGTACATTTCCTGGAAATTATCTAGGAAAAAAAAAGTAAAAATTAACTAGCAAGACCAGGAGGTAAAGAATACAACTAGTGAAAGAAGTTTGGGTATTAAACATTTCCTGTAAATGAGCTAGAAAAAAAAATAAAAACCAACTACTATGGAAGAGACATTGTAAAACCTGCAGGAATACCTTGTTCCACCCTTAATCTATACTGAAATCTCTGCAGCATTCCTGCCAGCATAAGGAATGCAAGGCAACAGGAACAATAATGCTTAGAAGTTATGTGCTGGTAACTAGGTGTATGATTACCAGCAAATCATGATCCTTAGCAAAGTCAGTCTATTTGTAGAGAGTCTTGCTTTTCCAGGACTAAAGCACAGAAATACTTTTCTAGACAGTCTTCAGAAAGAAGCCTCCTAAACACAATGAAAAAATTAGTATTTTTTCCAGTTTCCCATAACGTTTCAAAAAAGAGATGCGTGCGCTTTTTTTCTTTTCTCTTTTTTCCTTTTTCACAAGACAAGTTCCCCTCTCCCACAGACTCCAGAAAACTGAAATCCACAGGCAAGCTTTGACTGTGATGCCAAACTCTTGAGTCTTTTAAAACACAGTTACAATAAAATCTAGAGATCCCATCAGGTCCCATGGTTTCCTTTTAGTCCACATGAACACATTTAAGCAAAAATACTGGTGAATTCTAAACATGAGATTAAGGGGAGGAAGTTGCTTTCTCACTTTTCAGTTTCCTCGGCATTTATCCCAGCACCTGCATCAATGCTTAGCTTTCTTCAAACCCAGCAGAGCTGCTGCATTTTCAGTGATGTCCCCAGCCACATGGCTGGCAACATGCCGGCTTTTGTATGTTTGGTTTTGGCTGGTTGTCTTAAAGGCTGAATAAAAATCTTACCAGAACACACACAAGTGGAAATAGGCAAAAGTAATGCATTTTCCTCCTATACAGATGTCTAATTCTTTTCTTCACTTGTACTTGAGCACACCCTTGTAGAAATGAAGTCAGAGACTATTGAAAATGCACAGGCATTACCATATTCAATTGCAATGACTCAGCTCATGAACATTTAAAGGGTCCAATAGTACTTTTCTTGAAGTCAGAACAAAAGACTTCCGTAAGCATCAGAGAGTTTGGTCGAGCTGAACTAACATCAAAGCAGAGCAGAATGCTATACAAATGCAAGATGCTTTCTAAATCAAGTGTGAAATCAAGCAACAGGAGAAACAGCTGCAACATTTTAATTGTGAACAAAAAATCCCAGTTTGTCAGTGGATGCTCCCTTTCCTCTGGGAGCTTTGCTTCAAAGCTCCTACAACATTAACATGTTTACAATCAAATGCAAAAGAAAAAACAACAACCAAACACACAGAGAACCCCCTCAAAAAACATTTCTCCAGACAATTAGCAAATATGGAACAGAAGTAGTTATCTCTTCTCTCCAGTAACCAATATTCTCTTCTGTAGTAACAAGGGTGGGGGGGTTTTGTTGGTTTTAATTATTTTGTTTATTTTTAAATCACTGGACTAGGTAAGTAAACTTGAATTCTGAAATGATGCTCTTAGTGATGATACTTCATTATCAACACGCCGTCACAACTCATCATAATTGTTGAATGCTGAAAGGTGGGGGTTTGGTTTTTTTATACCTTCTTTAAAAACAGTGGAGAAAAGCAAGAAATAACTGAATCTTGTAAAAAAGTGATCTCCTTATTCCCATTCCATGAATTCACAACTGTGAAAAATTACCTGTTACTTGCTTGTCTGGAAGAGATGGGATTGGAATGGCTAATCCGAATTTAACCAGAAGACGCTCATACAACCAGTCAAAGTGCTTATATCTGTGGTTGACAGACCGATTAGTGTTCTGTAAGAAAAATACAACTCTGAATTTCGACAGGCATCTACAGATAGGGACATGAAACAAGTGTGACCAGAGCAGTAATACGTGGAGTGCAAATAAAGTTTATGATTTAGAGCCTTGAATCTGTAATTACAGAAGAACCTCAAATGCTAGAACAAAGTAACTCCTCGGGGAAAAAAGCGTGACAACTACCACTTACTCTTACAACCCTGTTACCAAGTCACACAAACTGTATTATTTATATGTACAAATGACCCATATTTGCAAGAGAGAAGATGCTGTTTCAGATACACTTACAGTGCAGGTCAGCTGATATTCAATGTAGCTCTTGAGACCATACATTTTAGAACCTTTTTTGGGATCTGCCACCACACAGTCAAATGTTGAGGTAGGATAAACCCACATAGGGCCATAATCACCGATCTGTAAGAAATTGCAAATATTATCTTTAAATACATCATGTTGTACCAGATGCAAACAAGGAGACAAATACTTTCTCTCTTCACTTAAAACTTTCCATTGATAGTCAGGAAATAAAGGAGTTTCTCACAACCAGAGATGATTGACCACAGTTGTGTTTATCTTATTCTGCATTTTACAATTTTTCCCAAATAGCAAAGGAGTGGTGAATTATAGGGATTTCTACTTCAGCCACATTTCACTAGAACAGCATATATCTAGAAGAGTTTGCTTTTTAGATCAGAAGATGACCTAAACATCATGACCAAATATTGCAAACCTTTATGAACATAGCTCCTATGCATTAATAACTAATAGACAGTGTAATGCATTTGCTCTGCCTCCCACTCCCAAAAAGGCTTATTTTCATGATCACAAGTAACAGAGGTCCAGCATGAGGAAAAAAAAAAGTACTGAAAAAAAAATCAGCACACTTAGAAGAAACGAGGAGTTAAGACTTGACCCTGAAAAATCTCTCAATGATATATAATTCTGAAATGTAGTTTAACACAACTTAAAATACTTAAAAGGTACACAGTTTTATTATGACGGTTCTAATTATACGTTCAGCATCAGTTGAAGCCAAATATATATAGCAACCTTGAGGCTATAAAGGTAAGTTGGGGAAAAAGGAAGGGTGGGGAGGATTAAAAAAAAAACCAAGAACCCAAACCAACTACAAAAAAACCCCGAATCACAAAACAAACCGCACCACCCCCACACAAAAGCTACACTCACGTCCCCAACTTACAATTATGGTAATTTTCTCTTTGGGTTTTGCTAGCTGCTTGGCCAACAGATACTGTTCCATCCCAGGTTTTGCAAATCCAGGAAATCTAACAATAAAATAAGTGATAAGTTTATTCCATACTATCCTTCCCATGACTTATGCAGAATTACCTGCCACTATAGGAAAAAACCCTTAGTATTTCTCAAGTATAGAAAAAAATTTACTTGGAGTACTTAAACCACCAACCATTTGCCCCAAAAAGAAGAAAAGTTTTAGCTACTGAGCTTTTATTTGTGTAATACATGCCCCTTCTTCCAAGGTAGAGTAGCTATTTGTGCTCTGCAGCCCATCAGAGCAGACCTAACAGGAGGACATAAAGTGACATCTGCCACTCCCCTGCAGTCCACCCTCTCTGGAGATGCGCACACATGCGTGCAGGCCCATGCACACCATCCTGCCCTTTCAGATTATGAGAATTCAATCAACTGAAAGAACAATGAACTGCAGATTTATCAAGTGCTTCTAATCATGAGTTATGTTAAATAACTTATCCACCAATTAGAAAGAAAACCATACATAAAAAAAAATCAGTGTGATGTCCTTAAAGTCTGTGTAAAAATTCTTAGAAAAAGCAATAGGTGGTTCTCTTTCTAATTAGGAGGATACTTAGCCCTTCAAGTACTGCCAACCTACTGTCTGCTTGCAGAAACAGAAGTAGTTTTTAGTAGGACTTTCTTGACAGGCAAATAACACTTAAATAAGGTGGTTATGTTTACGGTGGTTATACTAAATGGGTTTGCAACAAGTAGATGCCACAATCATGCAAAGGTTAAGTTGCAAAACTGGACAAAGCCTCCACTGATGAACAAAATCAACTGTCTCTGCATGACTAGTTGTTAATTTTGGTTACCTACGCACAGATTATCACACAGCAGCTTCTCAGAGTAACAGCAGTTTTAGAACAAACAAACATTAAGTTGTAATGTGAGATAATGCCAGTATAACCCTGACAAACCTCCACTCTATTGCAAGATTTTTATCTAAAAAAAAAAAATTAAAAAAAAAAAAATCAAGCTTTCTGTGGCTCAAGAATCAACCTGGCTGATGCACAGATACAAGAGAGCAACTTAAATTGCTCATGAATTCTGAGGCAGCATGTTCGACCAGTCTCACTGTATGGACAAGCCATCCATCACCTTTCATTTTCACTAAGTACACAGTGTTAGTAACAGTTAAATTTTTAAGACCAGTAGGTCCAGAAGTTCAGAACTTGCAAAACTGTCATTTGTCTGTATAACACCTCCAGAAATTATACAGATTTGTCATGTATTTTCAGGCTTTTGTGGATCTGTGTTTTCTGACCACACAGGAGAATGCTGAGCTACAAATCCATTTCCACTTTTACCCTGACTGTAATATTTACATTGCATAATTCAAGAAGGTTGAATGGTCACACATTTACACATCTTGAAAAATTCCAGTTCTCTCTAATATATACGCATTTGCCCTGCATTTTCCATTACTTGTTAAGTGGTAACTTCATAGCAGCTGCACGAGAATTTCCACGCTGGACCCCCCCAGCCTCGGATGCTTCAGTCTCCTTGTAACCAAGGTAAGACGGTGAAGCTGATTTTGGGTCATCCCAGTCATCATCCCAGTCATCGTCATCAGCAGCTGCTGAAATACAGGGGCGGGCAGGGGAGCAGGGAAAGAAGAACGTTAAATATTTTCCCTTTAAAAACAGAAGCAGCTACCTTAGCACTCATACACAAATAATCAACAGGTAGAGCTAGTTCAGCCTTCTGTTTTATGATTCCTCCTCAATGAGCACCATCCCCACCAAATACAACCTGCAAAACACTACACTAGAAATCCACTGAGGGAGAGGGGAAAAAAAGGGAAAAAAAAGAGATGCTGATGTGTTAAGATGAATTCAACAGTGTTCCATATCCACAGACTCCACATTAGCATTTCCCAATTATGAGTTCTCCTCTTAATTTATGCCTCTTACTACAAAAATGTAGAGAAGCCTTCTGAAAGGCTAGCCACCTCCTAAAATTAAGTATTTAAGGGACAATTTCTTCACAGGCTTGAGGGCACAAAATCGAAGGTGTTCAACTTCCAAACTTCCAGTTATGCTAGCTGAACAACATGCCTGAGCATAGATCATGTATGCAAAAGACTGTGGCTCGTCAGATTTCCATACAAGTTTGAGGTGTCTTTTATGGTGTATCTGATTTAGTGTTTGGGGTTTTTTTATTTTATTTTATTTTTTAAAACATTATTTTAGGGTCCAGTTTACCTACGTAGCAACGTGCTACTAGGAAGCTGCTTTTGGGTTGTTTTGGGTTTTTTTTCCCCAAATAAGCCATGTTCTATAGTTATGAAAGATAAAGCACTTCTTACCTCTACTATACTCCTACTCTGATGTATTAACAAATAAGAGCATTATTAGCATACCTGGTCCTTGATATGCCTGTGGATGGCCAAATGCTGCTGCTGTCTCCCAGTTATTTGAAGCACTGTTCCTCTGGCCAGCTGCACTTTCAGGTTTCGTCGCCCAGCTGTCAACAGCGTTCCCATTATCCCAGTTCCCGGACTTCCCAACGTTCCAACTGGACCAAGGATCATTGGCATTGTTTGCCTACATGGTATTAAGACAAAAGCAAAGAAGAAATTGCTAAAGAAATGAGCAATGACCATGTACTTTCATCTTGAAGTATCTGATCTCCTCCTGATGTGCAGTGCTGAATGCAAACTCACAGCCTATGTTCAATTTAGGAGCAGCTGCCAAATCTTACATTCCCAGCTACATAGCTCTTAAATGCAGTAAGAACCTGGAAAAAACTAATCAGCTTTCCAACAATGTGACACCAATACATACTAATAAGAATGTTACATCTCCTCAGGGAAATTAAACTATTTGTTCCGACAGCGTTAGGAAGCACACTTACCCATGGTAATTATTTTACACCAACATCTTAAGTATGGTGCATGTGAACTATTAATTACATAAAGCCATGGACTAATTAGCACATTTAAAACAGGAACTCGGAAGTCAAGGATTAGGGTTTTCCAAATGTTTAGTTTATCAAACTCAGATAAAAAGTCTTACTAAAAGAAATCATAAATTGTCCACCCACATCATCACTACTGGTGTGACAGTTAGGAAGTTAGGGCCAGCAACCTGCTCAGCTTC
Source organism: Rhinoptilus africanus (assembly GCA_013400135.1). Lineage (NCBI taxonomy): Eukaryota > Metazoa > Chordata > Aves > Charadriiformes > Glareolidae > Rhinoptilus > Rhinoptilus africanus. The sequence continues at coordinate 634,035 of VXBO01006552.1, read as the reverse complement.
CCTGTCAGATCTTAATTAATTCACTTTGAAGACGAGGGAAGGAAACATCTGCCAGGGAACAGTCTGGCATTTCCCTGTAGACCTACTCTCTCAGTATAAGCTTCTGGTGAAGGTAATCACACATGCCCTTCTGCTGATGCGGCTGTGGAGGTGGAAACCACAGAGAGAGTGTAGAGCAGACGTGTCTCTAACTACTGCATCAATTTGTCAAGTTAATCTGTCAGTAAGTTGGAGTAATAGCTTAGCATCCTGCTCGGCTCCTGGATTTTAACACTACACTTTGAAAAAACATTGTGTAGTTAAGTGCAGTCTACTATAGACACTCAAGTGCAGAGACTAGCTAGCAGAAAGAAAAAAAACCAACACACAAATCAAAATCCACACTCCCAAAGTGTAGGAGGAAGAAGGAGGAGAAGGGGAAAGAAAGCAAACAAAGACTACAAAGCTTGTCTTGTTCAGCAGAGGGAGAAATGGAGTCTTGTAAAAAGAAGTCTCAAAACCTACAGAAGCCAGTGCATTATTTTTATCATGAAGCAGCATGTCAAAGAAGATATGCCTAATATAAATTAATTGCTATTAGACTATAACATTTACATACATCTTAGAACAATTACCAGTACCAAAAATCCAATAAACTCCCACTAAAAGCTAAATCGTTCTCTTAAAAACGTTGAATGTATTTGTTTCTTACACAAAATACACAAAAACAGGTGCAGCTACTCCACACTCCATTTTTCTTCACTAAAATTATCTTCTCTCATTTCAGCTTTGAGATATTGCTTAGGAGTGAGAATTCCCACTTTAGTTTTTCCTAAAATGAAGTTGTCTAACAATCAGATTTCACAGACATTATCAAACATTTATGACCTGAAAATGCTTTGGATCTATACTATTGATACAACATAACACCTATTCTTTAGGTACAAAATCCCCAGGATCTGAAAATTAAGACCAAGCTCACAAATTCAGAGGAAATCACCATTCAGAAGACTCACTAGAGTCAGTAGGTCTCTAGGAACTGATGGCATGAGAGAGATTATGTGGGCAGCTTCTATATAGACAGTTTGGAGGATTTGTTTTTGAGGATGAAACTGATGCAAGGATACTGCTCCCTAAGGGAGTAGTATCATTGAGGTCTACCTAATGCTTGGATAGCTGATACACAGTGCTATTCTCAGCAATTACCAAGCTCTTGCTGGTAGTTTATGAGGTACCAGCCTGCTCCTCCTATGATGTTCACCCGGTAAGAGTTTATATGAAGAGAAAAACACATACATGCCATCAGCAAGAGCTTATAATCTTTGCTAAAGGAAAACACATACACTGGGGCCCAACCACGTGGGAAAGCGTGCCTGCTCCTAACATAGAGCTCCTAGAAAAGAATAGTTTGCATAATATTCATTTGCATATACTTCTGCAATATATGTTGTGCTGATTGCTAGCAAATGAAAGCCCAGAGGTGGGATGATTGCCAAAAGGCTGAGTAAAGTTTTCCTCTTCTCTGTAGTTCATGTGAAGTCTGGTACATGAGTGGGTGACAAAGAAACCTTAAAATCTGCTGCAAAACAAGGGGTAGGCAATAATATTAACACTGGGTACATTACTAAAGAATGACTGTCAAGAGTTATCACCAAAATTGCAGATAGGTACTGATATACATTAAATGCTGTACAGCAAGGAGAAATTGATTAAATCGTACACTCAGATATTTTGTCTTTAGGTACCTATATGGAAACAGTATTCAAATCAGAAAATTTTACTTCTCAAGTGACCAAGAAAGTTCTGGAGTGAGGTCTTGCCCCTAGGTGCATTGCCCACAGGCTATAAAAGGGGTGAGACATGCTATTCCCACTCAGCTTCTTTCTGACAAAGGGTCTATTCTTTTCGAGGCACTGGGAAAAGGGTAAGACATCCCAAACAGCATTTACAGGTCTCCTTTCACCTTTCTTCAAATGTTTGCCTACATACACCCACACCACGGACACTTGTAAGTAGTAGCCAAAAAAAAAAAAAAATCAGTAAATGTGGAGAAGGGGTCAAGAATCAGGCCTGCCATCCTCGAGGTCCCACAGCACTGTGGAAGACCATGCAAAGACACGGCATTTATTAAAAGGGTAATCTCAGCTCCAGTCAGCAGCTCTGTGGATCTCAGTAGCTGACAAATTCCATACAAGAAGTCATTTGTGTGGTTTAGCTATGGTTGAATAAACCCTAATTAAGACAGCAATTATTTTGTAAGTGATTAAATTATATGTTCTCACACCTTTAGTTTTCCATAAATGAAATTGATAATCCTCTAACCTCTCTTTAGTCACCACAAAAAAGACAAAGTGTCCTTGCAAGAAGCTGTTATTTAGTCAATATAACTTGATACAGCACACCTAACATCCAAGTATATAAGCAATCTCAAATGCAAACACATAGATATAAATGCCACACCATGCATAATTAAGAAACAAATCAACCTTCAAATGAAACATTGCACCTCTTTGCTCTTCAAGATAACATCAAACATGTACAATGAGACTGAATTAAAGAATAAACTCCTTAAAGGCAGCTAATCTTCCCTTTTTTAGACTATTACAGACTTGCTCATTCCTACTGTTCTAGGAGAAAGAACACCACAAAAAGACTATTTGGGGAACAGAGAGAGGGAACACATTACTAAATATTTTAAGTCTTCCATTAAGGGCAGATTCAAACTCACTAAAGAGCAGATCATTACTGGTGAGGGCCTGGGGGAGGGGGTGAGAAGTCTAGCATGTTTTTAAAGAACTAATTACAGTTGAATGAGAAAAAAATTCCACCACAACAGGAAAATCCTCAGCTTGGGGGTGGAATGTCAGTATCTTCACAAAATGAATCATTAATTAAATAGGAAGAACTGACATCTTCGCTATTTTATGGAGCATCCAAAGTTATAGACAGTAAAGCTAAGTCACTTAGGCATCTCTCTGCACTGCCTAAAAATCTTTTTTTCACCTCTTGGCCAACTAAAGTGTTCCTGGCAGACTCCTTCCTCATATTAATGGATGCTCTTGATGGATGAATAGATCCATTCTACTCCTGAGGGACAAAAGCCAAACAAAACATGATGTTCAGATGCTAAAACTGAGTACCTAAAAAGATCTAGGTAACTGTGCCGTCAAAAATTACAACATACAATGATAACAAATACACTTTGAAAACTACTCTGAGAGACAGAAGCCATGCTGAAGCAGCAAGTAGAGAAAGTAAGTCTGATCAGATCAAGGGAAGCCCAGGACAGCCAAAGCTGCAATAAGAAGTGTTATGCTCCGGAAAAGGGGTTGAAGGGAGCCAGATAGCACAGAGGGATGGCAGAAAATACAAGAGTCATGGTGGCTCAAACGAATAGTTCACAGGAAGGAGTACAACCTCTCCAGTTTTATAGCTGTCTTAGTTACCCGCATGGAGACAAAGCCTTAGGCATACTCAGATATTACACTAAACCCAAGTTCTTTGGATAACAACCCCTGAAGAGATATGTTAAAAAAAACCCGTAAGTGAACATAGACAGTCATCCCAAAAAAAAAAATCAAGCTTTTTTCCTCCAGGAAGAAATATGAAGGGCTGAAAGCCAACTCTGCAGCAATCACAGAACTGCCTTCACTGTGCTGTATTTACCATAGAGAAAGCATGAACATTAGCAGATACCGAAGCAGCTGCCATGCCCATGATATTCTATGCCCAAGCTTTCTTCCTGGTAAATCATTACCTTAGCATTGTTTCACTCCTGAAGGAAGACCCTCTTTTCTACTGTACAATTAACCATGTATACTCCTTAAAGAAATCCTCTAGAAAAAGCAAGAGTGGAGACGGGCTAGACTTTAAGGGATAATCAGCCTTACAGATTCACATACTAGAATGCTCTTGCAGACAAATACATGAAAGCAACAGTAGAGAGGAGCCTCAGAAGTAGCTGACAAGGAGGCAGTAACAATGCTGTCCAAGGAAACTATTTGCTCTTCAGCTGCTCCTGTCACCTTGCTTCCTTCCAGAGGAAACCATCATTCAGCACCTCCACTCCCAGCCCTACTGCCCCCTTCATAAAGTAGTCCCTGCGAAGAGGCTGTACATGGATTGTGAGCAGGCCAAGGCACACCCACAGGACACTCCTTGCTTTCACAGAATACNTGCAGTCCTGCAGGTGGGGTCTCACCAGGGTGGAGTAGAGGGGCAGAATCACCTCCCTCAACCTGCTGACCACGCTTCTTTTGATGCGGCCCAGGATACGGTTGGCCTTCTGGGCTGTGAGCGCACACTGCCAGTTCACATCCAGCTTTTCATCCACCAGTACCTCCAAGTTCTTCTCAGCAGGGCTACTCTCATCTTTTTATCCCCCAGCCTGTACTGATACCAGGGGTTGCCCTGACCCAGGTGCAGGATCCTGCACCCCACCTTGGGACCAATTCTCGAGCCTGTCCAGGTCCCTCTGGATGGCATCCCATCCCTCAGGCCTGTCAAACACACCACTCAGATTGGTGTTGTCCACAAACTTGCTGAGTGCACTCGATCCCACTGTGTAACTGATGAATATATTAAACAGTACTGGTCTGCACTGCAAGCGCATATTGTCAGCTCATGTCCAGCTTTTCATGTCCTGGTACCCCCAAGTCCTTCTTGGCAGGGGAACATACCCAAACCACCAGTGGAAGAACTGAGCTACTACCATGAAGAGCAGAACAGTTAGGTTTTTTTGTTCTTTTCCCACTTCCAATCCCATTTCCTTACCTGTGAGGTTATTCACAGCCAGAGTGGACTACAGACTGTGTTGCTTCTGCACAGTGCAGGCACAGGTTTTCAAGGATTTGACTCCTGATTCAGCTCAAAAAACGCCACATTTGAAATATAGAATGGTCTTTTAGAAAGATACATAACTTAGACTTAAGTAAAGAATTCTCAGTGATGGGATGAGGGGAAGGAAAAAACCCAAATCAGTTGTAAACGTCATTGCTTAAAAAAAATGATTAATTTTTTTCTAATTAAAGTCTGCTTAGTTTTAACTTTCAGATACTGAAGATACATTTATTCAATGGAGCATTTTCAGGCTTCTGGTTTTTGTTACCCACACCTGCACATATAAATGGCAATCAAGTCACCTCTTTATATGCTTGTCAGCTCTTGATCTGATTTCAGTCTTTAATGGTTTCTTCTTGAAACACAGATGACAAATTTCAGACAGTTTTCCAAGTAGCAGCCACAGCAATGCCAGAAACAGAAGAAAGACTCCCTGTTCCTCTCTGATGTTCTCTAGACATCCCAGGATCAGGCTAAAAAGATTAAACAAGGCCTTTATCCTTCCTTTTTGGGAAAAGCACTCTGTATTTTCGTTTGGGAAGAGAGGCCAGGGGTTTGTTTCCCTTGTCACCTTTTTTTGGAGGAGAAAGTGAAGATTATTACTGGCTAAGGTTTTTCAGCTTACCACTTTCAGTGACAAATGCCAGCGATTGGACCTTAAAATAAATGCTCAGTGAACAATTAACAACAACAAATTTAAATCAGAAAGGAAACTATATACTACAGTAAGCCCCCTGCTGTGGTGAAGGGGATCCTGCAACACATGCATGCCACTGCAAGTGTGCAAGCAAGTAGAAACACTCATAGGAGGGCTGATAAGATTGTCATTATTAGCAAGTTAAAATAATCATTATGTAGTCAATGCCAAACTACTCTTTATATAGTCAATGCCAAACTACAAGACCACCTCACAAAACAAGGAGCCAAATGAAAACAAAGCTACAAGAAAAAGAACATACAAACCCTGCAAATTGTGGGAAACTTTCAATAGGTACCTTTCAGAGGGTATGAGAACAGACAAGAGGTGAGGAGTGATCAAAGTACTCCAGTTTAACAACTTACTGCCAGAGCCTTTGCATTCCACCAAAAAAAGCTCAAGACAGTTCCATAACTGGAATTGGTACAATCACTGTCATATGTTGGACAGTTATTTTTTAGTATGTGAACTCGATTCATTTCAAAGCAAGCAAGCCACTGTTTCCAGTACTGTATGGGAGTCACTGCCTGGTATTTTGGTTAAATGCTAATTAGTCACGAATTCCTGTTACCAGTCTGAATGCAATATTCCAATTGTGACTGGGGGGGGAGGGAAGAGTTGCTTTCAAATTACAGGTAGCAGTGGAGGATGTTATAGTGTCATTATCTGTAACAGAAACTAGAAGTTATTAATCATGAAAGTCAAAGTAGCATAAACCACTTTGGGTTGGGGGTTTTTTGGATTTTTTTTGTTTTGTTTTGTTTTTCTTCTGAACAGGTCTAACCCACCAGTTCTGCTCTTATTTCTTTTGATATCTTTTGCACCATGTACTTACGCACACTTAGAGACAACCTCACACTTAACCTTACAAACATATACATTTATGCAGAATCAAGGAAGCAATCATTTCCAAAATCCATAAACAATTGTAACTGTAACTTCCATGGTGAAGTTACTTGCCTAATTTACTAGGTAATTTAGCATACTGGTTTAACAAGAGAAACTGGACTCAACCAAACATGAATGAGTCACATTTCCCATGACAATACTTCTACTTTACTGCACACACAGCAGCGACTCAGAGAATGGAAACACTGTTACAGGATGCAATAACATGCATGTCAAAATTTCCACGTAAGTAGAATGGTGCAATCTTATTAAGAGCACTATATTTATTTCCTTCAGTCTTTGCATTTATTGCTGATCATAGCAGTTGGGGGTGGGGGGAGAAGGTAGTTATGGTATTCAAATTTAACCATGACAATGTGCCTTTCCAGCACTGAGTTGCAAAGAGTGGAAAAGATATGAAGTAAAGAAAGGTCTGGGAATAGCTTCTTTAGCATCCTCCTTATGCCCGTTCAACAACGTTCAGTCTCCACAAAAGGTAACTTAAGAGTTGCCTCAGGTCCTGCACACCAATCTAGGCGTTTTCACTACAATTTATTCATCCTGCCTACACCGAAGTCCCACAGTTTTCTGAAGGGAAAGGGTTTTCTACACATTAGACAGTCCATGTATTTTCATATCCTTCAACAGCTGTGCAGCAGCTTATCTTTCTTCCACTGAGAGAAACCATCCTGAGTGATTTCACACTTACCACTGGATAAAACAATACAAACATGAGAGGTTTCTGTTAGTTGCTTCCTGTACTTACTCGTAGGGACTTGCTGCTCTGCCCACAACATAACTGAAGACACAGAACATATGGATTCACTAAGGTCACAATGGAATTAACTGACAAATCTGCAATTCACAAAAATGGGAATTCTCAGGACACTTATTTCATCCAGAAGATGATCTGTACAGTCATCTTCATACAGAAGTATGCTTGGCAGCAATTATAGAATCAGCGTCAAGAAAAGGGAACAAACTCCCCTACAAATGCAACTTATGGTTAGCTAAAAGAACTATTTTTATATCTTAAATTCTGTGAAGCCACATCTACAGCTCCTACGTCAACACAGCCAGTGATCCACTTCCACTCTGAAACAGACAGGCAGTGCTCCAATTTCATTTATACATTTTTAATACTAGTTTTCTATTCTCCAGTGGGGGAGAACAAAAAACAAAAAAAAAGGCTAGACTTAAGCTCTAGAGGGAAGGGAGGAGAAAACCTACAGATTAAAATATATAATATACTGACATGTATAGCATTTCTATCCTATGTTCAAACATGCACATTACACAGGCTGTAAATAACTGGATTACATTATACTAGTTGTACATACATTTTGTTTACACCACTAATGAGACTACTGTGCAGATAAGTTTTAGCTTCTTAATAAGGAGAAGTAGTGTCGGCCAATATAGTTGTAATTTAGATTTAATTTAGATGAAATCTAACGAACTCGGACAAAGCCTATTGTTAAAACAGAAAGCCGATATTTGTTTACAGCTTTTAAAACATTTTAAGTTGGCGAAATGAAAAACCACCACACCTTGTGGAGAGACATCACTTAAAACAGCAGTTTCTGAACCTGAAACAGGTGCAAAATAAATACATCTGTGACTTGAGAAGCACTAGTCTTGATCACAAAAAGAACCCCAAACCAAGTTGGAGACTACTCAGAATGAATTTTACATTAATGCTTGTATTTCTATACATACTTTAATTATGAAGGCTCCAAATGCCACCAAGCTAACAACCTCTTGGTCAACTGCAATGAGAAACACTATTTAAAACTATGAAACAGGATATCCATTGCTTTTACAGCCCCTGGAGGGAACTCTGCATCAAAGAAATGCCCCAAGAGAAAAATACACCACTCCTTTTTCAACAGAAATGAGAAATTTTCTGTTCAGTGTACTTCAATATGTTTATTTGGTTTAACCTGCTATAATTTATATTCATTTCAGTGCCATTATTGCCAGTGTTATTCTAAGACCCAAAGAGTTTACAGGTAACTTACTTTAATATGTATTTGCAATTTTTTTTCAGCAGAGAAAACCGTAAGTGCTGATATACTTAAGTCACTGGTTGTTCCAAATGACAGTCTAAAATTAGCAACCTGCATTGCTGCTCAGAGGAACAGTGGATTGACAGAGGAGAAAGATTTCTCATTCCCTTTCTCATTCCCTTACTCTGTCCAAGGGCTACAAGGTCAAAAAAGCGCAAGACCTGTACAAGAGCATGCAACAGCCTCCTCCATCTTTGGCAACTAAGGGTTACTTAAATTGTATTTTGTTGAATAATTTTTTAAAGGCTTTTCAGACATTAAACCACAAATGTTATGGGCAGATGTAACATTAAATTCTCCTATCTGCTTTTCTCCTTCTGAGTGTAAAAAGAGTCGCCTTGAGTCATTTTTTTCCCTTGTTTGTGTATAACTCGCTTCATTCCTTCCTCTGATTGCTTTCATCTCCCCAGTATCTTCTACAGGTGGCTAGCTGCAAGCTTTACCAAGGCAGCTATTGCTGAGACACTACTGATGCAAGGAGTGAGGTGGGGAAGAGTGAGCTGCTAAGGGTCATGTGGAATTCTCTTCTCCTTAGGAAGTACCTCTGTGCCCCTTTTCTACTGTCACTTTACATCTGTGACAAACCCAGGTAAGGTACAACACCAAAGTGTTGCTGTGATCATCATATCTTTCTCAGGGAAGAAAAGCAAGTAAAAGCAGCTGCTTTTAGTTATTGATTATGAATTACTTTTTAGGAGATTATTTACTGAACAACAACAAAAAACCTTCGTAGAAAAGGACAGATAGGGAGTAGAGCAGTGTTTGAGCTCATGATGTTTTCTTAACACAAAGAGTTACGGATTCCAGAGTAGGAAACCAAAAGCCTCTTGTTTGCCTGGAAAGCAAGGGTACTGGAAAGGGATAAGTGTAGACGGAGGGAAGAACTAAGTTTTATTTTGAGAATAAGATATATGCATGCATAGAAACCAATCTGGGAAAACTGTGATGATTTAGGGTTCTGTATTACTCCCAGCACTGCTACTTAAGAACAGCAGTCATCACCTCAGACCTATCAGGGCATATGAAGATATGCCAGCAAAAATGTAACATATAAAGCTAAAAAATAAATTTGTTGGAATTTTTTAAAGCCCTGTCAGAAGCACATTGCCATTCAAGATATTCCTAAACTATCAGGCTAACCAGTTCAGAACTTTACTAAGACAGAAAAAAAAAGTTATAGACAAAGTTTGCATTCAAATGTAACTGGCTGTACTGGTTTTGGCTGAGATAGAGTTAATTTTCTCCACAGTAACCGGTATGGGACTATGTTTCAGATTTGTGATCACAACAGTGTTGATAATACAGAGATGGTTTCATTATTGCTGAGCAGTGTTCACACAGAGTCAAAGCCTTTTCTGCTTCTCACTCAGCCCCACCAGCAAGCAGGCTGGGGGTGCACAAGAAGTTGGGAGGGGACACATGGGAGACAGCTGATCCCAACTGACCAAAGGGGTGTTCCATACCATATGACACCATGCTTAGCATATAAAGATGGGGGAAGAAGGAAAGAAGGTACATTTGGAGTGGTGGCATTTTGTCCTCCCAAGTAAACCACTATGTGTGATGGAGCCCTGCTTTCCTGGAGATGGCTGAACACCTGCCTGGTCAATGGGAAGCAGTGAATGAATTCCTTGTTTTGCTTTGCTTGCATGCACAGCTGTTGCTCTACCTATTAAACTGTCTTTATCCCATGGGTTACTACACTTTTACCCTTCCGATTCTCTCCCCCATCCCACTGTAGGGGAACTCAGCACGTGACTGTGGGGCTGAGCTGCCAGCTGGGCTTAAACCACAATACTTTGGTTTAAATGGTCTCTTAGAAAAGAAAACAAAAAAAAAAAACCCAAACTGACACATTTTAACTCAGCAGGATCTATTATTTTTAATAAGGCTTGGTACTGAAAGACTATGCAACAACCTGGTTTTTTACTTAGTGTTAGAAGAATGGAAGGAATTCTAAGAATTAAAACCTCTTTTGACTTACTGAAATTGATGGGGTGGGGATGTTGTATAATTACATATATGTTAAAAATTATTAATGTTTACAGAAAGTAATTTCTTCTTCTTCAAATCAATTGCTTGCAACTGTGCATCTGAACACAGATCAATCCAAACTGCCTGAGCAAACTCACGTTTCCATAACCAAATGCAGGGTAATACATCTGGGAAGAAGGGTCATACCCACAAAGCAGAAGATCATATTCTTATAAACAGTGGCTCTAGAAGAGAAGGCAGTATGCAGGGGATGAGCAACCCAGTATAACCTCCTGATGCAGTATTACAGGAGTCACTGTATCGGGCTTTCTACCAGAGCAACAATGACAAACCTGTCTGATATCATGCGAAGTACACAGGAGCAATGCACACACTTTACAGACAAGTCCCAAGATCAAAGAGACTCCAGAAGAAAGCTGCTGCCTTTTTTTT
>VXBO01006552.1:597794-623120 GCA_013400135.1 Rhinoptilus africanus | reverse complement strand
TTTTTTTTTTTTTTTTGAGGGCAGGAAAAGTGCCTTAAACCAGACAGACAGAACAAACAGAATTTTTTAATCAAGAAGACAATTAGCCACAGAATTTTTGCAGGGAGAAAATACCACACACTAGAGAGCTCTCTGATCTGTGAGAAAGGCCTAACAGCTGAAAGCGGAAGCCAGACTCCTTACTATACCAATTAAATCTCTATTAGCAATAAGCCACTGGAACAAACTACCAGATGTACGTCAGAAGCTGAAGAAACTAGACTTTAAATCAAGATCTGTTGTTTTTCTAGAAAAGACATAAAACTAAACTGCAGATACTGAACTCAGTTAAACTTCAGAAAAAGGAAATAACTTGACATAAAATTCTAACCATACAACAGGATGGTTCCTACTATGAAAAAAACAAAAGACCCAGACACACTAGCCTGAGGGAATTTGCTCCCCCTCCTCCAGCCCTGCCAAGTATCTTGCCTGGCCACAACTGCATCCAGGTACACGCTCTCCTCCTCTCTCTCCTATTAATGTTAGCAGTACAGTTTTACTGTAATACACTATAGTACCCTGGTTCTCCCAGCTGTGTCATACAGCATTTGAAGGATAATGGAGAGGAAAAGGACACTTATGAGAGTAAGGCACTGAAACAGATGAGACAAGCTGTCTGCCTGGAGTTACTCCTTTCCAAAATTTGTTAAGAAGAACCTGCAATTTGTATGCATTACGGGGCCAGTATACTGCTGATCCTGTGTAAACTGTATTGTAAAGTGATCATGTTTTCCAGCTTTTCTCTCCTCTAGAAATACAACTTCCAAAACTAGATTGCCACAGTAATTATCATTTAGGATATAATAGATAACTTTATTTTAACCTTTCCCCTATAGAAGCAAAGGCTGTTTTCTTCCTTTCTCCACACAGGAGTACCTTGTGTTAAGCACAGATTACCTCTGATAGATAACACAACCGTTCAAAATATTGTATGTTCATTTGTTACTGAGCAAATCTTCCTAGGTCAAATTAAGTGATATGTTTCTCTTCCTTCAGGAGAGGAACAGTATTCAGATTTGACAATAGCTGCTGCAAATATTTCAAGCTTACCCAGAAATAAAGTTTGGTTAGAAACTCTATAGAAGGAAAAAATGGGGCAAGGGTAATAGAGCAGAAGAAATGAGGGTACCACTTTACCTTCAAATTACTCAAAGTCCTACTGAGGGGAAGTAAACCTAAAATCAATGCTTTTGGCTTAGTCTGACATGAGAAATTCATGAGGCATTTCAAGAGTTATGTGTTTAGGCTAAATATTTACTGGACATCAATAAAAAAAATACTTAGTTATAGACATTGAGACAGTCACAGTGAGGTCTGGAGTTCTCACTATACACGTGATCACAGAATTACAATCCTGGTGTTGCCTGGCTGAATACAAGGAAGCACAAATAAAACACTATACAGTCAATGCACTGTCATACAAAACCACACCATGTACAGTTTTCAAGAAATGTCACTTCATGTCTAAGTTCTGTAGCTCAAGCTACAATTAAGAAAACTAATAACTAGTATTTAACTGACCCACAAACCAGGTGTGGTAAACAAGTAAAGCATTTCCTTTCCAACACAAGACCTTTGCATGCTGCTGTTGGTAAAAACAGATTTTGTACTTGTGTTGACCTGTGGACTTCAAAATGTTTAACTGTTCCTACGTGTGGGACATGCAGCAGTCTGTAGACCATAATAAACAGCTTGTGTTTAAGATAACATATGTCCTCAGAAACTGAATACTTGCTGCTAATGAACTGACACAGCAGGCAAAAAGCTAGGAATAGAGGGAGGATAAAAAAAAAAAAAAAAAGAAAAATATATTTTCCAGCAAAACCAGTCAGCCTCTTCTCCAACTGACTGGGGACAATGCATGAACTTGCTTCAGTTTTATTTAATCAAAGGTACAACTCTTACTCGGATTCAGGAAGAGATATATATCCATTCATTCTGTCTGATGATGCCTAGGCCACTCAACTGTAGTAGACATTAAAAAAATACAGAAAGCTTTGGTTCCTTAAAAAAGGTTAGCATACCAACACAAGTAACTTGAAAATAAAGTAAATTTGCTAAGAGAGTGCTTACACAAAACTGAGGACGTCACAGATCTACATGACTGCAGACTGGAAAGAATAAAAATGCTCTGTTTCTGAAAGTGTTAGAACACAGTACCTGAACAGTCACACATATCATTAATATTCAACAAAAGTGTTCCCTAATGAAACACAAGTACTTTAATTAGTAGTTTTATGATGGTTCACTAACACGGTACAGCACAACTGAAGAGTAGAAGTAGTTATGTCAACAGAACTTGCCATGCCCACTGTGCCTGAAACACTGTGAGACATACCTGATTATTGCTTTTTGCAGCAGAGTTGGTCTGAGCTGCATTTGAAGAAAGCGAATCAAAAAAGGCTTGGTCAGCTAATGAGTTACCACAGCTAATTCCATCTTTTGCACCTTCAGTTATAATCTGAAATGGAAAAAGTTGCAAAAGATTAGTCATGCTTCCAATAGTCAAATTATGCTGTTTATCATATATATATATATATCATGCTAACATTCATGTCACTAGACTTTAAGACTGTTACATATAGCCTTTTTGAATTCAAATTCAATAGAACCTTTTACTGATGTGATAATCTGGAAGATTTACTTCCACAAGAGATGGAATTGGTTTGCATGATAAAAGCATAACATGTAAAACTGTTGTAACAGTGGACACCTGTCTATAAATTCCTTAAGGATTAACAAGGTCATTAACATTACTGCTTGGAGACTGGGAAGTCAATACTCAGAGTATCAGCTTAGGACAGCAAGCTTGGAGAGCCGAAAGCTACAAGACCATGAGCTAGCTAACTGAAGACAAAAAAGAGGGTCACATGAACCAGCACTGTGTGTGTCTCCCATTTAATTTTTTTTTTTTCTAATAAACACAGCGCTGGTGAAGGAAGGGAGGCACATCCCTGCAGAAATTACACCCAGAGTCTTTACCTAACTGGCAACCTGCAAACATACAGACAGTGAACCCTCCAAATGTGAACTGGATTCTAGTCTTTGCATTGAGCGCCCATTCCATACCCACCCCTATACCACCAATCTTTAAACAAAGAGACATCATCCAGCACTGAAGAGACAGCAAAGACCCTCAGGAAGAAGATAAGCTTCGTAGTCCCTGGATTTTGGATCCCATATCCTGAGCCCCAGAAATGGGGTTCCATTCCAGAGATATATGAGTGTGTGGCAAGTCAGCCACAGCAACACCTGTGTAAACTTCCATTACTCATTTCACTTCTGTATCTGTATCTTCAGACAGGAAAACAAAACAATTATTGGATCATGAGAGCCCCCAAAACCAGAAGCAGACTCAAAATATCTCATGTTCTGCAGATCACCAGCATTCTCTATAGACCACCTCCTGTTGCATTTCTTGGGAATCCACCAAGAAGCACGGTAGCTTTGGCATGTTTGCACTGATCTCCAAAGCCAGCTACAGTTGCTACAGTATGATTATATATTCCAGGCTTTAACATTGGAAGCTTTATGTTTGAGCACTGCGGTCTGATCAGCAAACCAGAGGATGACCTTTTCAGTAGTTCTGCTTTCTTAGTGCAGAGCAGTGCAGTCACTTACCTCAACGTAATCTGTTGGAACAAGTCCCCTCTCGCCTTGGCTGTTTTTTCCTTCTAACCAGCCTCCACCAACATCCTAAAAGAAGTAATAATAGAAATAGTTTTGCTAGATGGATCCCACAGCACGCTTTAAACAGTGTAGGAGGAAGCACTGTCTTGCTGTCAAATGCAACATTTGAAATACAGTTATGACTGTAAGACCACAAACAAACTTGCTTAAATCTGCTGAAGCAGCAGATACTAATTTAAACGGAACAGGATTGTGCTTGTTTCACACAGCTATTGTAGACTTCAGATTTAACAAGCATGAAGGCGAAAGAAGTTGATTTTCAGCACTTTCTATCATTTATGAAATGACAGCCAATTGTCTTGACAAAGACCACATCAAAACACAGCTACTAGTATGCCAATTCCAAAGCACTAATTTTAATCAACAGATTATAAAGAAACAAGACTCAAGGAATTACGCTATTGGTAATATCTGTAAAATCTCTGCTTCACTTATTGAAGGTGCAGAGGTGTGCGGTGAGTGGGAGCTATAACCTATAAAAATATTAAGGATAATCTAAGATTAATAGAGGCATATGCCATGCAAGATCTGGGGACACTCTAGTTTACATTTAATTTCAGAGGCAGGTCTCATGCTATTAGTTCTGAAAGAACTAACACAGTTCAGTTCTGGATCTCAGTGGGGCATCCTGTTAGTTTGGTTTTTTTTTTAAACACATATTCTACACAAAGAAAACTTTGCAGTTCAGCAAAGTCAGTTGCAAGACATTATCTGGAATAAGCCAGTTCTGTTTTAAATCAAGCTGTTCCTTGAACACATAGTTACATGTCAAGCTAACTCACAGCTGAAATTTGGAACCACATATGCTAGACAGCAATGATTGAATTTCAGGTTTTCTTGATTTGCTTTTTAATGGATGTATTTGTTTATTCACAATTGTCTTCTTTCACTTGTAAATTTTATGTAATCCTGCACACAGTAAGATGTCTGCTTATGTAGCCAAGATTTTAAAGAGTAAAGATCAACCAGTTATTGAAAAAAAACAAACTTCCATTTGCTTTTACTTACGTACCTAAAAGCTTACACTCAAGGACACAGAAACAACTAGACATCTTGGGTTATAGATTCAACTAGTTTGGTTAAACTGCAAGAGCAATGACATCTTGAGACAAAAATCAAATTGTATACATAAATTAAGCATCAGTGCTCAAAAGTACTATTAATTTAAGAATTCCCTGATAGTATTACCACAGTATTTTCTCCACTCCTTCCCTGTAACTTGTCCATATTGCTTTAATTATGAAAGGACACACAATTTAATAACAAATTTTGTCACAAGCTCTTTGAACAAATTTGGAATGCTGAAGTCATTAAGAAACTTGAAACTGAGAAGGGAGATGGCATGTCATATTTAAATGCAAGTGGCAAGCACCTCAAAGATTACATACACAAAACATATGGAACATTAGGCACACAAAGTAAGACAACACATTCAGATGTAAAGGGTATCACCATCATTACATCCTTGCTCTGCCTTAGCACTCAGCTCTGTTTAGAGGGTATCAAAGCTGAGCTAATTCCTAAGTGTGTAGGCACGATCTGAGAGGCCCCCGCCCTCCAAGACTGCTCATTGCATTTGTTTCCACAAAACTATTAGAAATTTTTTGTATATAGTTTATTCACTATTTCTTCAGCAGAGGGTAGCCAGGGCTTTCAGATGTCACCTAGCACCTTTGTCTCTTCCATTAGCTAGAAGTAGGTCAGGAAAGTGAACTGAAGCCTTAATTCCATCCCAGTTTTCTTACCGGATTGGTAATTATGATGATCTCCCCTTCACTGACGGTCAGCTCATTGTTTCCAGGCTCAGCAGCAAAATCATACATAACACGAGCCTGTAAATGAGAAAGAATATAGCAGTGAGCCTTCCAGCTTATCTAGAAGATTTAATGAAGGACGTTATCAGCACAACTTATTCTTAAGTAGCAGAAATAGTAAATGGGGTAAGGCTGGATGTACACAGAGCAACTCAGCATGTAGGAAGCTAGCACTTTCTAAATTTGAACTCCAAACAGAACACTAATGCAAAGTTTACAAGTCTCCTGTAGAGCTTGTTAGAGCTGATCATTATTTTCCAGAAGGATTCAGAGTTTAAGGCTAGCTATTCTCTGCCATGTCCAGAACTATCTGTACAGCTTTTTCCAGGGGAAGAAGGAAAGGCTTCTAACTTTAGCAAACAATTCAATTTTTTTTTTTTCCCTACAAAATGCATTCCAACTCATATTCGGGTAAAGGGCACTGTTCCATAGAGCAAGCAATTCAGAAAAAGAAAAACAAGTAATTGCAGATGCAAATAACCAGTTCTGCACATAAAAAGTAATACGTAAAATTATGTTTCGAGCTTTTTGTATACAGGATCAACTATGCAAATGCACAAACAGTGAGAGTAGGCCTGTTACATACTGGCATGAGAAGGGAAGGAAAAACAAAACCAATCTAATTTTTAAGTGTTTAGACACACAAAGTCTTTGCTGTGTACTGACTCTGCTACTACACTACATAAAGAAATGTTATATGTTTAAAACACTGACAAAGTTGTCTAGCATTTAAAGAACATTTCTGTTTCTTTATACAAAGAATTGTGACATGGCCTAAGATTATATTCCCAAACATCCTTTCATTGTCTTCTACTAAATTTCTTTCTGATCTAAAAGTACAAAAAGCTCTCAGGAATTACAAACTGATTAAATGGATGCAGAGAGAAACCGCATATTTTCCCCCTGACTCAAAGGAATATCTGGAATCAAAGTTTTAGCTTTCCAAAGCTCTTTCAAGTGACACATTAGATAAAGGTTTTATTATGGTCAGGTTTAAAGTTTATCTAAGCTTCTTGTTTCTTGAAAGAAAACTCATCACACTACTAGAACTTAGAAGAGACAAAAATCTTACTATTTACACCTCAAGTCTTTGTTAGCCAAGTGCCCTAGAAAAAAATTAATACATTACTTTATCTGACTGATGCCAATGCTGAAGTATCAGCAAAAGGAAAAGCTGGACTACAGGACAGGAAAGGCAAACAGAAAAACTACAGATTTTAACAGAGAGTACTGACAGTTATAACAAAAATATCAATACTCAATACAGATTACACCATAACCCTTATTTCTCCAGCTCATCCAGGATTAAGAGCAGCAGAAAGTTTACTTCAGGAAACATGACAGTTTCCCCAGTGCATCTTGCATGAGGCAAGGCTATGGGTCTCATCTTTACTAGTAAGACATATGCTTTAATTACCTCAGCTCACACAGAAGTGCACTTTCTTCCTGTAGGTTAAAAAGTAAATCCAAGAAAACAAATTTTATATTTGTGTTACTAATAACGTCAGACTCTGCATACAGCAATGAAGTCCTTGTACTTGGAGGTCAGGAGGCAGGAAAAAACCCAACCAAACAAAACAAACCCTAATTGTTTCTGCCATAAAGATGACACTAAAGTCACAATTTCTGTTGAAAGGAAGTTAGTGATAGGAAAAATATAGCAGAAGACAGACATTCACCATCAAGCCTTGCCTGTCTCAAAATTGCAGGTTGTTATGAATCCCAGCTAGACATCCCTTCTTCTAACATGGAACCGGAAAAAACACAGCTTCCCTCCCCCACATTTCATGAGTATCATGTGGAAATTCTTTTGGCTGGTCAAGAGATACTTTACTTCAGTGTAAATAAAAACAGAGCCGAGAAAAAAAGCGTATGTTGTAATTCATCTGACAAAGCTAATCCTGAACCATGTACACAACAAATCAAATGCTTTGTCTTCTCCACTAGAGAAGCACAACATTGCAGAAAACCATGTGTCCTAAGCACTCTGAATCCTTCCTTGCACGAAAGCTTTTCCCTTAGAACTGAGGCTTTCAGCACTTCCAGATTATGCCATGCAAAACCAAGATGAAGAAAACTGTTTCCAATGACAACACTGACTGCTTTCCTTCCAGCAGAAAGCCATGCAAATATAAGAATAAGCTGCCTTACTTTCCTTAAAAAGTAAACTGAGGAGAAGCAGCATACCTTTTGAAATACAAGAATATTTTAAGTAGAGATGTAGAAAACGCCACCCTCCAGGCCTCTCCCCTCAGCAGCAGTTGACGAAGGCACTGAACATGTCCTTTTTACAGCAGGCTACCAATACTCACCCAGTTCCTGCGAGTCAGTTTAACAATGCTCAGATGCTAGGCATCTGAACCATGGGGGAGGCAGCTTTCTTAACTAGGGAGCCTTCTTAGGCTTCTTCAAGTACTACAACAGAATATTAAGTTCTTGCTTTTATTCACAGGAATGATGAGAGTTCACCAGGACAAGGACAGATTTTACCACCTCGAGGAAAACTAGCAAAACCCACAGTAACGACCAGACTGGAAATGTAAGATATATTTGTATACAATGAGACAATAGATGCAAAGACTAGGTTCTCCAAATGTAGACAGGGAATAAAGTTACTCAGAAAAATATGGAAATATTCAGCTTGTAGGGAAGGAAAGACCAAGAGAGATATATAGAGTCTAATAAAGTCTATTCACCTGCTCCGGATGTCTGTTTCAAAAGTTTTGAAATGAGTAGAGGGGATGGGGGGGGGAGTACAAATCCACACAGTAATTTTTGCCTTACTGCAGCTTAAGAAATTGAAAATATAAGAAAAAGATTAGGCATTAAGCATCTGAGGTACATCTGTAACCTGATCCATGTATTGATGTCTCAAATACACTGCCCAGATTTTTTTCCTGGTACTCTCCATTTCACTTGCGTTTCTGGGATCATTTGCCTAGTTTGGGAATTAAATCCCTAAGAATTCCTGACGAGTAAGCTTTAATGTTACCCTCCTACTATTGAGATTTAATGGAAAAAATAGTATAAACTCAACTGATTCTAAAGTAAGTGAAATTAAGCAACAAGATGTTTTCCTTCAGTTTAATAAGTGTATTGTTAACAATGGAAAACCCTCCAGCCTTTCCTTGGGCAGAGGTGTTAGCCCCAACTCTATTCTCTATTTAAATTTTTGAGAATCAATTCCAAAAATATTATAAAAAGGAAAGTGGTCTAGTTTTGCAACAAACTTTTTCCTACTTACTGGCCCCAAATATTACATATTACAAATATTACCAGTAGCAGTTATGGCTTAGAGTTAGATCTTCCCCACTTATCCAAAATAGCATACAGGCATGGAGAGAATAAAGCATTTAACAAGAAAAGGATTTTAGCTCCTGGGCACTACAATACATGCATCAAATATTAGGTCTAAGCTTATGGACATTTTGTGTATTTATAAAACGTGAGTTGCAAACAAATTCCAAGTATCACAGAATGAACACCACAAAGGCAATTTCCTCAAAACACAGGTTTAAAAAAAAACAAACATAAAAAACCACCAACAACTGAAGACTTGTTACAGCAACTGTTGTGCTTCATATTTACTTCTGATCATATATAAGATGATCAAACAACCCAAGAACTACAGGAACTTCAGAGATATCAAACGTTTTCTTAGTGGAATAAAGGCCATTGCTTCACTTACAGAATACTCCAAATAGGCTAAACAAGTAAGAATTGTTAATCAATCTCTTCTCTATAAGAAAATTAGTTTCTTTTAGTGGCTGCACATATTTCTCCCCTCTCACCTGCCCCCAAGATACAACTGGTTCTGGATTCTGAAATTGTTTTTTCAGATCCTTTGATAACTGTTAACCCAAAAAGTTTCAACAGACTTCATTGAGCAGAAACCAGACCTGGTCGTTGGACTGTACACCTACTGCGTCCCTTTGCTCAGGTGCCAGCAGAGCTTCCCGCACCTCCACCAGGAGTTTGTAACTGATGTATATTGCAGTTTCTCTGGAATGAGACAGAGACAGCTGTTTTCTCTACAAGTTGAGGGGAAACCAGAAAGTATTCCTCCTTATTAAAGGAAAATGAGCTTATCAGCAATATGGGTATAGTCATTTAAATTGTAATAAGAAGAAAATAGGAAGTAAAGCGGCAATTCTCAGTGTTACATCAGCATTCTTTGGAGCTGGTTCTACCTGCTCTAGTTACACATCTGGACTGAGGTTTCTAAATTTACAGATTTGCTGACTTATTATAGTGAGAAGTCTCTCAACTTCTAGAAATTCTAAGCATTGCAATCAACCACTTTTTCTATTTTTTAGGATAACAGTAATTGTGCCTAAGCATTTTAAAACATAAAAGGTTCTTCACATTAAAAAGCAGTACCTAGATTAGCAAAAGTATTATTCCTCTGCAGACCTAGAGCAGACTTAGCTTTTCTACATTACTTACTTCTGAGTCGAATACCAGCCCTCTCTTCCCAAAATATTAAAACCAAGAGGAAAAAAAGAAAGCAAAACCAAGAGCATTTGCCAACATATTTCTGCAGACATAAGACTATGCAACTATACTTGTCAGTGTGTCAAGACTCTTAGCATAAATTAAGTGGGAAGGAAGTTGGCTAGCAAAAGTCATTAAAATAAAATTCCAATAAAGAATCCCAATGGAATTCCATTATCACTACACTAAGTTACTAGAAGATTATCCAAGATCTTTGCGGACATCCTGATGGATTGGCTCTTCTCTATTTCCCACAAAATCTTAAAAGGTGATGAAGCGACAGAAGCACCTATTTCTCATAAGAAGAATCCTTCTGCCTTTTCTAAGATGTTTCACTCAAGAGATTCTAGGCTCAGATGGAAAAGCAGCTTACCCCCAACCCTGCCAATCCTGATGTGCACAGGCACACAGCTGACCACACTCCAGTTCACCTGTAGCAAGCTACGTCTTTCATGGAGAAGTAGGACTGTGCATTCCTCACCAGCCGTGAGCATAAAGGCCACCAGCTAATGCACATCAGTTGTGTTCAGAGCAGCTTTTATAATAGCTTCCCTACCTAAGCCTCTGTTGATAGAATGATTAACAACCCACATAAACAAAAAACAGTAACCACTAAGTTCACACTTCTGAAGCAAAATGGTTTTGTAATGCCGGACTTCCTGATGCAGAACTGCTGCTTTACAATGAAAGTATGCTTTAACGCACTAAAATTGGAAAAGCCACTCAAAAACTGGACACACCTTTGAAAACCTTTCCCTAGGGACAGGACTCCATTGTATTGGAAAGAGCTCTTGTGTTACACCATACATTCATCTGTTTCAGCCATGTGTTACAAGTTTCCCAAACTTTAGCACAAGTCCTTCTCTTGGACAGCTGGCAGTGGCAGATAGTACAAAGGACACATCCATAAAAGGTTCACAGCATGAAATTCCCATAATAAATGCACGCCTTCCTTTCTTCAGCAGTTCAGTACTTCAGCCATCCAACAGTGCTCTTTTCAAGGGGCAGGGATTCACAGGTTTAATTTGCTTGGTGCCACTGTCTCAGAAAGACAACTGCTGTATCATAGCAGCAAGGATGGTAACACTTCCCAGGCTCTTGCTTTGCCTCCAGTTTTGCTCCCTACTTACTGTTGGGGGTTGGGGGCAGCTGTTCCCAGACTCATAGGAAGAGGATCAAATTCTATATTTATGTTTTGGAAAGTGAAGGGAGAAAAAAAAATCTTTTCGAAGAAACCTGCACCCCACTAGAGAAGCAGAAACCGTAATTATGGAAGTCTCAAAATGTCTTTAAAAAAAAAAAAAAGGTTAATCCTTAGCATCAGCTTTTTTTTTTTTTTTTTGAGCTAGGACTGTTCGTAACAAGTCAAGTCCTCAAATTTTAAATAGCCTTGACAGCAATTTGAACTTTTCTTCTAGGACAGCAGCTTAAACTTTTAGCTGGAATGAACAACAAAGGGCTTTTAGTAACCTCAAATAACTCCAGTAACATTTGTGTTATGAATAAACTTCAGAAAGGTTTGCTACAAAAACTGCATCAGAGAGTACAAACATTCTTCAGTGGTCTAGCAAGCACAAGCCTTTGAAACTAGCTGCCTGTGAAACACTGATAAGCAATATGATGATCACCCCTGGAAGCACAGCACAGAACAGAAAAACACATTTCTGTCTTCTATGACTTTCTTTTCATTCATTCTCTTCTACAAGGTTTTTAGAT
Organism: Rhinoptilus africanus; assembly: GCA_013400135.1. NCBI lineage: Eukaryota > Metazoa > Chordata > Aves > Charadriiformes > Glareolidae > Rhinoptilus > Rhinoptilus africanus. Next base: position 611,364 of record VXBO01006552.1, on the reverse strand, counting down.
GTTTGAGGGTTTTTTGTTTGGTTGCACCTTTGGGGGAGGTTTTTTGGCTGGTTTTTTTTCCAGAATTGCTTTTCCCACCAATATTGTTTTTAGAAACAAAATATTAATTCTAACGGACAGTTCTAAGACAACAAAATAGAAACAGCATACCTGGGATACAGGATTGAGAAACTGAGGAAGCAGAAAGAAAAGAATAAAAACAAAAACCTAGCTGCATGTGCTTGTTTTGGCTGGGATTGAGTTGATTTTCTTCAAAGTAGCTGGTATGGGGCTATGTTTTGGATTTGTGACCACAACAGTGTTGATAATACAGAGATGGCTTTGTTATTGCTGAGCAGTGCTCACACAGAGTCAAGGCCTTTTCTGCTCCTCACTCAGCCCCAGCAGGCTGGGGGTGCACAAGAAGTTGGGAGGGGACACAGGGGAGACAGCTGACCCCAGCTGACCAAAGGGATATTCCATACCATGTGATGTCATGCTCAGCATATAAAGCTGGGGGAAGGAGGAGGAAGGGGAAAGAAGTTCAGACTTATGGCATTTGTCATCCCAAGCAACCATTATATGTGATGGAAACCTGCTTTCCTGGAGATGGCTGAACACCTGCCTGTCGATGGGAAGCAGTGAATGAATTCCTTGTTTTGGTTTGCTTGTGTGGTGGCTTCTGCTTTACCTATTAAACTGTGTTTATCTCAACCCATGAGTTTCGACACTTACTTTTACGCTGATTCTCTCCTCCATCCCAACCAGGGGGAGTAAGTGGCTGCATGGTGCTTAGTTGCCCGCTGGGGTTAAACCACAACAGTAATTTTTGGCACCCAACCTGGGGCTCGAAGGGTTCGAAATAATGACAGATTTGACTGGAATGTGCTAGATTAAATTTATAGTTGTTATTGCTGTTTAGCTATTAGACAGGCTTCTGTGCTCACCATGGGGCTTGCTCACCTCATTGTATATTAGAGTCTAGCGCTCATTAGTGGACACTTTTTGCTTTTGCTGCTTATCATCTTACTACTACTGTGCAATGGCCATGTGCCTGGGCTGGCAGATGGCCAGGGCATCACTGCTGTTTCTGTGCTGCTGTACTGGAAGGCTGGAACTCCAGCATGAACTCGCATCGAAGGGACTGTGACCTCTGGATGAACCCATGCAGGAGCAGAACACCCCAAAACATCTGTGGCAATGGATAAGTCCCCACCAGACCAGGTATATCTCAAAGCATCTGTGGCCATGGATATGTCTGTGCCACAGCAGGGACACCTCTGAAGAGGCTGTGGCCCAAGGATAAGTCCACACTGCAGAAAATACACCTTGAAGCATGAGTGGCTGTGCATGAGGCCATGATGGAGCACCTCCTGTGGCCATGGATAAACCCTTGACAGAGCAGGTACATCCCTGGAGGGGCTGCAGCCATGTGTTAGCCATGTTGGAGCAGGGTCGCTCTTGAAGGGACTGTGGCTCTGGGTAAGGCCACAGTGGAGCAGGTCTATCTCTGAAGGCACTGTGGCCATGGAGAAAGCCACACTGGAACAGCTGCATCTCAAAGCAACTGTGGCTGTAGGTAAGTCTATGCCGCAGCAGGTATATCCCTTTTACTCTCCAGTTCGCTCACCCATCCCAGCCAGGGGGAGTGACCGAATGGCTGCGAGATGCTTAGTTGCCAGTTGGGGTTAAACCATGACCGCAAATAAATCAGTTCAGAAATGGGCAGTATCTTTTGATTACATCCAAAAGAACAGTTAAAACTGAAGCATTTAATCTAAAAAGTGTCAATACTCTGCAAACAAAAGGCAATTAACTTGAGATTATTTTTCCACTTTCTGCTCTGTTTGATCTTTCACAGCAATTTGCCCTGTGGTTACTATCTAATATTGTTTTTGAGGTAGTTTACTGCTTAGAACAACTGCAAGACATCTGACTTGTTACCAGCTAAAGAGTGAGCATTGGACCCCTAGCTGTCCTCATTGCGTCAGTAAAGCTACAGAAACGATGCAGGGTAGGCAAGGCCTTTAATGACAGTTTAACCACTGTTTCATGTCACCATTCATAAATAGACTACTTGAGTCACCATGTTTTAATCAATGCATCTTTGAAAAAAACTCTCAGCAAGTCCCCCACACAGTAAGTCCCACTGTTGATATTACTAAGGGTACAGCAAGAAGTTTGAAACAACTGGTGGCCAAAGAGCTCAGAAAAACAGGAAGAGAAGCATTTCAGAAAAAACAGGCAGGAGCTCCCCACCCCTTTCCCACCTCAGAGCACTGACAACACTACCTTTTGTCCAACAGCAGCTATTGTTTGGATAGATTTAACCTTTTCCCCACCCTTTATCCTGAAAGCCAAGCTCAATGAAAAAGCCACTACCTACTCCAAGACTGAAGCGATTTTCACTTCAGCAGCTGCAACATCTGGGACTATGATTTGATAAAAAAAAGCCTCTTCATTTTAGCCCCTCTGTCACAACTGTATTGGACTGCTAGGCTAAGTGCATATTTGGATAGTCTATGCAGAAATATCAAGTGGCTCTTTAAATGCCTATGCCTCTCAGCCTGGAAAGGCTTCTACCTTCTGCCTTGCCTACAGTAAGCAAGACTCTAAACAAGTTCCTCTCACAGACACTCCTAAAAGTCAAGAAGCAAACAAAAATCTGAAGGTGGAAGCATAAGAGGACACTAGGGACACTGTATCCTCAGACCGACTCCTACAAAAGCCTTACCTTAGGAATTCAAGAGATTATACATTATTCTAGAAACTGACAGTGAAAGTGAAAGATTTATTACAAAGGAGAAAAAATCCAATGCTTATCTTTTTAACTAATACAGAGCAAACGGAGAAACTACATATTGCTTGTATAGCACCAGACATCATTGTTCTTGTGTACATGCTCAACAACATCTGCCTAGAAAAAAAACCTACTAGCCTGAAGAAACCAAACCATCCCTTCATCATTTTATTAAACGCTAAGTGAAAATTAAAATTCACTTGTTCAATAAAAGCCTCCCTTTAGTATTATATCTCTTTTCTAACACAATTGGCATTTGCTTTCTGCAAATATCAGACTTAAAACAAACTCACCCCAAAAGTGAAACTAAGTTCAGTCCAGAGCTCCACATCTGGACTGAGAGGTCACAACATTAAGATAACATTACTCCAAGTTCTCTTACCAACTGTAACTGCTGGATCCTCATGTTACTCCACAAATTCACACTAAAAATGTGTCTCCTGACCTGCTGGCTCACTTTCTTCCAAGAAATTTTTCGACACTAAAATAAGTTCAATAGCCTGCAGCTTGTGATTTGAAGTCAACACCACTGACTATAAGCACATTAGAAGCAATTTAAATACAGATAAAAAGCTGAGAAACAAAGAATTGCATCATTTCTTCCTGTTAATAAAACATGTTTGCAGACAGAGAGACAGAACAGGGAGCTCTTCTTCAGCCTCAGAAGCTGCATGTGCCTACAATACTTCAGGCAGGTATTTAATTAAGTATTCACACTGGATTAAAAAGCCTACTTAATATTGCAAGAAAATGGTTAACAAAGCATGAATAGTTTCCAAAAACCACTAAACACAAAGTTTGAAGCATTTATAGAGTATGGGACAGTAACGAAATACTTGATTCCCACCAACGTGCACATGGCTTAAACCACTGCCACTTTTAGAATTAGAATAAAGGTGTAAAATAAGCTTACCTTGAAACCCTTTCTGTATGATTTTGTGTAAGATAGAAGTGACTAGGCAAGTTTTCAAGTATTAAAGAGCCTTGTAAATGTTTTCTCTAGTAATAAAGACAATTATTTACTAGCTTTTTCAGCAACTCAGGCTTTCCTCAGTGTGGACAGATTAGCTTTTCAGATTTTAGAAGCAGATTAGCTCTTCAGATCTACCACGCAGGACTTCACCATCTTGCTGAAAATAATTTTATGTTCAGGAAAGAAAACCTGACCTCTGTTCAGGCTAGGCCACCTCATTTTTGGTTACATAACTTATTTTTGATTTACAGAGCATGAGCTCCTTTATAGCTGTCTACCTGTAAGCAAACTTCAGCACACCCCAAAGCGAACTGAAAAGCACTCCTGGCCAGCATTACATGCAGCACCCACACTAACTTGCATTCAAGTGAATTCCAACACATTGGGTGGCCCCTTGTTCAGCTCAAGCATCTAGGACTTAAAGTTACTGATACAGTATTAGGACTAAAACTGTTATAAGACTAAGATCTCTTAAAAGAGTCAGAATGCAAGAGATCTTAGCATCTTAAAGTATTAAGACAAATTATAGCTTCTTTCCATGAAGTTACAAATCAGGTGGGTAGATAACCACTGCCACAAAGCATGAAAAAAAGCAGAGAGAAACCACAGTATTTTTCAGGTTTACAACAGGGCTTAAGAATTTTAAAGTCTGTGGATTATCTGCAAGCAGCTCAGTAGTTTTAAAAAGCAAACATTCAAATTCTGATACTTTTAAAAGAATCACCACGCACTATTAAAGGAGGTGCTTGGTTACCTTTTGTGGTGTTCATACAGACTTATTTCTGGGGCACTGTTGAACCAAATAACAGAATCCCCATGCACTCAAGTAGTACAGAAGCAAGGGGAATTCAGTTGCAGTAATACGTGCAAGACACTCATCTGATTTAGAGATGTTTCCAAATACTGATTCAGATACTCCTGTGAATCACATCTGAGCTTTCAGTTGGGTTAAGCATCTGAGGTCTTTTTCTTGTTTAAAACATTACTTATAAACTAGTATCAGTTACTAACAATGTCCTGCACAACTTTAACCATGAATAAGGAGCTCCAATGATATCTGAAGACCTTTTCCAAAATCAATTTACTGCACTGCTCCAAAGTGCCCAGTTTTATCTCAAGTGTGATTAAAATCTCTGCCTAGATTAATTACTAGTGTGCCTCTGAAATCAAACTGCAACACTCACAACTGTTTGCTGAGCCAATATTTAACCATGATTTGGGGTGATCAGTGTTGTACCCTCACAGTCCTGTCCCCAAAGAACAAAGCTGGTAAGAGGTTAAGGTTTCAGAAAAAGCCTGCAGTATTCACCAGAAAAATTGACACATTGTGACCTACTCATTAAGACAGCTTGTAGTCACACAATAGTGCTGCCTCTATGAGAGCAGAGATTAGAAAAAAAACAGTAATTATCCCAATAATTGGAGAGGCACAAAGTTTTACTAGGGTTATCTAATGAACTTCAGGCCTTTTCAGACCCACCAGACTATTACAGGTTGCACATTTCAACATACCAGCTGCATAGGCCAGCATGGAAGAAAACGAAGAACTAGCAAAGCAAACTACCTGCATGTTGAAATGATGTTACTTCAAATAAAACTTGACCTGTAAAATACAGTATGGAATAGCTGTACTATGATGCCCCAAACAGGGGTAATACTAATAGAAAAACAAGCGCTCAACAGCAGCATGCTAACTGAAGACAGCTGGGAAGGAGTGTAAAATGCAGCAAATCAGATCCTTAGTGTGGAATTCTGCTGAATTCTCTGTTACTTGAGTAACTAACGTTAATCAATATACTAATGGTTTTGGATCTTAGTCCTTTATAGAAACACTTCTTTATGAAAGCCCAACAATTGAACCATTTTTATGTTTACTCTTACCATACGAAGCGAGGAAACTACTACACCAACATAAATGTATTACCATTTTAACAGATGAGGCTTCTTTACTCTAGAAATGGACAAAGTTCAGCTTTTGTGGATTCTATGGGTTTTATGTACCCAAGCATACAGCTATCTTAGGCCTTTCTGTTGACAGTGCAGAAGTACAAGACCCTGTGAAGTTACAAACTGGCCATGTTAAGCAGCAGCACAAATAAACAAAGCTCAGTCATTAGATCTGGCCAGAAAACACCCAGCACTTGAACTGGACATTAGTCACCTGCAATTTAATGCTAGACACACACTAGCAGTATTGCTCTATCCCACTTTAAGTCAAAAAAAAAAAAAGGAATGCCTGGACAAAAGCATTTTTTTTAAAGATAACAACAGAGATAATGAATGACAGGGCTGGATGAGGTTATATGATATTTGAAGTTTCTCCTTGACAAATCTCCATCTTCCATTATCTAGGAATTGATTTAAATTGGATACCACACAAACTTTTCTTGCACCAGCAACCTTTTAGCGAAAGAAAGCACCAAAGAAGTCAGAAAAAGTTTGAACTACTGCTTCCTTACAAATTAGTAGAAAATTTGGCAGCTTGACAGAATGTGACAAGAGCTGTTGATATGAAAATGACAATTCAATAACCATATACAAACTTCCAAGAATATGGTCTGGTTATTTGCAGCAAGGAAGATGCTTAATTTTGTATTCCATGAGCATCCATTTTCAGAACACAAATACAGTGCTACTAAGGGAATAAATTACAGTACTGTTGAAAGAACTGTGCTGTAACTAGCTAAGCACTAATTACATTGTATTATCATATGTAACTGCAATATTCAATTACTGAATTAAATCTTAACCCCAAAAAAAGAATTAATGCAGTGGAGGAAATAAAACATTTAAGCTTAATTCTCAAATCTGATGAAGTTGCAGGACAAAATGAAGCGCCTCATCAATCATGGCCCTACTGCTGCAGAAAGATGAATCGTATAGACTCTCCAGCGAATCCCAGGATTTAAATCAGAACTAGCAGGAACAATAAATGTAATAGCCTTATTTTAATCATCTTTCTTTTGCAAACTGCCCATACAATCCCGACAAAGAAAAAAATTCTTCATACAGAAGACAGAACCAGTTTCAAGCTATCCTAAGAGAATTTTTAGAGTTGTTCTTGAAAATTAGCCATTTTGTTGTATCAACCAGGAAAACAAACACTTGAATTCAACTAGAATTGAGAGGACAGCTTATTCTTGCTCTGAACATTGAGAACTGCAGCCTCAGAAGGCTAGGGAAAGCAAAGCAAGTCCAAAACCTGCTGTGTATAGACAGAGATACCATATGAATACACAAAATAAAAGCACAACAGTTCTCCTGCCAAGGAGGAGCAGATGGCAATTCAGAGCAGAAGTCAGCAACACAACAGTACGTCATAAGAAAACACCCATCAACGAGTTGTACTTCAGTCCCACTTTTGCAAAAAGTGGGAGGGAATGATTTCACCTGGGCAAGTCCCACTTGCAGAAGCCCCAGGTCAGGCATGGCTGCCCATCCCCAGAAGCAGCTGTTTTGCTTGGACTCCCAGGGGACCTCCCTCAAGCTGCACTGCCTGCCTACCTTCCTACCACCTCCTCCTCCTTCCAGCCACCTATTTTGCACATTGGAAACCCCTCCTGTGCAGTGGTTTCCTTTAAGGGGCAGGGCCCAGGGGAAGAGCTGCTCTAAAATACGAGAGAAAATTAAAGAGTTTTTACCAAACAAAAAAATACTGTTCACACACGCAAGAGTCACTGGTTTGACTTTACCAAGCACGCTTACTATGAGCATGTACCCTCTTATTAGCAGTGCCCAGGATGGCTCACGTGCTGTTCATAACATGCCACGTCCTGAATGTCCCCTTCCAACTACACAACAGCTGGATCAGCCTGTGTAAAGGCAGCTCCCTACACAAAGATTGTCCCTCACACCCTTCTCCTCTTACTCTGGGTCTAACAGAGGACTATCTATCAAGGTTAAATAATTCTGGTCTTAATTGTCTTTTTTAAGTTTTTTTTTTGACAGAGGTTTCTTACCCATACAAAGCTCAAAGAGAAAGACTGCTTTGGAAAAAACCGATAAGGCTCAGAGCTTAAATTTTCCAGTAAGCAATACGCATATATTTTTTCTCTTCAGTAGCATTTAAATGTTGCTTATTGGACTACCACAAGACTGCTTTGTTTTTTGAACTTTGTGTTACTTGGGAAGCTCTTTTCCAGTCATAAATCGCTGAGAAAGCAGGAATACAACTAAAGAAAGTAAAAGCACAAGCTCTGATTTTTGCCCCCTCAGAGAGGTTTAAAGGGAATTTGAATGACTTTGTAATTGTGAAACGTACTTTGAAATAGAAAAGGTTTAGCTTTAAATGCTGAACACTGACTAGCTATTTACTTTAAATAATTCCAGATATCTGAATGTTCATCTGTCCTACTGCAGTGCTGGTTGAAACAAACCACCCCCACTATTTTACCATCTCTATTACCTGCTTTTGTAATGTTTTGCAAGACTGTGTCCAACACCATCAATGTTGCAATTGCTTGTAAATTTATACAGGAGGGAACCCATGTATTCAAAAGAGCCAAATTCTTGTATCATTTTCCCTCTGTCATCTCTGTAAACTCTTATTTGCCAGATGTCCTAATCAAATAAGGAGGATTTTATCAACAGAAGAATACGTGGATATTCAGTATTTCATGGGCTTTTTCAAGACCTGAAAAATCAGAGGTTCTAAAAGAGGAACATAGCTCAGAGGAAAACCTTGAAAGAATGGAATAAAATAAGCTCTTCTACAAAGCCACGGTTAACTGTAAAGACTTCTTGCTGAAATAATACTTACATATGGAGAAATTCTAACAGAGTGAAAATCTGAATCGCTGAGTCTATAAACCAGATGAAACTTACGACATCTGATACCAGACTTCCTTCTCTTTAGCTACTGTAATCATGTTTTTAAATGATGACCTCTGTAATGAGTCTCTGGTGACTCAATGCCCAGGTGCTTAAAATAACTCTGAAAAACTGAGTCAGAGGAATATCATTACACAAGCATAACATCTTATAGAATCTCTCCAGCTTCCCAGCACAGAAACTGGCTGTCAAACAAGAAGCCCTTGCACTAGTAATTGCTGCAGCGTAACATAATGCACTTATCACTGGACTTTTAAAAGATCATAAGGTCAGACAGAAAGACAAAAGAACAGAAAACCTGTATCTTAATAAGACTGTATCAGTTCTCATGGTCATCCTAACATCTCCATCAATAGGTCAGGAATCTTTGGTAAATTTGCATTACCAAACATTTTCACCTTCTCTAGTCATCTTGTTGCCCCTTAAAAAAACAAACCATCAAACCAAAATAATCCAGAAAGTCACAGGAAACATTTTCACATCTACTTAATTATAGCTTAAAAAAACCCAAACATCTTTTCATATGATTAAGACTATAAAATCAAAATTATTACCTCACCTAATTAGTTTTGTTCCACCACATCCTACACATATAAATCAACTGTGATCTCATTCTCTGTATTACAACTTGCTCGTCTGAGTTTAAGTAGTGAAATGGATTATGAAGTGATCTGCATAGTAAAAGTTCATCCCACCTCACATATATATTAAGATTTATTAACTGAATATTCCCTTAAGATGTGATTTCCTAGAAAAGTCTACTTTCAAAGTTGTGACAATACAGAAGCCAGACTTGGAGAACGCAGTTTGGGTATTTTAGAGGGCTTAGCACAGAGGGATGCTTCACTTCCCAGCTGCAAATCAGAACAAAGAATTGCTTCTGCCTGATTCATAATGCAAACAAACAAACAGCTTTGTGATGGTACAAATGAAAATGTGAGACTCCCTTGGGGGAGGCCTTACACTAGCAAGAGCAATAGAGAATCAAAAAGAAAGATGAAAGGAAGGATACACGCTCAAGAAAAGTAATCTTTATTCAAACTCTAATGTGTTGCGATTTTTTTCCTACGTGAAATTTTCATATATAAATCACGATCTTTCCTCACAAGAACCATGCTATATTGAAACTATACCTGGTTAGTGACATTCACAAGAAACAATCCAACACAAGTAGATGGCAAAAAAGCCTTGAAAATCGTTTCTGTGTTTTAAATGAAGGTATAGCTTAGCAATACTTCTAAGAAGAAAATATTCAGTCTAAGCTTTCATCTCAAGCGACTTCTTCCCACAAAAAAGATCCCAGTCGTACAACCAGAACAAGATAAATGAGTTCTTAAAGTAGACAAATGATTGAAAAATCAAGAACATAACAGTGGGATACAGGTGCCCGTAAGGTTACAAAGAAAAATTTATTGCTATTGACACTGAGGGACCTAACATCATAAACCTTATCAATACCTGGCTTGTGAAATACCTAGCTTGCAAAAGTAACGTCATTAACTTCAACAGTGTTACTCCAATAAGTCAGAGTTTATCAGCTTCTAGTTCCACCTTCAACTTTTAAATTAAAACCCTCACCACACTTAACAGCACAGGTTCCAGAACTGTCTTGACTATCAGCATGCAACCTATCAACTTCACTTAGTATCATCACTTCCTTCCAAAATTAGGACTTCACAGATGGCAAAATACCAATCTTTTCAAGAAAAGGACGTGCCTGCATTTTAAAATAATAAATAACTCTAAAATCAGACTGAGCTCGGGAAGACATTATTTAAAAGTCAGCATATCACTTCCTGACACTTCCTGCTCTCCCTATTCAATGAAACTCAAAAAACAAAAGGACACAAGTAAAGCTGGGACATGGCAAACTCTAGTGGGGAAAGAAGAGGAAAGGCGAAAGGAAAGAGAATTTCATCTGTGGCTTTTGCAAGCAATTGTCACAGACACACCTTTGAAATACTGCATTTTCTTTGTGTCTGAGTTTTGAAATTTTTTTTAAGCTTTATTCTTTCAGGCTCAGGCACTTTTGGCATTCTTTTGTGATGCACAGTTAAAAATAAGAAAGCTCAACTCTGTCTGTGAAGGAAGCATCCAAAATAAAGTATCCATCTTAATGCATCGGTTCTTAAACATGGATATGTAATGCTCACCTCTTAAGTCAGGTTCAGTTAAATTACAGTAAAACTTTGGAAGTCAGCATCTCCTAAACAATCCTTTTTTGTGTGTTTTGTTTTTTCACTTGCTTCAGTTTTTAGAGCATGTGACCTTGAGCAAGCCTTTAGGGAATCATAAAATCCACTGCCAAGTTACAGTAAGGATCTAGCCAACCAAAGAACTGCCAGCAGAAGTCGTCTCAGATCCTACATTTCCCATTTATATTTCCACCCTTCACCAAGAGAGTCTCCCCCTCCCCACTTTATCACCCCACCCAACCTTTTGCATCAGCTCTGAGCAAGCCTTCAGCTACTATACCCTCCCAGAAACTGCAGAAAATGGCTCCATCATTTCCATTCAGTTCATCTTTAGCTATTTCAGCGACTTACAGTGGCTCAAAGACAGGTCTGACAAGTGCTGGAGTTAGCTCCTGGGAAGTACAGACAGCACGGGATGAGGAGCAAGGAAGGCAAAGGAGTAATGGTGACTGCGAGCTCAGCTCACAGCATCAGACAGAGCCTCCAACAGCCTTCAGAGCACTCATTTCAACAAAAGACTCCTGACAAATACGCTAGATAAAGGCCTGCTAGGTAAAGGCAAATATGCATTGGTAAAGGACTTTTTGCATGAAAACAGTAGTCCTTTCCCCAAAAAGCTTTTATTACTTCAGAAAGAAATCTAGTGAGTTTGAAAGGTACAGGGAAGAGCCATCAGATTACATAACTGTAGACCATGTCTCCATATCGGACAACTCTAGGAACTTTATTGCTCTTGTTTATCATAGTGGGAGTCAAGAAAACTGGTCAGGGTTTACAAGCTAGCTGTGGAAGAAATCCCTACTTCCCTTCCTTCCCCCAGGAAGCCTAACACTTTGCTATAAGCTTTTGTAAATCTCGTAGACAAACAGATAAAACTAGAAACAGAAGCTGGGCAAATTTAGATTCAAAAAATCAATAAGCATCAATAGCAGGAGAGCTGATGGTTTAAAACAAACAAAGGCAGAATGGCTTTTCCATCACTGGAAGCATTCAAATCAAGACTGAATTTTTTCCCCCCAGCCCTCCTTGGACAGTATATTCTAGTTCAAACAGGAATTAATTCAGGAAGTGCTAGTAACCCGTGCAGCGCAGGCCAGGCCTGACTGCCAGTTGCCTCTACCAGCTATATCGGATTTGCCACCATTACAGTTTGAGAAATTCACACTCCAGATGACTAACTATAGTTTACTTTTCTTAATGTTTTCACATACAATACAAATACACTTTGCATACTTTTTTTAAAAATAGGCTATTTTGGAAGGAACACAAGCAGAAGGTGAGAAATTTGTCTACAATTTAAAAACCAAAACTTACTTTCCAAGTGAAATTGTGACTGGTTAATTGTCCAAGCTCCTAAAAACTGGTTTTCGAGCCAGTTACTCCCTTACCCTGTTAAAAAAAAAAATCTATCCCTTACTACAGATGACATCTGCACAAATTTAACAAATTAAAATCCAAAACAGGGCAATTCGCAGAGAGGGATCTGTCTCCTGGGTGAAGCTCACAGAAAATAAAGTAAGCTTTTCTTCAGTACTGCTCTCAATTACCAGCATATAAAAATAATAATAAGATAAAGTCCTTACTGATTCACTTGTCAATTTCACTTCCCAATTTTAACCTTCAGGTTAAAGTAAATTACCATAACTTGCAATGTGTTGAATGAAATGCACCACCTGATTTCAAGCCAGTCATGGTTAGGAAGTTGGAAATTACACAGCCTTCAGTTTGAGGCCATGATGACTCCAAAAAATTATTTCAAGAAAAACAAAGTGAAAGTTTCCAAACTCATGAACAAAATGTCTTCATGTGTTCGGCACAGAATGCAGGCTCCTGTGAGGATACTGCACCTCAAACTGAGAAGAGAAACAGTAAACTGTTTTAGTACAGTTAGCATACTGTATAAAGTTAGCATACAATGCATATGTAGTATGTGCATACATAGAAGTAATTTTCTTTTTCTTGCTATTTACAATAGTTAAGGTTGAATACATATTATTCATACATACATCCCACAAATCAGTGGAAACCACCAGTACTAAAACTGAGTCCATCAACAATATTCTAAGACCCCGACAGAACATAAATTTCACTATATTAATACTTCTTAAACCACCTAAGCAATTTTGAAACCTAAACCAAACTTCTCTGTGCTTCTGAAAAAGGTTACTAAAACATGAGTAACCATCAGCTTACATGGTTACAGAGACAGCTACTTATACGTTACATTTGACACGTTCAAGATGCAGAATTTCTCCAGTACTGAGAAGCACAACACAAATAGTGGACTGTATGAGAACTGCCTCAGCAAAAGGAACTTTTCAAGCTGCTGGCCAAGTTTATGGAATCAGGTGACTCCAAGTATTACTTGAAATACCAAAAAGCTTTCCGCGCTACTTAGACAGTTTGCAGATGACACTTACGGGTGGATATTAACCCACACCTACACAAGCAGAGATGCTTCCATCAACCAATACAGTAAATAAATATGGTTAATTTAGAAAGAGAGAGGTTTCAGACAGAGTGAGCTCATTTTGACAGCTGCATTAATAACAGATACTGTTGAAGAACTGGAAAAAATAATTTCGCTTCCTGCTTTTGCCTTTTTCTTTGGTTTGTTTGTTTGGTAAAATCAGACCCTGCCATTAACAGGTCGCACACCCCAGCCTCTGGGCTCCCACAGCCCACATACCCCCCGGACACCGCTCACGGGGGGTCCGCACCAGCCTTGGAGAGGGGGCTGTCCCCAGCCCCAGCCCCGCGGGGCAGCCTCCCGGGACACCCCGTCCCGTCCCG
>VXBO01006552.1:509600-587204 GCA_013400135.1 Rhinoptilus africanus | reverse complement strand
AAGATGATTAGGGGACTGGAGCACCTCTCCTATGAAGATAGACTAAGGGAATTAGGTCTCTTTAGCCTGGAAAAGAGGCGTCTGAGGGGGGACCTAATTAACACTTATAAATACTTGAAGGGTGGGTGTCAGGAGGATGGGGCCAGGCTCTTTTCAGTGGTGCCCAGTGATAGGACAAGGGGTAACGGGCACAAACTTGAGCATAGGAAGTTCCACCTAAACATGAGGAGGAACTTCTTTACCTTGAGGGTGGCAGAGCACTGGAACAGGCTGCCCAGGGAGGTGGTGGAGTCTCCGTCTCTGGAGACATTCAAAACCCGCCTGGACGCGTTCCTGTGTAACCTGCTGTAAGGTGGCCCTGCTCTGGCAGGGGGGTTGGACTAGATGATCTACTAAGGTCCCTTCCAACCCTATGATTCTATGATTCTATGATTCTATGATTCTATAATTGGGTTGGTTGCAAATGTGATTGTTACCGTGCGTGATTTTTCTCCCTCCAAGCATCCTGATTGATTTTTTTCCAGAATGTGAATTTAATTCTGGACATCCTACCAGAAATATTTCCAAGTCCCCTGAACATCTGCGCTAGCAGCTGCCTTCACACTCCTCACGGGGGAGGCTCTCCCAGCCATCCTGACTGCCCTGCAGTGCCCTACTGCCACCGAGGCAAAGGAGGCTGGGATGTAAGGTATACAGGTAAGGTATAGGGCTGTATTGTACCTTTATAGCTTTACCACGGTATGGTGGCAGTCCTTGGCCATCCTCATTTTGATCATGGCCCTCTGTGTGAAGGACTGTACCCACAATGAACATTTTGCTCACCTTTCCAATAGCCAGCGCATCTGTTGTGCTTCCTAACCAGCTCCTTCTGTGGCTCACAGGGCAAGTTCAAAGCTTTAATTCCACATCAGACCCAGAGGTTTCTTTTCCCTTGAATGTTTAATGACCGTCAAATTGAAGAGTTTCCTAGTGCTTTTTCAGGCCCAAAATGTCGCTGCAAAGAGGCAAGCCCTTGGCACCACAGACCACGCTGAGTCAGTGAGGCAGTTGCAACGCAGACAAAAGTCAGGCCCTTCCCTCACCCTGGTCGCTAGAGTGGTTTTCTAACCTGCCAAGCTGTTTCCCCAACACGCAGAAGCCCACCTGTGACTGCATACTCCGGGCCACTTCTTCCACTGCTCACCGCTTCACCGCTCCCCGGCAGTCCCCAGCCAGACCCTCCTGAGCTTCAGCTTTGACCCCAGCTGGCAACAACCATTTGGGGTTTTCTTCTTCAAGCTACAGCTGCTCAGAAGCTTCTTTGCACAAAAGCAGTTATAATTGCAGACTTCTCCTTGAGGACAGGTGATTTATAGACTTATACTCTCCAGCCTCTCAGTCGCGTGATCTGGGAGAGGATGGACGACAGGCAGAGACGAACTACTGCAAAAAGGTTGTTCACCTGGAGCTCAGGGTTGTTCTTTTAGCCAGAAAAATCCATTCATGTGCAGCCTACAGCCAATGTCATAGCCAGGTGTGTTTCCTTTAAGCAAAGAGGATTGTTCCTTTAACTTAGCCTTCAGAATACCCTGACCTGACCCAGCAGGGATGTCTCCTGTCCATGTAGATGGCACTTCTCCCTTGGCACCAGCTGACTGTCTGGAAACATCTCTGCAGCCAAACCTGCAGCGGTTTCCCCTGCAGCAATCGCCGCTGGCTCGGCGTCCTTGATCAACTGCCCCTGGCTGTGTTACAGCCTTGGATTTTGTACTCTGTAGTCATTTTCTCTCATTTCCTTTTTTATAAGTTGTAAAGTCACTCTTATGGGTGTTTTGTCTGAAGAGAAATCTTGACTTCTATTATGTTTAATCACAGTGAATGTGAGAAAGGACACTTTGGGCTGTTTTCAAGGGTGTTCCTCTGAAAAACCACCTCCTTCAGGTATCCCCAGTAACCAGCAGATTTTGTTTCAAATGTTTTTCCAAAATAACTGACCCTGATAGTTGTTATTCTTACCAGTTGGCTTCTGAGATACGAATGCCAACAGACAGCTCAGAGTAACCTCATAGCATTCATTATTTTTTCCTACCTGCTTAGCAGAGTCCACAGGTCACAATGTCGAAATAATTTGCGTGTTACTGTCCTGTGTAAAAGTCAAACCAGCAGATTCTGCTGCGGGCTTTCAGTAGGCCAGTCAAGCGAGGAGAGGGGCGCAGGCTTGTTTTGAGGCATGGGTAGGTGAATGGCTACACAATGGAAGTCCCTCCTGGCTCAGTGACAACCTCGGTCAGCAAAGTGCTGTGGCCTGGCAGGGATGCTGCTGCTGCTGCCACCGTTGCTGACGCTGCTGCACTTTGCTCTCTAAGGCTTATTCTCTGCTGCCGGTGACAGAGGTGTGTGGGGAAGTGCCCTGGCTGCATCAGGGTCTGAAGGTCATTTTAAAATAGAAGTTGAAAGTGTAATGTCTTCTCTGTATTTTGGTGTCGGCTTTGTGTTCTTGTGCCACTATTTGGGCATTGTCTCCACTAATAAAGGATGTCACAATGTAAGTGTATTCCTGTTTAAATCAACTGGTGTCTTATTGGTCAAACTAGAAGAGAATCCTTTATTTTACTGTGTAATCCTTGTGGCAGAATGGTTCGTGGGGTTTTCCATAACTTCAGCATAAGTGTTCCCAGTGACAATTACTAATTCTCATTTCTGATACAACACAGTAACAAAATCTGTGGAACTGGCACGCTGCTGTTGCTCTGAATATCAATCCATATGGAATATACCTGGAATATACAAACAAAACAGCACCAAGCATCTGTATTTCTCCTTTTGTCACCAGAGAGCCCACAGGTTTGCCAGTCTTCTGTGACTGCCTGTACTGCTGGGCTGAATGCAATCTTTCACACTGATAAACCATCAGACTGCTCCCTGACTCCATTTTGGCCGAAGCTAACTAGTGCTCCCCTGAACTGCTCATGGGGATAGTTTAAGAACGATAATGTTACAGAGACCATTCCCGATAGGAGCCACGCTGTTGTGGGGGGTGATAGCATTTACCAGCAGAGACATGAGCTGCGACATGCCAATCGGCCTCGGTGTCTGGGAACATTCCCATGCACACTTGATTTACTAGGGTATACATTTAGTTTACTAGTGTATACTAGTGTACACAGCCCATAATACCAAAGATCCAGACTGTGAAATCCCAGCAATTAGCTTGGGTTTAGACAAGGAGTAGAATAAAGATCTTGAATAGTCCTCGAGTTTCTCAAGAGTATAGCTCACATCTGAGATGTTTCGACTAGCCACATTCTGACCAGCAGAAATTCCTCCAAATAGTGCTGTTTAATAAAGATTTACTCCTTATCTTCCTCCATGACTATTTTTATTTGTAAAGACATATTGCTTATTCTGCAACGCCTGCTTTCTTCCCCCACTAAGGTGCCTGTTCTTTATTGCTGGCAAAACTAACTCTTCTCAAAGGTGAATTGTCTTCAAATCCTTTGAAAATAGAATTTCAGAATATATTTTATTTCATCAGTGCTGAATTTACTGACTCTGAATTTCATCAGATATCCACTTTGCTTTTGTGATTATGATATTGGGAGCTTCTATTTTGCCATATACATTCTCTGACGGCTATGCTTCCATCAGGTCCCCATTTACCCAGCACCTCATTTTCTCAGGAAGACATTCATAGCCATTTCAGTCTCTTCATCTGACAGTTTTTCAGCAGTCCTTGATTGCTTTATTGCCCTTCTCTGTAACCCTCACAGCTTTATAGCCTGCTGCCTAGAAGATGGTGAAGGTGGCCAAGAGACAGATAAAGCCTTCCCTGAGTTATCTAAGGTTATAATAGTCATTGATTATTCACTATTGTGTTTCTTATGCATTCCCTTTCCCTTTGAGAGGGAATAAGTGGTATTTCTTTAGCATGTAATCTGTGTTATTTGAGAGAGAAAACTTAAATTGGTGCTTTTTCTATGTGTCTGACAGGGTAATTAACTTGGAAATTAGTATGCATAAACATGCAGAATCCTTTTGGACTGGAAACGCTGGATTCAGCAAATGAAAGACTTTAGATTTATGGACTGATGGATACAACCGACAGGAACAAAGTGTGTATACGAACAGCATGATTTAGGGTTCCTCAAGACCAAGACTGACACAGGATGTTAATTGTTGAAGAGAAGACGTGTCCTACAAAATGTCCTAGGCTAGAAAGCTAAAAAGAAACACATACCAGCAGCTCTGCTGCCATAATAATTCAGAATTGCTGTTTGAACTGCTGTACATTTATTTTCAAACAGATAGTTCAGTAGATAACAGCGTACTTGCCAAAGCCTATGCAAAAAGCTAGAAAATTATTTTGTAAAGATATCTTCCTTTGTAATTTATTACAAAGGAATAAATTAGTGTTACATTAAAAAGGAATAAATTTGTATTAAATTACAAAGGAATGCTAATTGTCACATTTTGATTACAAAGCTTGACTTGAATAAACTAACACATGAAATAACTTAAAATAGCTTTTCAGTCATTTCTTTGGTGAACTGAGCTTTGAGACCTGCATAATTGAGTAGGAAAATTTTGAAAAGATGATGCATAATTTGTTTTAACTAAGACAAGTTTCACAAATTTGCAGGGCCAGTTTTTAGAAGATGCTGGGTCTGGGGTTTTTTTTGAGAAGCTTAAAAATACTGACACTAAATTCTGCTACATGAACAATGGTATTTCTGACATTGACATGGTATTTTTGTAAGAAAATGTCTGTGCTTATAAGATTTTGGAGACTTCTGAGCTTCAAATACCTTAAACCCAAGAAATTGTCCCTAACACCCTTTCAGAACACATTGTTAGCTGAAATCTCTGAATCTGTGAATACTGCTTCTGGGTTTACATTTTCAAAAGCTATTTCACCAATAGAAACAGAGAGGGAAACTTAATATGCAATTATTTAGCTATAGGGGAGAGTAATATACTAGAACAATAAAAGAAATCTTAATATTCAGGCTACTAAAATAAACAGGTTAATAATAATATTTAGTACAACAGTGGGTAAGTCATAGTTCAGAAACAAGCAGGTAATACATATTTTGAGTGACAGAAGGATAAGTCACAGTCTAATGGGAAAGGAAGAAAATGTTGATTCTTTACTATAAAACATGTCATTTTGTCTTTGTTAAACAATGTGCTTCTACTCCCGTAGCATAGCGCTTCCTTTTACATATGTTCGAAAGCAGGACAGGATGGGGGATGAGGTCTCAGAAGAGAGGAAGAAAGGCTGTATAATGCCAATTTTAAACAGAGGGAAAAGGGGGAAGCAGCTAATTATAGCCTTTTCAGTAGGAGGAAACCACTTGGAAGAGTCCTGGCCCTTTGGGAGAGACTGGGAAGTGAGGTAGCTGTCAGGATGGCTTTACAGCTGAGTGGTCCCAGCAGACAAAGAGCATCTGTCTAGGCAAGGAAAGGAGGTCAGGTTTAAAAGCAAGCTAGCTAGGGCAAAGACAAAGACTGATCCTAATCTCTTTGCTATGTTAAACCTGCTTTAAGTAGCATTTACCATTGGTTTGTTTGGGGGTGGGGGTGTTAAGAACATGTTAGCTCACATCTTTTTAAACATGACCTGTTTTCCTAATCTGGGCAGAGACAAAATGGGTTTTGTTTTTTTCTGTCAAAGGGAAAAAACCAAGCAAACAAACACACAAAACCCCTGTCAGGCAAACCGGTAATTTATGGGGGAAACAGATGTGTTCTGAATGGCTTTCAGTCAAGCTTTTTAGTAATGTATTTCAATGAAGATTAATTAAAGATTAAATCTTCAAAACATGGTCTCGATGCTTGATCTGATGGAGAAGTTCTGCAGGAGTCAGGTGGGAGCACAGCTCAGAGACAGTAATTAGGTCTTGACCCAGAATATTTCACATCTGAGAGGAAGTCTCCTGTTTGGGGCTTTGGAGAGAGCTTCACTGGGGCTACCGAACACCACAACAGGGGATGGAGAGCCTAATAACTTTATACTGGCAGTCCACTACCCTTCTGCAGTATCTTTCTTCTCGAGCTGCTGAGGTATTTTAGCTCACTTCACTCAGCAAGGAAATTAAATAATACTGTTTCCTACGGCCCAACCCAGGTGCAGAGAAGTTATGCACAAAATTTTGTAACCTTTGCTCAGGTTGGTGGTTGCTCACTGACGTGTCTTACCCACCACAGTCAGTGGGACTGTTCATGTGTTTTAATTGCTCATCAACATGAGTAAGGATGATACTACCCAGCCCAAATGCCTGGTACACAAGGTTATACAGGAAGTATGTGGAAGAGCTGGCAGTAGTCTCCTGATTCCAGAACCTCTACTGATTAAATAGGTGAAAGTTCAATAGTATTAAAGTATTAAGTCGTCCTCTGCGGTGAAACCTAATTGCAAGAGATAACACCAGAATAAAAAGACCAGGAAAAAGGGACCCATGGACAAGCATTACCCAAAATTGTAGACCCCGTGCAGGGAACCAAAATTCATTCCACAAAGTCCTTCTATGACATTAGTGGTTTTATATGTTGGAGAAGCTAGTCCCATAAACCATTCTGTGCTGCCCCACAGTCAAAGCAATACCTTTTTTTGTGCAGCTGTAAATAGACTGGAAGAAGAGAAGCCAGATGTCTGTCTGCATTTAATGAGTTGAAATGTAGGTGGATAGAATCTACCTCTGAATAAAAGTTCTTGGTTCTGACCTAGGAAAGACCAGGTCTATGAAGTAAACATAGCATAATGCACAATATGAATCATATCATATTTTATCATAACATTGGACTGATACATTTCCCAAACAATAAGTTTCTACAGGACTTCATATTCCCAGAGCCTGCAGAACTTTTAAGTGAGAAAAATATTATAGAAGTGACTGTACTTAAATTCAAAGTGCTGACAGGCTGAGAGTGGTTTAGCCAAGGAGTTGTAGCTACTTCCCAAAGTGCCCTGTATCAGCTCCACCCTTCCAGCCATTTCTTTTGTCTTGTGGCAGATAACTTGTCCCCACAAAAGACAATGCTCCTGGACTGGATCTGCTCCTCTCTTGCCACTGAAATTGCTAGAGCAGGTGCCAGCGTGGGAGGCAGCAGCTTTTTATGGTCAGCTCTTGGTCATCTCCAAGAGAAAGAATCACAGGAGGGCACAGTCAGCACACGGCATGCCAGTTTCCACTTTCCCTGTTCTCAAGTGCAAAGGTTGCTTCCAAGTTTACAGTAATGATTTCTTGAGAAGGCTTTTAAAACTCAGATGTGTTTTTTCCTATGTGACACCAAAACAAAGCAATATTCTTTGTGAGATAAGTGCTAATTGTTCATTAGAAAAACTTTCTGACAAGTTCCAAAACCTTTTGGCTTTGCCTGAGTTGATGGAACATGGACATTTGGATTTATAAAAGCAGAGAGATTTTTGACAACAGGAAATTTTTTTGCACTTTAAAAGCAGTTCAAGACAAAATAAAACTTCATACATTCTCTCAAATTTCAGGAAATTGTAAACGGTTTTATTTTTTTTCCCTGTCTCATTTTTCAGCTTTTCATAATTGCATAAATATATCTGAAATATTAAATTTTTATTCATGGAGACTTCAGAGCCTGGTGAGCAAGGGAGTTCTTGAATGAACTCCATTCAGCAGTATACCAGCACTGTCACTGCTCAAATACTTTTAAACCACGCTCTGCTCAAGTCTACACTCTTCATGTTGATTCTTAAAACTAGACGTTATGTGTTCCTTTTGTAGCCAAAGAGACCTTGCACAGATATATCCCAACACTGGGAACTCTCACGTAGTTTTACTCTCAACAAAGCTTGGTTCACATAGAGAAGTTACACTCACTGTGTAATTTTACAAACAGAAACAGGCTAATGCATATAAAATGGTACATTTTCTTGGGCACAAGGAGAAAATTTTAGAAGGATTTCATAAGGTGGAGGATAACGTGCCATCTAATTCTAATATTTCATTATTAAAAATAATTACCATGCTCTTGACTCACACCCCTTTACTGACCACAGACGAGCTTTGCATCAAGCCTTGAGTGAGCCACAAGTCAGAACCGTTGTTGGGCAGACAGATTCACCTCTTTCTGTTGATCTGAACGTGTCTCGGTACAATGAGCATGTAGTCAGTGCCTGCCAACAGGCAGGGCTGTCTTTTTATAAAATTTAAATCGATTCCCCTTTAAGGCCACCAGTTTTGCAGAAGGCTGCAGAGTTAGGTTATTGCTGTCCATGGACTCTCCTAAATGGCAGTCTGGGAGTGACAGAGGGATAAGTCCTGTATTTTCTGATATCTTGCAGTCCCTACAACAGTGAGTGGGAGCAGTGATTCGCCAAGTTTTAATGCAGTTTCCCTGCATTGCCCTTCCGCCCCAGCCCTCCGTGGGGGGAGAGCTGGCATGCTCCAGCAACAGTGGTTCTGCCCAGGCAGCAGCAACTTCTGTGAGCAGCGAGGTCATGGAAACTCGTGAGAGCCAAACACACGTGTATAGCACTGAAATCCATGAGGTGCTGGCCACCACTGCAGTTACAGTGGTGTCTGTTGTCCCCTATTTATGTAAGGACAGCCAGTTGTTGTTTGCTATGCTAACTTGTCTGTAATTCTTTGCTTTTTCAATAACTTATCTTAGAAAGTACTTACAGTACTACAAGATAATCTCTCTTACAGAATATCACAGAGAGCTGTTGTATAAGTTTACACAGCTATCCATACTTACTTTGGTCAAAAATGCATATGCACTGTAAAAACTCTGGAGCATGTTGAGGTTTCTTAGTCATTCTGTTCAAATATTACTGTTTTAAGAGGGGATACATCATTTTGTCTTCACAGAAAGATGACTGAAACCATCCTTGATATACATGCATTGATTTTGATAGTGCTACCACAAAGTTATATTTGATCGCAAGTCTTCAAAACCAAAAACTGAATGTCTCACCATCTGGGCTTTAGAATGGCAAAGAAGGGAAAAGCGCCTCATGATTTTTGTCCAGTCACTGCTGCCTTTACAACTTTGCTTCACTGCAGTATGAATTACTTTTCTATTCAAGGTAGCATATATAATTATCATTTGTTGAGCTAGATGCTAACAGCACCTCTCTGCTCTGAGACATGTAATAGAGCTGCGCTCTTAAGTCTTGAAAAACTGTTACTTAATCCTAACCTTACGATTAAACCCTAGCTGTGTGCTCTGTGTGGCTGGCCTTTCTGCTTTAGAAAGGCCCCTGCTCTGTGCCAGGAGCTTGCTGTCGAGGTTACTTCTGCTACGCCCGGCATCGTCCCCATCACCTGGCTCACACCCAGAAAAACACTCCGTGATTCATCCCTGCAGCCTGGAAAGGCTGAATTACCCACTTAGGGATTCCTAAGTCATGAGTTCGTTGCTATATCATCACGTGCCTTGCTCTGGATTGCAGGCAACTTCCTTTTCTCAACTCTTTAACTCTGATGGACCAGCAGTCATTTAATTGACTCTTTACTACTCATTATTTACATATCCTCCCTAGATATGGGTGCATCCTGTGTGTGTGTGTGTCTTTCAATGACTTGCTGGCCAAATTTCTTCACAGAGTGAATCACACTCTTCTGCCAAATTCCTCCATCCCTGTCAGACAATAGAGCCAGTTCGCGCTATTCAGACGCAATAGCCACAAAGGAGGATGGTCTGATAGGAAAGTCAGGAAGAGTGCGAAAAACGAAAGATCCTGTTTCTGAGAAGTGATCTATACTGGAGCAATGCAACCGTAGAGCTCTGGTGTCGCTCTGGTTTCTAGTGCTTACCTTCATCTGCGAAACAGTGTCAGCTGTCCCCTGTTTTTGCTCCAACATCCTTGTACTCTCATCCCTACAGAGACCTGCTGAAGAAAACAACCCAACAAACATGAGTAAAACCAGAACTGACTCCATATAAATTGCCTATGAGGAATATCTGACTACTTTTTCCAAGGTAGTATAAAATCTCCAAATACACTCAATGTTACATTTTCAAATAAGCTCATCTTATATGTAGACATTAAATGAAAAAGTTTTCAAAAGGATTTTGCACTCAATGCATAGAAATCTTACAGAAGCTGGCCCTTGACAGGAATAGATGTAACACAGCTTCTTGGGCAAGAGGCAATATCTTTTTTTCCCTAAAATCCTACAGCAACTATCAAGGTTGCATGCAGCAGAGCCAGTGAGAACACAAACAACGCGACCTTACAATCTCTAACAAACCTTAAATTTCACCCTAATGACCTACATACCTTTAATCAACCTTCACCCTTGTATCTGTATGCATCTGTTTCAGGCTGGGTTTATGCATAATTACAGACTAATTTTCAAAAAGACCTTCATAACATCTTCACAATTGCCTTTGCATATTTAAATATCTTAGAATCATCCTGACTAGCAAATTACATAATTAGTTCCAAACAGGAGCAAAATTCAGGATGCTTGATATATTTTTTTTTTTTCACAAGCCAGTGAAGGAAATTCAGCGTCAGACACATCCTGAGATGATGGATGATATCCTGCAGTTAAGAGGCTTCTGTTCTACAAAAAAGGCATTTCCCTTTCCTACCTTCTCCCCTCACACTCACCAGAACTGTATTGCTTACTTGGGGAAAAAGAATGGAGAGATGGGGTTATTTTTTGAACAACATCATGCTAAATTTAGGTTAATCTCCTTGTCTGCCTTAGGGCATTATGCCAGCGAGATAAGGCACTAACTGTTATGACCACATTGTTACAGAGATGGCAAAACATGCTGTGGAGACAGATGGATTCAGTCTGAGGCAACCTTTTTTTTTTTTTTTTTTGCCATCCTCTGAAGCAGCTGTGGACATTCCCTTGCACTGTGTGTGATGGACCATCTCACCCTTTCCCCAGAACAAATTGGGCAGAAATAAGGGCTACTGAAGTAGCTCCTCTTGTTTCTTTAGGAGAGTTGTGAAACCACATTGCGCTGGATCCAAGAGCAATCCTCTTTGCTGTTTCCCTAATGCTTCTGTCTAACATAAATTATTAAAACCACACATGGGCATTAACACACAACATCTCTTACAGCTTTGATTTGCCGTGCTCTTCTGCTCTGTATCCCAAGCTGCTCGCTGGAGATTGAATTTCCTGAAAAACTAGTTCCTAAATCCAAATTTTTATCTTGCTACAATACATCATAACTAGAAGGAGCATCAGCCCCTTTGGACACTACACAGAATCCCCTGTCAGACCACCTGCCCATATCTCAGTAGATCAGAGCAGTTTAAGCAGCTCAGCATCCTGAAAATGTTCTATTAAGATTTCACTTTGTGTTATATGTGAAAAAAGTGCCATATCTTTTCTGAAATAATTCTTGCCATAACTGTCAGCACTCACTATATCTCCTAGGCTGTCTGTAATTACTAAATTAATTTTTAGAAGCAGATGATTATGATTATTGGTATATTAAGTAATTGAAACATACACCTTAAGAATTAGATTTCCTTTTCAGCTGAAGAGCTGAATGTGGTTTTTGTTTGACAGAAGGCACAAAAATACTTAAGGTAGCAGAATAATGGTATCCTAAGAAGAATGGTACCCTATATACTAGGAAGAATTTTCAGCTCTTTCCAAAATTGTATACCCATGCTGATGCTGACATGAATTTCTTTGAATTAAGGTATACTGGTGATCACATTTTATGTTTGAAACGACATAATTTTCTTCGTCTTGACTTCTACTTTTCTAGCTTTTCTCTTCTCATATTTCCTCAGATTTTATACTCTGTTATGCACTTGAAATTTTTGGAGAGCCATTTTCCTGTGATTATGCAGAGTGAAGATTATAGTGAAAACACTACAGAGAGACCTATACAAGGTCTGAAAAAAATCAGTTGCACAAAAGGCCAGTTGGAAAGAAGACCCTGAGTTATGGGAAAACCAGCTGTATTTGATCTTGAGATGGATGGTCAAGGGGGACAGGAATTTCCATCTTGGATGCAAGGAAACAAAAGTAATTTTGGATAGAAGCTACAGCATATGTTGTCTGAACACTTGAATCCTTTCGATAGATACTGAAAGTATCAGTATATCAGATAATAGATACTGACACATTTAAAACGCATCCTAAAAATGGTTAACAGTTTCCTTAATAAAAATTTTTCACATTTTATTTCATTTAGATGTCCAGCAATTGATGGTTTTAATCAGATGCACGCAGCTGGATCTGACTTGTTTCAGATCAACATTTTCCATTTGCCTCACATTAGTCACTTTTGGGAAAGATCAGCTTTCTGGGACTTCAGACCATTTGTTCCAGGGTTGTCTCTTACTGACATTGTGTCTGTTTAGACAGAGGCTTTTTGACACAAATATTGCGTAAAACATAAATATAGCACGACACCCTCCGTGACTGTCAGCTCAGTGACAAAACTGGATGCTTCTGCTAAACAAAGCCAGGAAACAGTCAAAAGTATCTTGGAAGAAAAAGGCAGGAGGACAAAGTAACCTTTTTGTCATGTCATATCATCAGGGCCAAGAATACAAGCAACCTAGCTTTATTTAATTAAAATGCTCACTAGATTTAAATGTCATACATTAGAAATATAAAGCAATTAGGTATTTTAATTTTATCTGCACATCAAATGACACTGTAAGAAAATTATTTCCAGTATTGCCATTCACCGCATTTTAAGGTCTATTGCTCTTTCCATGAGCAACTCCCTCACTGAGAGGATGAATTTCAGATGCACAAGCTCCAATCTGGACTGAAATCTGGCGTCAAACCACCTGGATTCATAACGTTAATAATACTGATCAAAAGCATGCAATGCTTTCAGAAGAGCTATTTTCATCTGTCAAGTTGACATCATAATGTTTTCCTCTCCTTGTCCTGTTACAAGTGGTGGCCAAGGAGAGTGCTCAAAACTCAGAAGCCAAGGGGATCTCGATGCCTCCTGAGTTCCCCTGTCCTCAGACCTCTCCAGATTACAGAGGCTGGAGGAAT
The DNA here is from genome assembly GCA_013400135.1 of Rhinoptilus africanus. Taxonomy (NCBI): domain Eukaryota; kingdom Metazoa; phylum Chordata; class Aves; order Charadriiformes; family Glareolidae; genus Rhinoptilus; species Rhinoptilus africanus. The sequence goes on along the minus strand of VXBO01006552.1, from coordinate 574,245 downwards.
GCCACAGTGTGCTCCCCTGCTCACCTTCTGCGGGTGGACACAAATCCTCCCTTTCTCTCCCCAGGTACGAGCCTGCAGGCTGGGAAGGCTGTGAGGGCACAGCAGTGTAAACCCAAGGAGGTCCGCTCCTGCCCAGCCCTGCCAGCCTTGGGGCCACGCTCCTCCCTGCAGCACAAAGCAGCTGCAGTGCGGGAGAGGATCTGGCCCTGCAATTAATGGCAGGAGCATACACTGAACTCCTCAGAGCAGCAGGCGCAGACAGACGAGGTTGTGTTCACTTGCACACAAGTGAGCATTTATTCGGTCCTTTGCAGACTGCCTCTCTCGCAGGCGCCCGCCTCTCGGCTTTCCGTCTCCTCGAGCAGGGGAGAAAACATGGGAGCAGAAGCCAAGGACTCCTGAGTTTCAGTTTGAGTGCTGGTATTGACTCATTGTTTGGCCTTACTTAGTCATTTAACCTCTCTGCTTTCAGTTCCCTCACTGAAAAAGGACAAAGCAGCTGGATGTGACTGGGCAAGACTGCTCTACCCAGGAAAAAAACGGGAGCCCTGCTCTGGAGAGCTCTCTCCCAGTTCCTCGATGGAGACAGAGCGAAGTGCAAAGGCCAGAGCTGGACTGTGACCTGTAGTACACCACTACTAATCTTTAACCTCTGAAAATTATTTTCCTGAGCTCCAGTAGCACAGCTCCCTGTAGCTGGTATAATGCAGACAGCAAGCTATTCTCTCTCTCCCCATTGTAGCAGAGGAAATCACAGCTTAACTCTGCTTATCAACAGTGTGATCCCCCCAGTCTGGAGCGGGTGGCTGGTTGCCACCTTCCCCTTGGAAAGAGAAGGTCACAGAAAAGGCTGCAGGGTAGGACCAACAGACCAAGCTTCAGACCCTGAGAGGCGTTTGAAGAAAGGGAACTGCTCTGCCTCAGAAAATACCTGTGTCACAGGGGACCTTGTAGATATCCACCATCACACCACCAAACCTACTGCATGAGAGACGAGAAGTAGTGCTGCCCAAATGGCTGAAACAATACAGAACAAATTTTTGTCCACGTGTTGCGGCATGGAGAATTTCCTCCAAGCAAAATTTCATGGTAAAATTTATATTCTGTAACCTTTGCTAAGTGTTCCTCACTGCTATATGTGTCCCCCACGAAATATAACTAGCAGGATAACACCATGGTTTAATTATTAGCAAAAATTAAGAGTCAGTTCTTTTTTTTCCTAATTTCCAGGTTTTAAAATTCTGTTATGGTGGCATTTCTTCCTCAGCCATAAAAAACAAGGCTAGAGGTTGTCATTATGATTTGGCCGCAGGAGCTGAGGCTTAGAACAGCAATCCAATGGCTTTTGACAAAAGCATGAAAGCTGGCAGCACAAGAACCTGGCAGCACAGGCAGTTGCCAATATTAACAGATAGAAGAGATGGGAAAATATTTCAAAGCACTAGTGAAGAAGTTGAAACACTCTTTAGCTGAGGGGTGTGTTTCTACATCAATTCCACCGGGATGAAGGTGGAAGAGGGAGCTACCCAGTTCCGGCCAACACAGCTACACTAGGCAGAGCTTGAATACCTGCCAGGGCACCGGCCGGGCTGGCAGCTTTATAATTCCTATTGCTCTTGCAGGGACACAGCAAGGAAGTGTCCAGCAAGGGTGGAAATCAGAACATGGGCGTCTGTGTGCTCCAAACATCCCACCCTCACGGGGCACTGTCTGTAGGCAGGCGTCATGATATGCTCCCATCCACGAGGCAAGGGGCTGTGCTCTGGGGAGGAAGTACAGGTGGGGTGGGCCGGGAACAGAAGACTTGACTTCTTTTTTCAGAACGTCAGAATAAGAAACTCAATCCAGTAAATTAGTCAATCCAGTTGGCCTTGGAAGGCATACTTCAACTCCCTGCTCCATCATGGCCTTACTTAGATGTTTCACAGGAAGTCCACAAAATAATTTAAGCTATTTATGTGCCTGCACTCCTCCTGAAATCACCAAAGCAGGTAGAAGGTGCCTACCATCTTTGCAGAGCTGGTCTTTACTACCTGGGTGTGACAGCGCTGGCAGAGAAGCAAAGGCACAAGAAGTCCATCTTCAAGACTTGAAGAGGGATGACAAAGAGCCCAACCATACTTAGCACAGGGCCACAGGCAGACCGAGCACGGGTGAAGTGAAATGTGTCACCAGCCAATCTGCCAGCACGTATCCTAGGCTAGCTGCAAGAACAAACACAAACGGTTCAGACATGACAGTGACAGGTACTCTACCAGCACCTCAGACAAAAGTAACATCCCCACCCTGATGGCTAAATATCCCAAGGCAGCTGTGGCTCAGGGAGCTAAAATGGGGGAAAGCTCCTACATAGAAGCACAGAGTCCTCTACTAGGTCTTGTGAAGTCCCAGGTTTCGGCATCCCTTGGGGAGGTTACTCTGGTCTGTCAGTTCCTGCCCCAGTGAGGGACTGAGGTGCAGTCTGCTGGCAGAGATTTTGTCCCTCAACTTCCCCCAGGCCTCTTTTTGCAGAAGGAATAATCTGGTTTTAGGTAACATTTCAAATCTCATGTTTTAGAGAAGAAAAGCCAAAGCATGCTGATTAAAAACCTGAGTAAAAGATATTTCAATGACTAATATGTCACATGGAGAGATAACTCAGTGCCTGTTTCAGAAGTAAGGTTTGGGCAAGCTGTTCTTCACAGAGGCTTATACTGCACTGGAGGGATTTAATTAATACTGTGTCCACAGTAATGGGTTATGTGCATTAAATCCCATGAATTTTACATGACAAATCATACTATATACTGCCTCATAAATTCATATACTCATCTCAAATACACGGATAATTATGTGAAAAAACCTGCAATCTGGAATATGAAGGTTGTCCAGCCTCATGCGGAAGGACATTCTGCTTCACAGTGGGTTTGCAATCTGTTAGGGCTCAGGTTGGCTCTGAAGCAGTAGTTACTTAATAGAGTTTAACATTTGGGAAGGCAGTAATTGCACATGGTCAGGCTGAAGCAGGAGAGGACAGCAAAAAGTGTGGCAGGAAGAAAACTGAAACTCCAGACTCAAAGGTAAAGTAAAAATGAGATATACTAATGATCCTATCTTGTTAATCTAAGGCTCTCTGTTGCAAAAACACCCTGAAGAGAGAAGACACAACATACACCAATTGCACCTTGAGAAAGACAGAATATGTAGCATGATCAAACCCTTCTTGGCATCTGCAGCTTGTCACCTAGATAAGGTGAAATTGAAAAGACCTTCACCACTAGATAAGCAAGCATGGTTTTCTACACTGTCTCTTATAAGAACCTATCGGCAGTTGGGGACAATTACTAAAAGATGAATGACACCTCAGGCATGCCTTACCGAGCACGGCAAAATGATAAGGAAAAGGTCACAAATCGGTCTTGGTAAAAGTAAAGTTGTTTCAGAGCACAGGGGTTTTTTGGGTGCTTTGCTTAGGGAACATCTTCTGCACAGATGCTTGATTGAGCCTCAAATCACCTAACTAAGGCAAAAAGGGTTGTACAGTGCCATTAGTGAGGTACACAACCAATAACTTCTGCAGAAAATAAATTACATTGTGAGCACTCATTCCTGCTTCTATTCACCAAGAAAATTACTCATTCAAATGAAACTGGTTTACTGGCCTAGTGATGGAGTTACTCCAGCTGGATAGCTGCACAGCAGGCAGCAGAATGCACCCCTTCTTGTTAAAAATGCTAGACAAAAAAAGTTGACAAGCGTCACGCACAACAGCTATGAAAATGCTGACATTCAGAAAACATATCTTTGCCTTCTTGGAATTTCTCTGGGAGATCTACAACACAAACAACGGCAAGGCAGAGGAACCCTTCTTGTCCCAGCCTTTCGCTGCCCTGGGAGGAAAGCCTGCACATTTCTCCCAGAGCCTGCTGGGGTCAATCTTGCTGGACGACCTTTCCTGCACTTCTGATCAGAAGGTCTTACTTCATTAAAAGAAGGGACAAGGGGAGAGGAAAGGAAAGGCATGGGTATAATTAAAGCTCTCTGGAATACAACTGCATTAGCTGGAACGCCTGTGGGTTTACAGAAGCATACCCCAGGATTAAATAGCACATCGGAGGCTGAGCACAGGGCTTGGGTGACAGATACTGGCTTCTGCCATCACTGCACAAATCTGAGGGGGCCAGAAGTCAAAATGACAGAAGGAGCATTTGTGGATCCCAATTAACACTGCAGCTTCCCGTGCAAGTGTGAAAGTGTCACATAAGAAGTCATCTGTCCACATCATGGTGAACGATGCCCTGTGGAGAACTTAAAGTATGTTCTCTCAGCCTCTGCTGAAGAAAGTTATGTACATTTAACTGCGCACTTTGACAGCTGCCCCCGGTTCTCCTCTGAAGCCCAGGTAGCCTAAAAGGAATTTTGATGGAGTTTACCTGGGGGCAAATCTCAAGAACAGAGATGAATGCCGGAAACTTGTTTTTCTAAGCCACTTAACTGGATGCAAGTGCTGGAGAAAGCTGTTTCTGGAGACAGCCCAGGGGCTCCTGAGCTTTGCTTCTGGAAGGGGAAGAGCTGAGGAGCCTGTATATGGTCTGCAAGGACTATTGCTCTCAAGAACTGGCCCCATATATGTCTCCATAAGTAAGCAAGTTACAGTAAGCCCAAATATAGTTCTACTTTTGAAACTTGCACTGTCTTGCTATTTTATTGATTGTACAGAAACATCTCATACTGATTCCAAGTACCCTGATTAGTAAGGGAATAAAGAAATTAACCAGTTCCAGGAACCTTTTCATGTGAAACCAGCCTTGATCAAGTTAGTCTTAATCATTTATTAAGACACTACAGATGCCACCCCTCCTGCCCTCAGGGAATTAAATCAAAAGAAACAAATATTCAAATTCTGTTTCTTTTGAACAGATACGATCTACTTGTAGATTTTTAGGGAAGAAAACTATGCTATTCATCAAAGCTCTTCTACATAATTGCATTTTACTTTTACACTAGTGCTAGTGAAAGAACAAGATAAAAACTAATTTTTCCTGAAATTTGCTGAGATGGACTTTATTTAGAAAAGTTCTTTGTCATTTTCTTGCCTTTTCAGTAGGAAAGAAATTATTAATATTTATTTTAGTAACCTAATTTGTATAGAGCAAATGCTTCCAAATTAAATAAAATTCACTGACCTGTTGGCATCTTGTGCATTTGGGCACAAGGGGAGCGGTTGCAAGCCAAGCAGATACAGCTGGTCCTCACTCCCATGTGTCTATTGTAGGTATATAATCACTACCATTGGTTGACTGAAGTCACAATCGCTCCTCTCTCTGCAATCTATTTTCTTATCAAAATAGCTCAATCAAGCAAAGCAAAAAAAAAGCTACATCCTGGAAAACTGACATTCAGTTTTCATGTGATTTAATGATGGACTGAAAATAAGATGTATCTTCCCTTCACAGGTGTAGTAATTTTAGCCAACATGAAGATACCTGAATCATCTTGAAATGTGTGTTGAAAGGACAAAAGATAGTGTGCAGAAATAAGACTCTGTTAAAGATAAAGAACTATGTACCATGCAGAAATGCAGGTCACAGGAAATGCTGGTTTGCACAATCTTAGGAGATAATAACAAGGATCTAGAAGGCTAATAACAAGGGTAGCTACAGCCCAGGTATGTGTTCAGCTGTGGATAACCATAAAGTTGTGGGAGGAGTCACGTTATTGGTACTTAGAAAACTCTGTGTTGGGATGGTTACAGCTAGACTGCAAGGGAAGGAAATCGGAAGGATATTTGTCTTCCCTTTCCTATTTCGCATCTGCTAAGTACAGTCCTAGCATTAGGACAGTCCCAGCATTAGGACAGTCCCATTTTATCACTCCTTCTCAACTCAGCACACAAGTTTGCCAGACATCAGCGAATATAGTTGAACTGTGCCAACAATGAGATATACTCAGTCAGGCTACAGCCCAAATATGTAAAGTCAGAATATTTCCTCCTCTCTTCCAGCTCCCTGTGTTTTAAAAGGGACTGGCCTGCTTTCTGGCTCACACAGTCAGTACTTTGAACTACTGGCAGCACTGAAAGGCTCTAAGGCTAATGTCATTGAAAGGTCTCCACGCTGGAGAGTAAATCTCCAGTGGCACCATGACTGCGTAGCAACTGCACTGCATTCCTCTTGAATGAGGAAGCCTGGATCCTTGCACTCTGCCAGGTCTTCTGCACTGAGTTCTTGAAGATATCAGCTAAGTCTGGGCTACAGCAATTTGCAGGGCACCAATTTGGTACTCACAGAGCAGCAGAGCGTGCAGCTATCACTGGATGGGGCAGCACAGAGTTTGAAGTCTCTTTTGTACGATCTGCCCCCCAAGCTGTACTATTTAGCCTATGGTCACAGGGTAGGATCCAAGCCTTTTGCACTGTGCTATAGGCAATAAGGACTCCATAAAAAACTGTTTCAGGATCTGGAAGGTGGCAGCATTACACCTCAGAAAAGTACTTCCCTGGTGCCTTGGAGAGGCAGCTGGAGAAGAGACGTGATTTAGCATTTCAACACCTTGGCATGTTTGAACCCCTGTGCAACCCTCAGCAATCCGAAGGACAGATTTACGATGAAGCCTACAAACCTGTACTGAGATCTTCTGAACCTGGACTGCATTCTGTCCCCACAGATTCTGGAAGAGTAGGAATAGATTTCAGCTCAGTATAAAGGAGCGTTGTCTGGAAAAGTCTGGCACAGCCAGCAGTTCTCAGTTCTGTTCCTACGCAATGAAAACGACTGCTTTCCTTTCTGCTGGTGATTGCTACCATCTTTGTGACAATGATAGCCTTTTGTTTCTTACCAAAGTAATAAACAAATAAAAAAAATTATTTGGGCTTCTTTAAGTCCTGTGCAGCAGCAACAGCAGCAGCAAACCAGAACAGCTCTTTTGTTTGTTTATAGACTGCCAACATGAAGTTCAAAAATTGCAGGTAGTCTGAGAAATAGAATTTTGAAACCATTAGACCTTATTCTCTTGAAGTTTTGGCTATTATTAGATCCCTGTATAGCATCTAACATATGGCTCAAGTTACCACAAACTTTCTTTCAGCAGTGAACCATAGGAAATGCATTCCACTTAAGAAATATAATGCCACTTTGCATTAATAGAGTAAATATCAATTTAAGTGCAACATTGTCACATTTCCTCTCCTTACAGGATGGCACAAGAATAAAACACCCCCGAATGGAGGCAGTTTAATGCCTGACGATAATTCAGGTAGTCAGGGCAGCAATTTTCCTCTCTTTGCTACCTGTAACCTGCCATGACTATTAATGTCAGAACACATGTTTATCTACACACAAATATAGTTATTACAATGTGTGTAGGTATGTGTGTACATATGCGTATACTAAATATATATGGTAAATGTCTGCATGAAAAACACTTGATCCATGGCAACTCTATAACGTAGCGTATACTTAAACCACATCACAGTACAGCATATATTACTCCATCAATCTGGAGCACCTGTGGACTGCAGAACATGACAAACCTGAACCCCAGACTTCTCAAATTCAAAATCACTGGTATGTGTTTTCATTTTACTAAGTAAATTTAACTAAACACAACTCTTCTCTGGCGGGAAGGGAGGGAGCAATCAGCCACATTTTACTTATGAGGAAACAGAAGATTAAGTGAAATTGCTGTTCTGCTTGGGAACCGCATCTTTGTATTGTAACACAACATTAGTTTCCAAAATGAACCTAACCAGTTTGCAGAACATTTGGTACAGTAAACACGATGACAATAAACAACTTGCTTGAGATCACACAGCAAGTCAGTGATCCAGCTTCCTGACTGAGTCCTATGACTTAGTCACTAAGGGTAGATCTGCACGGCACACTTACTCCAGATGACTGGCTCCACTGACTGAACACCAAGATTACTTAGCCTATGATTACTGTGCAGACGTGCCTTAAATGGTTCTTAAAAAACCCTCTTAGTACTACTGTCTTGTATTCAGAACAGGGCTTTCACCTTTTTCTAATTCCAAGAAACACAATCTGACATATCATGAGTTTGTGAAGCGTCAAATTTCTTTAGCAATGGCTATTATGACTTTTCTTTTGTGTCTCCTACTGTTTTTGGTTTTTTTTTTTGGATTCCCTGTGTAATCTATAATTTCATCCCAGCAGCCAATACAGAGCTCTGGTCTTTCCAGGTCAATGACAATTTCACAGGATTTCTAGGGACTTTTACCTCTGCTCACTGAAACGCCGATCTTTTCAGAAGCACTTCTCTGCCGAGTGCGGAGCTGAACCAGAGCCTGACTTGCACTCTAGGCTCTACTTGTCTTTCATGCTCGTCTCTTCCTCTGCAACTATCTGCTCTTAACCCATCAAGCCATTTGTAAGTTACAATTGAAATTACTGTGGAAAAGACTGAACTGTTGGAAATGTGGTGGCCTGTTTAGTGCAGGAGGTACATGTGCCCAAAGTTTCTTGCCTACGCACCTTTCACCCGCTCCTTAGAGCTCCCTTTCAAATCCTTTAAACACCTTTACAGCACTGTACGAACCACAGTATAAGGCACGTACAACCTGCCAGTGATCAGTAGCTCCCTTCTGGCCCTACAGAGCCTCTTGTCAGAGATCATGAGTAACGCCACTTAATTCAAGTTCTCTGATAACTAAGTAAATGCAGTAATAAATCTCTCATAGACATGGGCTGCATTTCCAGGATGGGAGGGGAGGGAGCTCAGGAGCCCTGACCTGGATGGTTTGTTTACATGCTCAGAGGAAGAATGACTGCTGCTGGGACAGCTGAGCCCCAGGATATTGCACACCAGCACTTACCGGAGCTTTACTGGGGAGAACTGGTGTTACCCATGACTGTGAAGGACGCCTGAGGGACTAACTGAACATTGGAAATCCACAAATGCTTTATCACTACCAGGTGGCTTGAAATTCCATGTTATGTTGCATTTGGTTAGGTGTTTGCTATTGTTGCGATTTTATCTGGAGCAAAAGCAGGGGAAGTGCTTTTAAGGTCCTTTCCCAGGAGCTATCAGGAGGCAGCTGCTGCAGGATAAACTCCATTTACTCTGTGTGCTGAGCAAGCAGAACTAGCATGTAAAAGTGAAACAAGCTCCATATATCCAAGCAATTTCAGCACAACATGTGCTAAAGCACAGAACTGTGTATAAATAACCTCCTTACCTAGAGTTAAAACAGGTATTAGTTCATCCCTGTAGTAACATGACACGTTCTTCCTTTCCTCGCCCCCTCTTCTCCCATCAGTCCAACAACAGACCTCCATTTCCGAATGAGATGAAGACATGACATCCATGGTACACACAGAATGAGATACTCAATGGGTGGTCAGACCATCACACAAATGATGCACAGAAGTATCCCTTTTCCAGAGCACAAGAACTGCCAGGGCCTTGTACACCACCCATTTTTGCAGCCTTTCTGGGAGCACTTTACCCGAGGGTATCCGACAGAGATGTACCAATGTAATGCCTCTTCTGCCACCCTGCAGCATTGCCTAACGTGAGACTTTCATCATCATCACCAACAGACTCTCATGAGTGTCTGGAAAATGAAGTCATCCACACTTTTCATAGCAAGGAACGGGGATCTGTGCTGTACTGAAGCTGTATCACAACTGCATGACGAAAACAAGATTTCTTTCCAAAGAATCATGCCAGTTGTCTCCTGAATTTTGGATGAGCTGGCATAAATAGACAGTCACGACACACCCATTGAAACTAAGTTATTTAAAATTTCCGTCATCTTCCTTATGCTTTCAGGTGACACAGTAGGATCTAACTGCTTGTTCATCTTTTCTTCACTTCTATTTCAGTTTATAAGTGTTGTAAATCAAATTCAGTAAGACGTTCTGAATCTTCTGTAAGCAGAAGCAGATTCCAAGCAGAATTAACAAAGCCTCGCCAGCCTTCCTAAACAAGAGGTAATTGGCACATGTTACCTTACAGGAGATATAATTTGAACACTTAGAAAATGTGTCTAATTTTGAGGTTACTGAAGCAACAGGTGTGAGCCTGGAGAGGTTGTGAAGTCTCCCTCATTACACACAGAACAAGCAAAAATTATTCAGGTGTTACAGAGACGGGTATTTGTATGTGTCGGGACACAAGGCTGGGTTAGATGCTTTCAGGGTGCCTTCCACCAATACTTCGTACTGACTATTTCCTGAATTTAATCTGCGTTTTAACACTTTCAACCCATATCTTTTGTTTTCTGTGAAATATAATTTACTGCAGTACTAATACCAGTTTAACGACTTTCCTGGGCCACTCGCCTCTAATTTAGTTTCCTCACAGTGAAAAGAGGGGTGTAGAACAAAAAAAACCACCCTTACAAAATACATTTAACTTCCTTGTAGAGCTAAACTTTCTCTTCCCAGAGCCTGGGACACAGGTTAAATTAGAACAAATGACCCCAGTTTTGAGACTGGGAAGCTTCAAGCAGAAAACCTCGGCTCATTTCCCAAAGACACCAAAGCTTCTCACTTTCTTATACAAGACAAATAAAACCTCCAAATCCCAGAATTTACTGAGAGCAACATTACAACAGCAAATAGGAGAGAACAGCAAAATGTAATCTCTTTACTAGCTCGCACATACATCTAACTCTCCTCGCTGCTGAGGAGTACTGATTCTATCTTTTAAGAACAGAAGTTGGCATCGATGTAAATCTATTTACTTAAGTGTTCTTGTAAAACATTAACCTAAGGCAACAGTGATTCAAAGCTTGGCAGATACAGCAATAGAGAGGTCATATGAAAAGGGATTTTTTTTTCTAATTTTTAATCCTATCTAAATCTTATTTGACCAAATCCCTGGATGACAAGGTTTTGTGTAATACCATGTGTGCTAGCTTCCAATACCTGTTACATACAATGGTTAAAATTATCAATTGCTTGGCCAATTTCGCAGCGTTACAGGTGGGATGGGAAAGACTGTCAGAAGACCTTGACTGCAGACAGAATTTTACCTCTTGGAAGTGGGGTCCTTTTCCCACATAGGAAAGATGACAAAACTCTTTCCTATTCACTAAATAGCTGCTATATCAAAACCATTTTGCTGATTTTGGGGTTTCTTTTTCCCCATCAGAGCGTGAATTCTTTGGTTATTGCAATTTAGTCAAAATATGTTTTTATAGATGTAATACTTGCTGATACAGGACACTATTTTCTGAAAGAAAAGAATGCTGCTCTGGGAGGAATTACAGTCCTTTTCAATATCCTCCTGTTGTAAGAGTTCTTCATTATGTAGAACTATCTTCTACATAACTGTCTATATCAGATCCTGGAAAAATGCAATTCTTTTTCTTTGATTGATAAATATATTAATTCCCAGTGAAAATCCCATTTCAAGAACAAGGTCTTCACAACATAAAGACATAGGGACTACCTTTATGCACAACAGTCAGGTGGATCCACTTCATAGGGTTTTTTCATCAATTTGCTTAAAAACTGCAGTAGAAGCTTCCCATAGTGTTGTGAGTGGGCACAATTGTTGCCTGGAAACTTTCTTTTTAAGATGATAATGGCTGTGAATTATACTTCAGTAAATAAACATTTACCTAAACAAATGGAAGAGCACGCATTTTAAGATGGTCTGATAAACAACACATTTGTTTACAGCCCAGATACCTGCTGCAGATACATATTTTCACAGCAAAAGAACCATTACATTTTCTGTAGGACTGAACTGGCTCATCACTGAACACAACTGCACCAAAATAAGCAGGTTTTCTCAAAGAAAAAGCAACAAACAGCATTTGTTTTTATAATCCAGTAAGTTTTAAATACTCCAGTGTAAAAATACAGTTATACAAGGCTGTTACTGTTCCCGCTGCCTTCTACACCTGGGTGCATAATCCTGCATCCCTGACATTACTGAACATGGAATGATGAACACTGAACAATGATGAACGAAAAAAAAAGATTACAAGCAACAGATTTGCTCTAATACTGTGTGAATCACGTTTCTTTTTGTATATGCCTGTTCACTCAAGTGTTAAGTATTTTCTGAATTATAGAACACATAACCTAGCTTCATCCCTTCTGGAAAGACAGGTACTAAATCATTTATAGGTTGAGTCGTCCACCAAGCCACTTACACAAAGTAATCTGCTATCCTAAAGCTTTCAGTAGATTTCCAAATGAGCTGAAAGAATTACCTTAAATAAAACTCAGAAGCACTGGGGAGCTGCAGAAATACATTGAAAGAAGCTCTATTCTGAGGCATATTTTCTTTGAACAGGAAAACAAAGTCAGATATTAGTCAGTGTTAGATGTATGTGGCTGAAAGTCCATGCTATAGTGGACTTGCATGTAAAGGAAATCAAGGCATAAAGCAAAACTGTATGGGCAGTTTAGAAGGACTTTCTAAGGAAGAACAGACTTGGGCAATCATCCTGAGCTTGTGTGTGTGCATGTGGGTGTGCATCCTCCTAACAGCCTGGAAGCTACCAGAAAACAATGACAAGAAACCATTGTACGGCGGGGTGGAGGTGGGGGTTCAGTCCACGTGCTGAGGGCAGGGCAGCCCCTCAGAGATGCCGAGGCAGGCTGGAGGACTGACCAGATCCCTGCGAAGCTCAGCACGGACCAAGGCAGAGGCCGGCAGCCAGACCACAATAACCCCCCGCAGCAATACAGGGAGTGGCATCGCAAGGCTCCGGGAGACAGTCAGGCTTCTGTGGCATGAGGATCATGGAAACTGCAAGTCTTGGGCAGGAAATTGGTAGCCCAAGGCCTTCAAGTGAAGAGGAACAGACAATACATATTCTTCCACCACCTAGCTCAGACTCAATATTGGTGTGTTTCCAATTTAGGAGGCAGTTACAAACACCAACCAGAGTAGTGGCGACAAGCGATATTAAGCGCAAGTAACAAAGGTGAGTGTGGCCAGAAAAAAGGACTACTTAAAATGCAAAGAAATGTAAAGCAGCTCTTTTCACATGTCACCTAAATGTGGCTTTTTGTTTGTTTTTGAAACATATTTAATTGACAAAACCAACAAAATCTTGTTATTCCCCTATTTTTTTGAAACTTACGCAACTGTGGGGAAAACTTTTTTTCAGTTTATGCATCACCAGAAAAAGTTAAAATTTATCTGTTAGCTTGATCATAAATATAACTGCATCTTTGTTGTATCTGTAAACTCCTATGTTCACGAAGGAAACTAATAAAGACCTACACAAGTAGGGGGGAAAAAAAAGCACATAAAGTCCTGTCTCAAACATGATATTTGAGGCCCAATGGAAGGCTACAGACCTCACCATCATCCAACTTAAGAACTGAACATCTGAAACTCCATTTATAGTTGATCCCCCCTCCAGAGAAATGCAACTAGAAATCAAAAGAGGAACACTGCTAAATGTTGCTTTAGAAGAAACATCCTACTAGAGCATCCTCCTCACAACAAAATCAGAAAAACGAAGCAGGACAGAGCAACATCCAGAACCAGTCATTGACATCTAGAAGAAGAAACTGCAGGAGAGATTGTAAAGGTAAATATTTATGCAACTCAAGTGACGGAAAAGAAACGTGAAAACATTTTCTGCTCCTTGTTTGGGGCAGAACTTTAGAAAAAGATTTACCATTGAACGTAATGAAGCAAATCACTGTGTAAGTCTGTGAGAAGAGACAGAAAGATCACCTTGGATCTACACCATGATACTGTCTCAGGACAGCAACTGGCTCTGTAAAGTCAGCAGAACACCTTGGGAAGACATCAACCCTGAATATTTGTTTTATTGTTGGTTTGGGTGATACATTATCAGATATAATAGACACAGAGTGTTGAAAAGCTGTGGGTTTTTTTAATAATAAAATCAAACAGACTTTCTACACTCAAGAATAGTGCCCTGTTCTTTTAATGTTTTATCTTGTTCAGAAAATGTCTCATTTAATTACAAAATAACTGTACATATGTTAAGAATAATGTTATACGAACAGAGTATTTGGCGTTTATGTGCCCTGAAAAGGTAAACCCAAAATAAATACATACGCTTTAATTAAGTGGGGCTGCCTGTCTCTCAGTCAGAGATTTTGTCCTCTGAGCTGTATTTTTGTGTTGGAAATTCCATGTATTATCTAACCTTACCAGCACTCTAAAGACAAATATCCAAAATCCTGATTTCATAAAGAGATGCATATGGTTATATTTCTAAATTACTTGCAAATTGTAATAGTAATCTTAATAACTAATCATTTTACACTGCATGTTAGTATTCAAACATTTCAGTTATATAAAACTGCATAATTATAACCATGTAGAATTATTTGAAAAGCTTTTTCTGGGTTTTTTTTGGGTTTTTTTGTTTGTTTTTTTGAGTACTACTGTCCTTTAAACCATGTAGATTCTGCAGAAGGAAACAGGTCAGCAAATGAGAACCAGTATCTCTCATATTTACCAGCCCACGTCAGGGCAATGGTCAGCCCGGATTGACAGCCAGGAGCCGTGGGAGTGAGCAGCATGCAAGACTGCGGCTGGGAACAGATAAGGTGCAGGTTACTGTGGGAGTGGGCTCACGAGTCCTGGGGGCTACTAAACCATAGAGCAGGGAAACAACAGTCACTAGTCTCAGGTATGGTTGGGTCTCTGGATGAGGAAAGGGAGAAAAAAGCTTTTGGTATCAAAGATGAGCCCTCCTTTGTTTTGGCCTTGTTTTTTTTTTTTTTTCACCCCCTTTCCTTTTCTATGAGAAATAAACAAAAACCAGCTTCAGAAAAAGCAAGAGAGAAATTTCTGTTTTGAGACTGATTACTTACACTGCATTTTAGTACAGAGTTCTCAGTATGAACAAATGTATATAACACAGATGTTCAAGCACTGATAAAATGAATAGCATGTTGGATCAACAGCTGATGTCTAGAATAAGACAAAGTACTAACAAGTTGTAATTTTTACGACACATGCTTAGTTTGCATATAGTCATCACAAATCATATAATGGGTTCCATGCAGCACGCCCACTTTTGTTTTCCTGATAACATACATGTAGTGCATCTGCCACTGTATTGGTGCTATTTACAACTTGTTGCTGTGTATCTCAGTGGAAAGACACTAAATTAAAGACTTTGAGGCCACCTCATTAAACTTACGTGACTTTACATTCCCACTAACACCAGCAACCACAGACAAGTATCAGTTTGTATGACTGTGATACTGCTTATATGAGATTAGATAAAATCCAACACACTACGCCCTGTTTATTTCCTCTAATGTAATCTAATGTTCTCTCCTTACAGTCAGATAAATGTATATCTTTAAGACATTTTATGTATGTATTCTAATCAGCACTGTACTCCTTAATTATCCTCAAAATATGTGTTAGTAAAACTCTGTAGGATGCTATTGCCATCACAGCCAGTGGAAACATGTAGGAAGAAGAAATGCAACTATCAGTCCCAAAACATGAATCCATTCCTCAGGCATCAGGACCACTAATTATTATGTCAAGAAAATAAGATCAGAGCAACTGACTATTGAACAGATAGGAGGGGAACAAAACTTGCCACAATTCAGAAATAACAGAAATAGTTAAAATAATACCTACTTTCATCTCTTAGATTTGCATAAATTAAAACAAAGCCTTACCAGCAGAAACCGTCTCTTTATAAAAATTCATGTTAAGGCTCACAAACTAACGATACTGATACGTACAAGAAATCAGGTCCTAAGATTTCCAGACAAGGTTTTCAGAGTGGTGGCGTGACTAAGGGTAAAGACTGACTCAGAGGCATCTGTCTGCCAGGCTGGCAGATCCTGAGCTCATTTGCCCCAGGATTTTCTGAGGAGGTGGGGAAACACAATGATGGAAGGGAAAAAGATAGCCTAAAAAGGAAGACAGGAATTTTCTCTGCCTCTCTTTGATGTCAGAATCTGGAATCTAGAGCAAGTCATCTCATATCAACTGCACTAATTCTGTTACTACTGTGCAGTAAAGTCTTGTGACAGAAGTACTAAAAAGTAGGGTGGGTTTGGGTTTGTTTGGGTTTTTTTTTTTTTTTTTTTTTTTCTGATTCACGTAAACTGTTTTTAGTATTCCTGACTTATCCTATCAGAAGTATGATTATCAAATAATTAGAAAAACAAGGTATGATGTGTTACAGATGTGTTACAGATTTAGAAAGAGGATTTTAATCTTTGATATGAGAGAAAAAATATTCACAAGTAACACATGAATATTAGAAACAGCTGCTACTCATGGAATTATGGAATTCATTTCACATTGTTTTCTCCTTCAAATATAACGAATGATAGACATTGTGAATATGAAAACAACAGTAAGACTTTGAAATGTTCTTTTTGTATTTCAGTAGAGATGAAAAGCCATATAGGCAATAAATTAAATACATAAACCTGCTATTTATTTAAACATTAAACACCATTTGTGTTCCAAAATGTTTTTCAATCGAAGTTCTCAGAATCTTTGGAAACTTTTCAGAACGTTGTTCTTCCTTTCAATTTAGAAAGAGAACCAAGTACACAAAAATATTAGGTATTTTCTGCATTCTAGAAACTTAGCTGCTTACTCAGCACTACTGAGCATGCTTTTAATTTTCTGTGACCTACCTAGAAGGAAACTTAACACTTTGTTAAAAAAAAAAGTAAAGAAAGCTTGTCTAGCTGTGGTTGCTGCTAGGAACTCCTCCCTTCTTAATTCAGCCAATAACCACAATCAGCTGCTGCACTAAGAGAAGGCACATAGCCGGGCAGAGAAGTTAGAAAACCTATAACCAATTTTCTGTTTATTGCAACAAAGTTGTGGTTCACCTGCAAAACCATGCAACAACTACACATGCTTACAACTGAATTAAGTTAATACTCTCACCTGTAGTAGCTTGCCTGTTTTTTTTTTAACAGAGAAATGAACATTCCTGGTGACAAACTAAGTGAACCCATCCTGCACTAGCTCTCCCTTCTCTTGACAGTGTAGGAGACTCCAGAAACAGGGCACAGGATGTTAACACTTTTGCTACCAAAAACCTCGTGCTTAGCGAACACATACGCAACAGGAATCACTTCCTCGTACCCTTCCCACGCACACTGCTTTAACTGCAGTGCCACCACCTTGACAGAACCTTCCACTATTTTTTGATGTTCATTCCCTAACAAGTAGGACACTTAAATAGTCCACCTCTTCTTACACCTCGCCCCTGGCAGTCCCCAGCACGGTCAGTTCCCTGCAGATTGCTATGGACAGCCTATGGAGCATAACGCCAAAGCTGGGTACCTGCTAAATCCACGCCCCTTTCCCAATTGTATATGGTGTTTTGGAGAGGAGCTCAAGAAAGGCTCCAGGAGTTGTCCTCACGTCACAGATCACTCAGCCAAGTTACTTTAAGTTGGTCCCATCGCATCCTTTGTACAAGTACACCTAAATGCACACAGGTAACTTCCAGCAGCTGTTACTAGCTTGAGGTTTGGAGAGATTTAAAGCATAGTGGCCTTAAACTTAGTTTTGTTTTCCCAAGTTTTCAGAAGAGGCAACATAGCTGAAATTGGGAAGGGCATAAAATACATCAAGGTAACACTGGCGCTAATGTTTTGTTGCCAGTGGAACTGACTTCAGTATATACTGCAAAGTAAATCTATCTGTGGAACAGATCTTTTTGGTTTGTAAACCGCAAAGTTTATCTAGTCTGTAGTCTTAATTCCTATTTGCACACTAGTCACAGAAACTCTGGCTGGATTCCAGGTTTCATGTCCAGTTGGAGAGACTACTGCTTAGGAAAACCCTTCTACTCAAAGGTGAGCAAATGTAACGAAGGCATCACCAAGAAACACAGAGCCATACTACACCACTCATTTTAGAATCATAGANCCCGCCATGTGGCTTTTTTGTTTATACCCCCCCTTTACTTCCACAGCTTACAGGTAATTCCTCTTTTCCTCCATGTCACCTGCTAATCTTCTCTGTTCTGCTTTCACTCACTCTTCTCCTTTTCATCTTCTTATTCTTGTTCTCTCTGACCTACCATAGAAACAAACTCCTGTTTTATCTCTTTGTAACATCCAAAAGCTGTTCTCCTCCCCACCCTGCCCTGCCTTGTTTGTGGTGAAGTTTCAAATATCATAGTTGAATGTTAACAGACAGTTGTCTTCTGGTGATGGAACTGAATTGCTGCATCAACTCAAATTAATCTACATTTGCACAGGTTTAAATGGCTCACTTAATCCCATCAGTCTTTTGGAAGTCCAGGCATTGCACTCTGCCAGATGTCAAACTGCAATGTCTTTGCAGGCAGACTATCAAAACCAGGAAGCCCTGACCCAGATGGATCCTGAAAACTAGGACAGTTCTCTCATTTAAATGAACTAAATCTATATGCAACTGTTTGAAACACATTCCATTCATATTTTTGGCCTAAGAATATTTGGAAGCATGTTGAAGTACACCACCCTCAGTTCACTTCAGCCCTTAAACCAAAATCACTCGGGCTGGCCTGAGCACCAACGCACCATGCTCATCTTCAGGGTACCGCAGCTGATAAAAAGGGGAAGGGGGAAAAAACCCCAAAAAATAAAATCAACAAATACCTGATGACAGTTTCCACATATAATTTAAATCAGAAGAGAACTAAAGTAAGGATGAGAACCCTCTAACATTTCTGGGTCGTTCTTCAAGCTGTATTGAATGTGGGAACTAGGAGACAAACAGCAGCTCAGTTTTGTTAGTCGTGCAGAGATGCTCCTTTGTTTAGTAGTTNCAAGTTACTTTAAGTTGGTCCCATCGCATCCTTTGTACAAGTACACCTAAATGCACACAGGTAACTTCCAGCAGCTGTTACTAGCTTGAGGTTTGGAGAGATTTAAAGCATAGTGGCCTTAAACTTAGTTTTGTTTTCCCAAGTTTTCAGAAGAGGCAACATAGCTGAAATTGGGAGGGGCATAAAATACATCAAGGTAACACTGGCGCTAATGTTTTGTTGCCAGTGGAACTGACTTCAGTATATACTGCAAAGTAAATCTATCTGTGGAACAGATCTTTTTGGTTTGTAAACCGCAAAGTTTATCTAGTCTGTAGTCTTAATTCCTATTTGCACACTAGTCACAGAAACTCTGGCTGGATTCCAGGTTTCATGTCCAGTTGGAGAGACTACTGCTTAGGAAAACCCTTCTACTCAAAGGTGAGCAAATGTAACGAAGGCATCACCAAGAAACACAGAGCCATACTACACCACTCATTTTAGAATCATAGAATGGAATAATAGAATGTGTTGGGTTGGAAGAGACCTTTAAAGGTCATCTAATCCAAAGTCCCTGCAGTTCCCAGTGCAATGGCACTTCTGGTATGGAAATATAGAATGCTAAAACAATTATCAGTCTGGAAATGCAAAAAGCTAAAGCACTTACCATTTGTAGACATGGTCAATATCCTAAGCCTTCCATCAACACCAAAGGGACCAAGATTTCACCTGTTTTTTCTATTTAGAGATCTATTTTCAAAACAGAAGTAGGAAAAGATACTAGAGGAGAGGAACTTGAGGGCAGATCAATTCCTCACATTTTTCTCATTATCTCCCTATAATTGCTCCCAAAATTCTGACATTGCTTCTCTTACATTTTTTTTTCCCCAGAATGGTTTTTAAGAAAACTCTCACAAAAAAATTTGAATACCAGTGAGCAATTTTTTCAAAAANTCTCTCATTTAAATGAACTAAATCTATATGCAACTGTTTGAAACACATTCCATTCATATTTTTGGCCTAAGAATATTTGGAAGCATGTTGAAGTACACCACCCTCAGTTCACTTCAGCCCTTAAACCAAAATCACTCGGGCTGGCCTGAGCACCAACGCACCATGCTCATCTTCAGGGTACCGCAGCTGATAAAAAGGGGAAGGGGGAAAAAACCCCAAAAAATAAAATCAACAAATACCTGATGACAGTTTCCACATATAATTTAAATCAGAAGAGAACTAAAGTAAGGATGAGAACCCTCTAACATTTCTGGGTCGTTCTTCAAGCTGTAT
This sequence comes from Rhinoptilus africanus, assembly GCA_013400135.1. Classification (NCBI taxonomy): domain Eukaryota; kingdom Metazoa; phylum Chordata; class Aves; order Charadriiformes; family Glareolidae; genus Rhinoptilus; species Rhinoptilus africanus. The sequence goes on along the minus strand of VXBO01006552.1, from coordinate 554,267 downwards.
TGAATGTGGGAACTAGGAGACAAACAGCAGCTCAGTTTTGTTAGTCGTGCAGAGATGCTCCTTTGTTTAGTAGTTTGAACATTAGGTGATAATGTACTTACTGTGAACTATTATATTAATGATATAGATTTTAAAAAATACAAAATCTCTTCAATATCACAAGTTGGTCATCTCCCTTGTAACACATGCTGCTAACCCATAGGTCTTTGGGTTAACAAGATCAGTTTGCTGCTTCTAGGACATTCACCAGGATCAACTGCAAAATAGCTAATGTTCCATCTAAAAGACTATTTTTAATGAATGCATTAACCACTTTATGCAGAAATATATCTACCTGTATCATCAATTAACATGAACAGATGAAAAGTTGATAAAGGATGCAGTGTTACACAAAAATACAATAATATTTTGAAATTTCTAACATTACTGTTTAACTGATATGAATATAAAACTCCCTTTACAAACAGAAATGTCTTTGAGAAATCACAAGAACAAAGAGCCTTTAAAAACATTTTATGTATCACTGTATTTCATTCCGCATAGAAAATTCTATAAACACCTAGAAGGGAAAAACATTATTTAAAATAACCAAAGCAGAATAAATATTTTTATCAAACTAGCCAGTTTTTACACAAAGGTTTTAGATTTTTAATAAAAGATATTTACTTTTCTGAAAATAGCAAGTTTCACTTCAATAGTACATTTACAAATCAGACAAACATGGAAAGAACTATTTCATGTTAGCATATGAATTGTCAAAGAAAAACAATAGAAAAAACCCCTGTGCAGTATTGACTAGTTTGACTAATTTTGAATCCCTAGTGTGCATGCTCTGTAATCATAGTTAAAAAAAAATCAAAGTAAAATAAAGAAAAAAATCCAGTCTGTGGCGTAGGTGATGAATAGTTACTTTGCTGACTCATTCCAGCTGCAGATACAAGTTCCAACGAAGGGAGCGCCCACGATTGAAGACAGCAGTGATGGAGGAGAGGGGAACGGACCAAAAACCCTTTCAGAGGCATCTCTTCGATCAACCTGCTGCTAAATCAGTGCGTGCTGTCAATCAAAGACTGCAAATACCACACTATATGGATTAATAGACTTAGTTCTGAAGTCTTCCAGCAGATGTCCTCACAGGGCAGTCGCGTCAGGGAGGTTTAGAGATATCACTACTTCAAGAAGACCGATGGGAAGGAAAATGGACTTAAAATAAGGGTGATACAAATACATAGACAGACAAATTCGAAGTACTTGATTTATTCTAAAATGCCAAAACTTAAAAACATAGGCAGCATGGCCTGTCATCTTAAAAACTAAAAGTCACCTGAACAAGTACATAACTAGCACATCTGTTTGAAGTAGCAAATCTGTTTCCAGTTTGTTAGGTGATTCTTACACCTCACTTATAAACAAAACAGAAGGTTCAAAAAATGATGGTGAAAAACATGAGCACAAGGAATACAGCATAAAGATGCCAATCTTGTCCTCCTCCCTTTGTTTCATGTAAAAACTGACACTAATTTTATTGTGTGCACAGAGCTGAAGTGCAGCTTTCTGCACTACTCCCCAGTGGCAACGACATACAAATGTTGTCACGAAGTTGGCATTTTATGCTTGGAAGCATAAAATACCTAGGTATTTCAGGGAGACTTAAAATAACAATTTCCTTAAAATAGTGATCCTCATCATTGCTGCTACAAGAAGAAAGTTTTGATACCACATTAAAAATATTTGATTTTCCCTTCTATGTACTGAGCAATGCATTCACAGTTAACTACCCACAGACACTTAGGAGATAATGATTCAGTCAAGTACTGGTCTACAAATTCAAAGCTGGGATTCTTCACCCAGGTCTATGAGATCAGTATCTCCAGCCCTCAATCCACTACCTGCTTTAATGCAGATGTTCACGGCTTCATACACAAGAAGCCACATCAAGGAAAGATGAAATCAAGAAGATGAGCATCACTGACTCTTCTTCAAAAGCAGACACAGAAATAAGTGCCAATACCTGGGACGTATTGGGAGACCAGCCAACTGGGACACATCAGTCACAGCAGTTGGGCTGGTGGAAAGAACTCGAGACTGTCCAAGCTTCAGGAAAATGCTGGGAGGGTGGCTCCAATAGCTGGGACAGACTCGTCTGCCAGAGGTTCCTTGGTGGACCTGTTACAGCACTTAGAGACAGAAAGTGTTGCTATGTTCTACACGCTGAATTAGGTCAAAGCTAGCCTCATCAATTATAGAAATGGATTGCTTATGAAATCTTAGAGGAGTAGGGCTTTTGTCAGTATCTTGCCTGAAGCGTCAATAGCATGGGTGACTGATTTTCTGCAGGCTGATTGTCCTCAATTTCAACAGTGAAAGTGAAACCAAAAAGAGTTTTAGCTTAGTGTCAGTGAAGGACCATGGTGAACAGTACAGAACTGTTACATTTCTTAACTGGTGAATGCTTTCATGCCATAGAAGCACCAGATAAAGCACATTTTGCACTTAAGTTTGTCCTGAGAAAAGAAGAATCCAGGTTCCGTATCCTGAAAAGCATGGGAAATACAGTATTAAAGCTATTAAAATTTCTCATCCTAACCAAGATTCTCTTCAGCTATCATGAAAGACAATTACAAAAATCTATTTAACCTTTTCCATGTGCTTTACTTAAACAAACAAAAAAAAGGCCCATAAGAATTTTATGAAATCAAGATTGCCATTTAAAATATTAAAGGACAAATACAAGTGAAGGATGACGACTGGGGTCAGCTACACTCTATTGGTAACCATTTAAGATTACTTCACTAAGCTGTCTTTGTCTTGAATCTTAAGCCCCTCACCCTTTATCCATAGGATAAGGAACACAGAATTACAGTCCAAGCAGATGCTAACTCTACTGTTTCAAATAAAGACTTTTTATGGAAACAAATACACATCTCAAACAAAAGAATCGATGCTGGAGCAAGCCTGATTTCTCTTCCTCCATAGCTCTGGTTTCATTATGTAAACATATTTCAGTCAAATCTTTACAAACTGTGTCAACAAGTCATTATTTCCCCCACTTTCCCCAGGAAAACTGTACAAGGATAACTGTACACATGTCCAAGAAATAGAGGATGTAATTTTATTGGAGGTCCACAGGTAATTGTATCACATTAGGGAGTGGAAGAATTTCGTGGTATGGCACAACACAATACCTCACTCTAAACACTTAAACAGAAGGTTAAATGATATGCAACATGATCAAATCAGTAATTCTCCATCTTCTAGGCACCACTGATTAATTTAAAATAAACTTTAATAAATTGAAAAAATAATACAGTCCATTAATTTGTTTGTTGCACTGTCTTTAAATGAAACAGCACTTTGAAAGTCACAAATAAAAAAGCAGCACTTTCTCTTAATACCAACACCACTGTAACACATACTGTAGCGTGGCATGCAAATCCATATCTGCAGTCTTTTTTTTTTTCTATTAACAAATGGAATGGTAATTTTCTATCTCAAATATTAGTAGCATAACATGTAAGTGCAGATCATTCTGGCCACAAGTGTGGTAAGCCTTAACAAGTGTGTATTACAAGAGCATAGAACACAGAGCATGACACTTACATCCAAGAATCTCTCTCTTTTGAACTGTACATGGTGTTTGTTACAGGCTGACTTCCAACTTGTTGTACCCAAGCTTCAGGAAACAAGATTATTAACCATTTCTGGTTTTGCTTAAAAATAAAATGCAGTCACCATTCAAAGCACAACCATTAACAACCTCGTAAAAAAAAAATGCCATGGCTCCATTGAAAAAAAACCCCATCTTGTCTGTTTAGTAGACTCCATTACGCGATAAAGTTTCCATTATAGGCATGTTATGAAGTCTTACAGTGGTACTACAGCGTCATTCCTGTTAAGTAGAGAGTTGTAGAGACACCAAGAAACGGTGCAGTGTTCAAAGAAAGCTGGTCAAACTGAGCTAAGCTTCACGAGACCACGTACTGAGTCTTCATGCAATGAATCCTGGCTGGCCAGACTCAGGACATGCATTGTATGGCTGTGTGTAATAGGACTTCCGCTTGGCAGCATCCCAGGAGGTGACGGAGCTTCTTCAGGAGTGAGAAACTGATGACCTTCGTGTTCCTCTTTTAAAGGTATCATGTCTGTCAAACCTGTATCTGATGTGAGATTTGGCATAGAAGATGGTGGTGTTGGTTGCCCTAGAGTTAGAGTTGCACAAGGCCCACTGAGAGTAGTCTTTCCTGGCAATGGTAACTCTTCGCTAGTTATGCTTGGCTCACTCTGTAGTAGGGGGGTGGCAGCGGCCTGCAAAACGAATTTAGTGCTCTGAATGCACTGATCTTGGTCACACTGCAGAATGGAAGGGTGTCAAAATCATATAAGGCAAACAAAACAGAGAAAAAGGGGAAAATATGGACAAAAAGGTATGGAAAAGAATGGGATGTGAAGAGAAAAAAAGAAAGCCATTAGTATCATTCCATGGTTAGCCACCCAAAAATCCCATTGCATGCTGCCCGGAAAAAAAAAAAAAAGAAAAAAAAGGAAGAAAAAAGCATGCATTACTGAGCCACTGTGCTGGTTTACCATCAAAATAAATTATGACAAACATTTACAGTGTTCACTTAAAGGTTTTTGGAAACCTTTGAAACTGTATTTGGTGAGTACTGTAATTCAAACGTGTTGTTTATTCTTGTTCAAAACCATTTGGAAAGTCTAGCTGCACAGTCCATGTGTAACTAACTCCATCAGGCACCTCAAAACCTTTCCAGCTCCAGGTGAGGTGAATCACTTCCACACTACTCATTTACCCTAGAGTAGCTAGCAGTTCAGAGAGATGCCCAAAGGCACAATCCAAGTATCTTTCCAAGTTCAAAAACAGCAGGCAAATGTCTTTTTTTAAATTGGTCTTCACATGTAGGAATTAAGGTGCTACAGAAGTTTTCCAGAACAAGAATTCCTTTGATGCACGTGGTTTTATAAAGATAAAGCTGGCAATACAGCCTCTATGACCAAAAATTCCATGCCCCCCCCAAAATAAGACATTATATATACACTCTAGAGAATATACTACACTGTACTCAATACTCTAGAGGAGTGTAGAAATTAGGCAGCACTGCAGATGCATTAATTTGTTATCAACTTTCATGATTTTTAGGCTGTTGATTGACTAATTTAATCTTGACAATGTGAAGAATCAAGGTAAAACCCACAAGTTTTCTGGCAAGCACTTTCACAATAACAAGCCAAATTCATCATTATATAAATCCAATTAAGCTCAGTCAGTATTACAAAGAACGGTTTTGGCTCTACATCATTCCTGCAAATTATACAAAATTATCATTCATTCCTTGAGAAGACAGGTAGGTGTCTCACTCATGCCCAGCTAGCTAAGCAGGTAGTACATCTACCACCAAGTTAAGTTTCTTTAGCGCAAACTGACATGATTTTTGAGAGCTTCCAAGGACAATATACATTTAATTCATAGTCCGATCAGTTATAGTATCTGCAGATTTCTAAAATCCTGTTAGACTCACTTGTCATACTACTGTTCTGCCGTGCAAGAGAAACACTACAGTCAACGAAAAGAACTATAAATCCAATGCAGCAAGGAAAACTTGGAAGCACGCAAGCAGAATAGAAAAATATACCCAGAGGTAAGACAGGCCTATTCACTGCTACTATGCCAAGGTCTCTGTTAAAGCACTACATTCTGCTTTATGACTGACTTCTTCAATCTGTATCAAGTTACTGAAAAACATTAGAAATCCAACAGCTGTTCAAGATATTCCTGGTCACAATCACTGCTAGTAATATTACAGTAATCCCCTAAAATGCCCATTCAAGTTTAATAAACCACTGTGATATACTCTACGCAAACTCATGGAAATACTTTTGCTTCCTTTACTGTATGACAAAATCCATCACTATGGATACTTCCTCTGATATTTTCAGGTCCTCCAATTCCACCACTGAGTGACGGATGCACACACATTACACTCAGACAGTGGGCAAGCAGACTACTTGGTCACAGAAGACAGGTAATATTTTAAACATATCTAAGTGGTTTAGGACTCCCAGACCAACTACTTTTTGACAGGCAGAAGTCTGATCCTTGCTCAATAATGTATTTTCCAACACTTATGCTGTCAGAAAAATAAATTCCTCTTACAAAAACTGAGTTCATACATGTTGCAATCATTTTTTTCCCCTCACAAAATGATGAACAGCCCCAGCCAAAGAACAGAAGTGGTCCCATATAATTTCACAGGGATTACTCACAGGCTTAAAGCCAAAACCTTACATAAGTACCTTACTAAGAAGAAAACTGTCAGCATCTTTTAAAGTCAAGCTTTCAATTAGTAATTCAGTGTGAATAACTCATTCTTGATTAACACACTGTAATTCACGCCTGTTTATTTCAATTAAACTATAGCCTTTCAACCAACCTTACTATGCAGACCTAAAAAATCTGTTAAATGAATTTTCAAACTTCAAAAAGACAAACAAAATCCATCTTCTCTGAAAAGCAGTAGCCAAAGAGCATGTTAAATAACAAAGGAATGCCTATAACCACTGGTGTACATTGAAAACAAATAAAGTTAGCGGCTGACTGATTGCTTTAGTGAAGCTTCAGCACTGATCTTCAAAAGGAAATCATCAATGTGTTCCGGGCACTACAAGTACACCGTTTTAAATTAGCCGAAGGTAATTTACTTGAACTCATTGTATAGTCTGAACTCATTTTCTTTTTACCAAACTCTAGTGCATTTAGACCAAATCGATATCAGAAAGACAAAGTAGCCTCATAAAGCTCCATTAAACAGAGTGTTATAAAACTTTTTCAGGTGCTGTCTATCTCTTCTTCATTTTCCATGCACTTGTCACTTCCCTAAAGCCTTTCCCTCTTATTCTTATGCATTTCAGGTTTTCTTTTCTATTAAACAGTGATCAACTTGAAATATCTTAGGAAAATTCAGGCTGTAAACAGCTTTCAAAAGTGACTAGAGTGGGGTTATACTAGAAAAGGTAGAAAAGCTCTCAAAACATCTGATAACACAACACATACCATACAGGTGGACTATTCTTGAGCCAACACAAAACTAAACAAGGAAATCAGATCGGTTTATAGGGCTGGCATGGAGGTTTTTCCTTGATTCCATATTTCACTCTTAACCAAATGAAATTTAGGGCCAAAAGTCTTAACGGCTATTCACGTGAATTATTCACAGCCAGAATTTCAAATGAAATAAAAAAGCCTATGATTGTAACAAAAAGCAAGCCAAGCACTGGAATCTAAATAGCTAAAAATCTACTGCAGAAATTATTCTATCGGTACCTTCTTACTTCAGATCTACTGATTTTATTTTCCACTTAAAATTTCCACTGTTTCAGAGGAACAGCAGATTCTGAAGGTAAAACAAGTTCAGTAAGTTCTATAAGTACAGAAATTAAATTATATATGTGCATAGAATTTTTTAGCCATCTCTGTATTTATTTTCACATCAAAAGGCACAAATTAAAGCAAATTAGACAAAACCTAAATTCTGTGTTTATTTCACAAATAATAAATACAAACAACTAAGGAAACAATATTTTTCATTTTTTTTCTGAAGAAAATCTGATTTTTTTCTAAGCTACATGAAATAGACATGTTAACATAAATGATATACATGGCAATACATTGTTCACATTTCTAATGCCAAAGCCAGAGATTATTTACTTTGAATTTTAAAGTAACTTTGTCAAAAATTTTCTAAACACTAGTAGCATTAAAGAATTACAGTTCTCAGAAGATGGAGAAAAGGAGGTTGAATTATCTCAGCATCTCTGAATACAGTACAAACACCAAAAAGTTTGGAGAAGACTGACAGCACTGAATGACAGTGCTATGAAGTAACAGAAAGGATGCTGAGATACCATACCAGATGGATACAGTAGATGGGTAAAGAGTAGAGGGATGGAGCTGTGTAACTATCCCCAACAGCTGTAGGATTTCACATTCAAAATCGTGGTATTGCAAATGCTGTGCAACAACTGACCCACAAAACCCACCAAAAGTCAATGGCTCCACTAGCAAGTAGTACAGTGTGCCAGGAGCAGATCTATGAAGAGAAAGGCTTCTGAAGCCAAAGGGGATTTTACTTCAGACTAGCTACTGTTTGTTCTTATGGACTGAACGTCTGTGAATGGTTAAAGCATGTTGGGTACATTCTGGGAGCCCATCTTCTGAAAGAAATCTAGTTCATGTGCTCTGATACTGCTCTGCAATGTGAAAAAAATGCAGTAAATAAGCACAATCAAAAAGATTGCTTCTAAAACATACCTCAACCCAAAGCAAAATGCAGAAGTTGATTTACTGTATGTGTCCTTAGCCTATTTTAGCTGTGAAGTAAAATGCTTTCATGAAAAATCTGTATCAACCTTGACTGCAGTAATATTGACTTGAATAGAGCCCTAAGTTCCGTTTTGGGCAATGATAAATTGTATTTGCGGAATCTGACAGTAAATATACAGGGAAACACATTTGTCTAACTCCCAGCAAAGTGGCGCTCCTATCCTTGCTGATCCTTTTACTGTCATGAATGAAATACTCCTAATAACAAGAATATGAAAAGCAAAGGAAAAAGTGTTGAGAACTAATGTTCCCTGGATCAGCTGGATTCCTGTTTCCAGATCAGTGCTAGAAATACTGATGTGAACATTTGGGAGAGGACTTTCCAACAAATATTGCACATGCCTATTATGGTTCCTACAATTTTCGGTAGTACTTATAAGTAAGAAAACAAACACCCTAACTAAAGAATTGCATCCAGGAAAGGGAAGGGAGAACTGGAAATAAGGGAATTTGGCACACAAGGAACTACCTAAGCACTGAAGAAGAAATGCCTAGGAATGCAGGAATACAAGCAAATTTCTTAAAAACAAAGAAATAAACCTGTCCTGACACAGAGGCAGATAGAAATAAAAATCTATCACTTTATAAGGCATTAGAGAATTCCTAGAGACATCACAGTAAAAATCAACCAAACTAATTCCTCTTAAAAAAGTGCATGGAGTGAGATATATTCTGTGTTTCTTTATAATGGATTACTAAAGAGTAAAATACCCTGTAACAGAATTCAAGGATCAACTCAGGCTTTGAAGAGAAAGCCAAGTACCACAGAAGTGCAGACCCAGGTAATGGTAGTTGATGGGTTTATGGTGAAATAAGAACTTTTTTTCAGAATAAAAAGAAAATAAACCTTAAAATGAAAAAGAAAAAAAGAATAAAATATAGAGAAAATTATGATTTCATAGTGGGTCAGATACTGCGTTTCATGCAAAAAAAATTTCTTAAGAATAAGAAGAGAGACACTTGGTCAATCTAACTAATGAAGAGCTTGTAAAAACAATCAGCAGTAAAACGAAATAGGGAAATACTTTCAAAATATCAGATCTACAGATCATGAGCTCAAGGTGAACACACTTGTCACATGGCTAAGGGTATTAAGAAGCTGGGTAACGAATTTACCAGGTTAATTTAAAGTTATATTGGAAAAGAGATTAAAACCACTGGAAATGTACCAGGAAAAAAAAAATTATACGTGCTCCCAGCCTCTCAAAAAAGTAAACACAGCTTCAGCTCTTAGTAACAGAAGAGAGATACTAAGGAGACAACAGGAGAAAACACTCTTTTATAAAGATTCAGAAAAAGAATAAAATCACAGTATGGATCTATGAAGCACTGATTACAGCAATAACCCTGACTGCCTGAGATTGAGACAAACTGAGTCACTAGCATGAGTAAGGTAGCTCCTATATGAAATATTCCGAGTGTCAAAGGCAAAATCACCACAAAATTTTGTTAAAAACAAAAATAGTGCCCCAGAAATAGTATCCTGAATAAGAGATAATGTATTGCACTGAAACCAAGTGTCTGGCAAGTTTAAGCTTAACCTGATATTTATTTTGAGCTAAATGCAAAAATGATGCTAAGAGATATATGAAAGCAAAAATATAATAGTAAGCATCCTAGAGAAATCAAGAATGACAAAAGGCTAATTGAGTGAGGCACAAGAATTCTATTTAGATGGACACAAGTCACTGAGTAAAAGATTTAAGGGAAAGAAATAGAAGGAAAGGAAAGAGGGAAAGGGAGGAATAAGAGAAGACAAGTGTGAGAGAAGATGCTTATTAAAATCCTCCCTTAATATCAATGGGCAGGAGAGACATTCTGGTACGCAACACGGATTAAGTAGTATAATATCTAGACACTAATATTCAATGTAGAGATAAGAAGATTTAATGCATTCTGGAAAAAAATCCAAGGAGACACACCATAAAGGTGTACTGGAACACACTTCAGATTTTTAAGAAGTTATTTCCTGTACTCAGAAGTGTTAAACTTGCTAAAATAGCTTAATTATCTCTGATGACATCTAAATGGTTAAAGCTCTGCCATTTAAAAAATATTTATGAACTAAGACTATGATCTACAAATGGTCTTAAGTCAAGGAATTTCATTTTGCTTTCATTATCTGAAGCCATAATAATATAAGCTGCCAGTCTTTCGTGTTCCACCTGCCTCAGCTCCAAGAAAGCATTTTTCATTTTATGCATCTGCCTTTTTCCCAAAAGCTATGCAACCTTCCAGAAAAGAAGACTGACTCATATTCCGTTATTTGCCTGACCTTTGTCAGTGAAGACAGGAGGTAAAGTGGAAATATTTTCTTCCATAAAGACTTTCCCTCTACTATTTTGTTTTCAATGGAGTCCTGGGTGTGAGCTAAAAGGAAAGGAAACTTTGATGTTTGCATCTGAATTTCTAGCAAGGGGGATTCTAGAGAATCTTACAGAGATTTCTCCTCTAAAAAAACCCCCCACAACTAAAAAAACTGAACAATGGGATGCTGCATACTTTGTTTTACTTCTGCCATAAAGTGTACTCCACTGCATTTCACTCAAGAAACTTCCACAGTATCTTTCCAGGGGAGAACAAGCAAATGGCTGGTGTTCCCAGTGCTCCTGTTCCTGAAGTACTTCTTCAGAATCTAAGATTGTGTACTGGGAAGAAAGTTGAGAGAAACAGATACTGCAAAGCCTGGAAAAGTACTAGGGGTCACTTCATGGGAAAAAGTGTTTAAATAGAACTATGAAGTCTTACTTGATTATTTCTGTCTAAATTTAAATCAGAACAGGAAATCTGGTAACTGAAGAGAATGGCTGAAAACAACTAAGCTAGCAGTAAGGTGAATTAATTTTGGTAGAAAAGAAAGAAAGTCTGTTATGTGGATGAGACGGAGATCTTAACTGTGAAACAGGGAAATCAGTTTTGTTGTTTGCTGCTTTATGGGACAGAAGAGACAGGAGCCTGAAAGATCTCAGAATCTACTGAAAAGAACAAATGTTGACCTTAGAACACAGAAAGAGGGAAACATGAAACAAGAACAAATCAGAGGCAAAGTTATATCCCACTGCATTTCGCCAGCAGGAAATTAACTTATAATTTCTTATGCTTCAAACAACTCAGGAAAGAACGCAACATTTTAAATAGGGAAGAGAAAATAGTCTTAGAGAGACCAGGAAACTAAGCAGGTCTGTTAACAGTTTGCAACAAAACTCAAGGGAGAAATTTTAATGCTGATAGCCAGCTGCCACTAGAAGCCAATTGGTCTTGGATACAGACCAAGAATAATACCCTGAGAAAAATGGCATCACAGTCTTAAACATATTCCCTCATACCAAACACGACGTATTTCAAGCTTTTTCTAAGAGATCGCATTCAGGAATGAAAACTACACATTCAAGTGACTCTGATAACTGTAACTCAAGACTTTCCCAGCTCAAGTAGTGTGATATTCTAGGAAATAAGAAGCTCAAATCCTTGAAGAATTTGAGTCATTACAGATATTACACTCTAAAATCATAACAGCTACCTGTTTGACTTAAAAGAATACCGTAACTGATTTCTCCATTTCTAGAGATAAATTTAGTCAGCTTTCTATCAAAGTGGTACAAGATTTTCTCATTAATATCTAGCAATAATGATAGTGTCTTCTTACAATACAGGTATAATTCTTATAATGTCAAGATAATTTAATGCCAGGGACTTATTGTGGGTTAATGATCCTCACAAATAAGATGCTTTGACAGAGCTAGAAAGTTCGGTAATCCCTGAAAGACTTCATACTATTTCTAAGATTTGCTTTCTCTCTCTCTCTTTTTTTTTTTCCTAAGGCGTCANTTTTTTTTTTTTTTAAGCAAGCCCCTTTTGTCTTTTCAGAGTTACATTTTTATTTCTTTTTTTGAGTAAAATTTGTATGATCGTTGCCTTGTTCTGCACAACTGTACCTCACAGAAGACTCAGAGTTAATACTGTATCTCTAATACATTTTCTCATGAAGGTGACTAACAAATCTTCTATTTAATCCACAAAATAGTAAGTAAAAACAGCTTAGGAACTACAGCAGAATTTTTAAACCAGTTTATCAGTGACACTAAAACTAATCTGTCTGGGAAGAGTAAGTCTTCTTTTGTTCAAAAGAAAGGCTGAATTATGTCAGAAGGCCTTCTTGCCGCCTCTTTTTTGGCAGAGGGAGGGTGTCCATAACTCATGGCTTCTTTGACAAAGTCTTAGAACCCACATAATATGAAGATATGTGGACAACAATTCAGAAATAGGCACATATGTAAGATGCTTGCCTTTGGAAAAAGATCTCTTTCCAGTTATTCTTTTCTTCTTGGCACTGGAAATTCTATCTTCCATTATGATAGCCAATGCTACCAGCAAAAAACAAAGTAAAAACTATTGGCACAGTTTCAAAGATGTTTCAAAGCTTTTGTTGTAAGAATCCAGGTGCCATTTTTTGATCACTGGAGTTCAGTGTCCTCCTGCTCTTCCTTCAACACACTTCTCCCCTAGAAACTCCTCTTTGTTCATCTTTGCTTTTGAAAACACATTAGTCTATGCAAAACCGCAGTGTACAAGCAAAGANAAAATAACAATTAGCTGTAAAATGATGAACCAGAGAAAGTCCATGATACTTGAATATTCCAGTTCAAAACACAGCAGGTGTCAACAGTACAAGTCAAAATGACAGTATATTCAATAAGTCAACAGTGTAGAAAAGCCTCTCTTTTTTTTAGAATCCATGAGCAATAACTATTATACTGTGCAAAACATACATTAAAAAGAGCCTTGGGGTTTTTTTCTTTACTGTTAATAAACAAGTCATTCCACCCAGAGTGTCAGCTGTATCCAGTTAGTTATTACTTGATTAGTTCATATAAAAGTGGAGAAGGAAAACATTCACAGGAATCTTGATGAACACTATGGGATGATTCCTACCATGTTGCTCTGAGATTGTGTGGCCCCGTACATAGTAATTCCATTTGATGGTCCTGCTAATTGTGGTGTATCTGGTTGTATAAATCCTCTTCTGTCAATTAAGCTAGGGAATAATCAAAATAAAGAAAAAGAGTTAGAGATATTTCTGATCAATAACTACCTCCTCTCAATAAAAAGAGAAAAAATTTTTATTATACAACAGACCTTAATATCTCACCAATACCTTCCGATGTCCCCTTTTATTCAACTGAAGTGCAAGACTTCATTTCTACTTATCAGCAAGATAATTGTTTCCTTGCAATACTACCCTCCATATATTCATACGTGCTGCTACTTTTCTTGATTTTTATCATAGATGAAAGATTTAGAAGCTGACCAGCAGATTCGACAAAACCAAGAATTTTAAACTACATGTGTGAAAATAAATTACAAAACTCACTGGTATTACGTATCTATTTTGAAGCTCTTCTTATCAGTTTCCACATGTCAAAATTAAAGCCACTTAATCACAAAATTTATGAAGCAAGAAAGAGGAAATTTTGTTTAGATAACTTACTTGCCATCTGCTTCACTACAGCTACCTAATACTGCTCACAGTGCTCCACTATTTCTTACTGAAGTAATGCACTCATAGACAGAAATAAGAAATTTTAAGAAAATGTTTCACCGAAAAAATAAACATAAGTAAAAATTACACATAAGATTATAAAAAAATAAATAGAATGGAACCATCTGACCTAGCAAAAAATTTTACTAAAATTCCACATCCAATTTTACTCTCAGTTTGAGAACTATAAACCGCACTTCGGTTCTGGTAGTTAATTCTCATAAAAAGCTGAATGTACAGACTGAAGTGCTATATTCTACATGCGTACGAGCTCATATCACTTCCATACAAAAACACCAAAAAGGCTTTTCTATAGTTTATGCTTTAATTCATTCAAAGGATTGTGTTTTTTAAATTATATGTAGCTTTCAACAATAGTTACCCATATTTTTAAGCATAGGCCAAAATGTTTTTTTCCTGTGTACCTGAACAATGTTACTTCCCATCTGGAAAACTACAAATTTTACCACAGGATATCAAATTTTAACTGGAGGGTTTACAGTTCCTGTTACTAAGACAAAATGACAGGAATATCTTAAAACACTTGAGTGCTAAAGTCAGCACAGAACTGGTTTTATTTGCTAATTTCTGGGACCTATAAAATTGCTAAGGGTCAAGATGGCTTCAATTTTAAAAGATAAGAACAGGATGTTTGGAAAAATGAAGGCATTTCCCCTCTCAAAAGTCAATGAGGTTTCTACCAGTTTAAGCTCTCCTCATGAAGGTCTGGAGAACAGGCTTTTGTGTATCTTCAAAACATGTAGAAATCCACCTGAGATTACAAACTGCCATATGGAAAGTACTCCTTCAAAAATCAGATGATTTAAAATAGGTATATCATATCAGCTGTAAAATATCAGAACACTAGTTAGACCTATGCTGACAGGTATGGATCAAATTTAGATTTGAAAGTTACTGTTCAGGACAGGCAAAATGCATTCTGAATTTGGTAGCATAGGTTTAAAAATGAGAAGCATGATTTTAACAGAAGTGACAAAAATTTGGATTATTTACAAATCCTCTCTTAATCTGCATTCCATTCTCAGAGGCATTTGAATATTTTGAATTTGAAGCTGTCATTGCTGCTAAGCCACTTTAGCAGAATTTAAGAGAAAAATTAATATCTAGTGACTTGGGACACAGCTGAGATTAAAAGTAAAAAAAAAATCAAGGTTATAATTTACATTTTATAGTCAGTACATTTTTACTGTTGGACGCAAAATATCTCCCTGCAGAAACTCTACATATACTTTGGCATCTAAATAACTTATGTTGCTATCTGGAATTTAGGAAAAAATGCACAAACTCTGTTAAAACACAGGAGCCAATGTTAGTCTGGTCTATTGTGTGCTGCTACTTTTATCAGCCTAAATTGCTATTTCAGATGCTGAGAAACGATATATACAGGTTTTATTACAGATTTCCATTTTGAGTCAATCAAAAGAATTTGAAGCATGACATTGAGTTTTTATATCACATACTATCATAAAAGCAAAACGGCAGAATTCACGGGTTGGCTTCAGGCACCATCCACATAGGCAGGAAGCAGAAACAGGGTTACTCTTTCTTACCACGGGGATTACAGTGTTAACCCAGTATGTGGAAATCCTAACTCAGTTGTCTCCTCCTCAGGCAAAGATAGCAGTCTCTCCTGTTGACCTTTGACTGCTCGTAGAAGAACCACCTCTGATATTCATGACAGCAAAGACAGGAATCCCATTTCCAATGAAACACCTTAGCCACTGGACTATAAAGTCATTTACTTACTTTCTTCTCAACAGTTTAGATTCATAACTATGTAATTCCAGATAAAGCAAAACAGCTTCAACCAATTAGCATGGCACAAAAATAATCTGCAAGATGTCAGTCACTTTCCACAAAGGAACGGGGTCTCTATTGTACATATAGTATGCGAACTATCTAGCCAATGAGCATTGGAATAAGAAGAGAATTATGTCTTTCCTGCTGCCAGTTTTATTTCTCTAGGCTCAGCTCTGTCTTACATTTTGTTCAAGCTGAAAAGCTGTCTGGAACCTTGAGTATACAAATATTTTGGATTTCAAAAGTGAAAATGTATACAGCAAAAATTAATTCATGAAGGTTTCTCTGGAATTTCTTTGGTGTAAGATCACCAAATTACGTTTAATGCATAAATGTTAACAGTAGCATAAAGAAAAAACACTGTCCATTTAAATAAAACAGTTCAAAGTAAAAAGACAAAAATTAACAATTATCAAACTAGTAGAATTAAGGTTCCTAAGCTCTCATAAACTCATGTCACATCTGTTAGGTATGTGTAAGAGTTTAATAAACTTTCAAATTGCCCATCACGCAACAGCTAACTACTAGGAATTTTTTATTGCTAGAAGTTATTAACTGCAGTGTCATAAGTTCAAAAGACAGATAAACAAGTCTATTTTCATTTCAGATGTCAACTTGAAATATATTTTACAGGATCTGATCACTAAGTTTAACTACAATTTAGCAACTTATCTCTTTACTAATGAAGAAAAAATTAATTAAAACTAAAATTAACAAAACCTTTCTGTTGAGTAAACTCAAGCAATTAGAGAGAATATTTTTTCATCAATAATCACATGGCTTCATTTATACTAATGACACTTTTGATACTCTTACCTTGGAGAGAGGGGCCCACAGAGTGCAGCACAGCAATTAGTAAAGATGTTGCCATAACTGTATGGATTATAGTTCTCTTTACCTCTTTTATTTGACCATGATCCTTTAATCTGAAGAGATATGAACAAGATGCATCACATATAATACAATACGGAAAATGGTTCAGACAAAGTCAGGGTTACCGAAGCAGCAGCATGCTACTTACGTCAGAGGTAGACCAGAGAAAACTCACGATCCCACTTTCCAAACAGCTTAGAGCTTTGGGCTGTTATGAAAGGCTGGACCCTCAAAATCTTACAAGCAAGCACAAGCTTTACCTCCACAGGCAACACAAAATCTCAAAGAACCAATACACTGACACTGGGTTTGCATGGCAAGGTTTTGGCAGCAGGGGGGCTACAGGGGTGGATTCTGTGAGAAGCTTCTCCTATGTCCAATAGAGCCAACGTCACCAGCTCTAAGACAGACCCGCCACTGGCCAATGCCGAGCTCATCAGTGATGGTGATAGAGCCTCTGGAATAATGTATTTAAGATGGTTGCTGTGCAACATGAGCAGCAGTCAAAAGAGAGGAATGACAGTGAGAGCAACACCTCTGCAGACACCAAGGTCAGTGAGGAAGGAGGGGGAGGAGGTGCTCCAGGCACCAAAGCAGAGATTCCCCTGCAGCCCCTGGTGAAGATCATGGTGAGGCAGGCTGTCTTCATGCAGCCCATGGAGGTTAACTGTGGAGCAAATATCCACCTGGAGGAGACCACACTGGAGCAGGTGGGTGTGCCCCAAGGAGGCTGTGACCCTGTGGGAAGCTCACGCTGGAGGAGGCTCCTGGCAGGACCTGTGGTCCCATGGAGAGAGGAGCCCATGCTGGAGCAGGTTTGCTGGCAGGACTTGTGACCCCACGGGGGACCCACACTGGAGCAGTCTGTTGCTGAAGGACTGCACCCTGTGGAAGGGACCCACGCTGGAGCAGTTTGTGAAGAACTGCAGCCTGTGGGAAGGACTCACTTTGGAGAAGTTCATGGAAGACTGTCTCCAGTGGGAGGGACCCCATGCTGGAGCAGAAGAGTGTGAAGAGTCCTCTCTCTGAGGAAGAAGGAGTGGCAGAGACAATGTGAGAAGAACTGACTGCAACTTCCACTCCCCATCCCTCTGTGCCACCCCAGGGGGAGGAGATAGAGAAAACTGGGAGTGAAGTTTAGCCCAGGATGAAGGGAGGGGTGAGGAGAAAGTGTTTTTAAGATTTGGGTTTATTTCTCATTATCCTACTCTGATTTTGCTTGGTAATACATTAAACCAATTTCCCTGAGTCAAGTCTGTTTTGCCCACGATGATAACTGGTGAGTGATCTCTCCCTCTCCTTATCTCAACCCATGAGCCTTTCACTATATTCTGTCTCCCCTGCCCAGCTGAGGAGAGGGAGTGATAGACTGGCTTGGTGGGCACCTGGCGTCCTACCACATCACAGTAGGAATTTCAGCATCTACACATAATAGTCTAAGCTTAATTTGACAAATATCATGGTATGTTCTACAGAAGAGGTTCAATTGCAACACAGCATTAAAGTCAGCAATAGAGCACTTGTCCATACTCTTGGGTAAGTTCTCAAGCTGTGCAATACCACACAACATTACCTTCTCCAATGCCTACAAATGGCTCTAAAACATTATGAAGCAAGTGCAGTCATTACTACCTTTTAGTCCATATTACATTTTCTTTTAGCCAGTCTTGCTTTTCTGTTTGTGAGATACTTGAAAGCCTGAGTAAAATGTCTTCTGTATTCAGCTGGAAATGCATACTTTAAATGAAATTACCAAACAGGTTACTTGAAATTCAGATATGTTACACTGCTGCAGTTCCCTCCTATCTGACTTTCAATAACCCAGAAGAGACATTTATTTGATGGAGGGGGGGATGCACGTTGGAAGGGAAGTGAAAGCACGTTGGGTCCATCTAGAGAGACAATGTTGGCCTAAACCTAATAACTGAGGAATCCCAGAGTATCCCATCTTTCTTATTAATGAGGTAGATTTTTTCAAAGTCAGGCTACTTGCTTGGATACGTGGTGCTGAGGCACAATTCATTCTGAGCCTGCTTGGTAAGTTTTTTCTGGTTGATTGGTATTTATTGTAAGATTTATAGTTTTAACTGTCATCTTAAACAATAACAAAACCTATGTTTGACAGTCCCAAAGATGCTACTTTTACGTTTGCTAGATACCTATGAAAACAGGTATAACAGAAAATGACAATAAAATAATTTTAAATTTGCAGTAATTTGTTAGATTAATTGCTAAATTCCAACAAGCTTTCTGTATCATTAGCTACATATCTATCATTCATTTTGTATTTCTCCTTTTTGTTAGGGAAGGACATATGAAGCTTCCACACACAGCTGAACATAATTTCACACCAAAACAATGAAAATCTATGTGCAAAATAGGACAACAACAGAAATTAGAAAGCTGACATTTAAATTAATGATATATCCCTTGTCAGAAGTTTCAGACCTCAAACTGGCAAAGAAATTTCAAAGGAAAAAATAAAGGATAAAATTTTTGTTTTGAAAATTCAACATACTTTGCAATTGTTATAGTAAGAAACTTTTGAGTCACTGTCTCAGTGAAAAGGTGATACTGAAAAATATTTACTAATTTTCTACTGTATAAAATATACTTGTTTCTTTGTTTCCTCTCTTCTATATTTTCCTATTTCAAGATGCAGGTCCTGTGGGTGTAAATGATAACGGACATACTATGTAACCAGCATATCTTCAAACCAGGACAAATAGCGTTCAAAAGAACTCTCTTGATATTTTGAGTCACGGATGACCAGGTTACTTCCTTCTTTCCTACTGAGATACTCACAAAATTATGCAGGCAGGTATGACATCTCCAAGAATAAAAGAAAAGCTGCATATACTTAGAATTAATCATCTCCTCCCACTATTTAGAAACATATATGTATAAATATACTATGAACTTACATCTTCATTTGTTGTTTGATTGGAGCTGATCAAATATGTGTGAAAACCTGAGAGGCCAACAATGGACCATACTGAGAAAAAACACACCACAGCTTCCAGCACAGTAATTGAAAGTCAAGGAAATATATGTAAATGGAATAAAAAGGTATTATATTAAATAACAAGGAGTTACAATCACAAAATTCAGGGTAGTCAACCTATAGTCCACAAGTCCCTTGAGATCTCTGGGGTACTTTGAAGGGGTCAGTAAAAATTAAACTCAGAAAAACAAACTCATTGTCAGTAAGCTTTAGTGTACAGGCCACTGAATATCACCTACACCAGCAAATATTTAAGGGTCTGCAGACTGTAAAAGGCCAGAAACTACTGATAAGTGGTTCTGATTTTAATTCATGGAATTCCAATTTTCATGTTCAGCCTATAAAAGTCATCTCACTTGTATTAAAACAGGTAAATTGAAAAGTGGCAGTAAACAATGGGTGAGGGGAAGATCAAACACAAGGGAGGTAACCCAAGGCTAGCTGAATAGCAATGATTAAACAGATATGTTTGTACGAATGTCAAGTGCACAACGGAAGTCTTGAGACAAGACTAAGGGTTCTAGATCTGTACTCATACTCATAGAGCAACAACAACAACTGAGCAAACCGCATCTCAGTCATACGTTCTAACCGCTAGACTCTTGTCTCTCTTTTGTTACTGAAGTTAATACGCTGATAAGGATCCTAACACTAGCATCAAACTGCACTGGTCGAAATAAAATACAAAGTCCACTTGCTCTCTCAAGTCCCTCTAATAGCTGGATATAATCTACATTATAACTGTAGGGGTGCCCGAATGGCCCAGCCTTTGCAAATGGCCCAGATAACTCCTGTTAAGCCTGTGTGTGTAAATAGTTGGGGTGAGGCTGAATACTCAAAACTGAGCAGCATTTGCCCAAATCTTATCACGCTAAAGAAGAAGATTATCAGCTGCCAACTCACTGTGCTGCTATTAAACAGAAGCTGAGAAATTACAAGAAGTCTTTTTGAAGGAGGCATCAGACCAAAGCGTGAGAAAATCACGAAAAATGGCAGAAAAAAACCTGAAGTGGGAACAGCAGCAGTCAGAACTTGGTTTGGTACAGCCACAAGTCATTCTGCTGGCATCTGCCTAGCCCAAACAGAGAATCCTCACTGTAAAACACTGTTAGTAATCTGCATACAGACAGCAGACTGCCAGTATGGGGTGCAATGTATAGGGACTTGCATCTGAGGTACACATATGTGAGCTCATGGGGTGCTTTCTCACCTGTGTCTTGTAGGGACCAGCACAGGTACACATAGAGCAAGACCACCCATGCCTCCAAGAGGTGGGCACATGCACATGTGTGTGCACCACTAGGACTTCTGGGGGTTTAGTTACACAATTTTGTTTAGACATTTGTAGGTGTTAACATTTCTTAAGTGTCTAATACAGCCATTTATCTTTTCTGTTACTGATACTGACCCTGAATATATAATTGTCCAGCAATCAGTGATCGTTAATATGTGTCATTAATCATCAGTGTCATTAATGAATCAATAAACAGCTTGAATGTCGATCGGGTTTGAACGACATGAACTGAGTGGTTTTGCACTACAAGACCAACCTTTATCTTTTCTAATTTCCCAGAACTGCAACAGTGTAGACGAAAAGCACAGAATTAAATTCCTCAGAGTAGTACAAAAGTTAAAAAACAGACTGCACTGTCAGGTTATCTATTCTTGCATCTTTCACTCATTTTCTTTTTTCACCTTTCAAACTACTTGTGTTTTCACTCCTTATAAACTGTATAACCCAAATACCATAAAGAAGTAACTAGCCTATAAAAAGTGACATTGGTATACCAAGAAAGTCAGTTAGCACTCAGTATTGCATTCTTACTACAGTTTATATCATTCCTTTACCTCTAAAGGAGTCATCATCTCAGCAATAAGACAATAAAGTTGCTTTTAAACTTTATATTGTAAAGCATAAAGAGCAACTTTCTACAGAAGTCTTCCTGACATAATTTTTTATTTATATATATTTACATTTACACACAATAGCCTGAACTCAAAATACATCTGCTTAGAGACTGCTGTTTTCTACAACACTTCAACAATAATCTTCAAACTCTGTGGAGTCAAACCAACACAAGACGGGAACTCAGTCTCAGGTGACTGCCCAACAGCCACAGCTAAAGCAAGGAGAGCGAAAGAGAATGGATGAAGAAGCAGACTGCTGTTAGCAGAGGGTTCAGAAAGGTGTAAAAGAAGGAAACAGCCCAAAAACATTATGCATAATACAAGTCCGTCTAACTGGGCCTTGAGAGGGTAGAAAGCGTATGGAAGGCTGTACATGAGCACTGTTGGGTAGAATCTACATGTCAAAACTACAAGGAAGAATAACCAGGTCAGAGAAGGGGAATCTGAGAGGCAGAAGGGTTCCCTGCATCCTCATTAGATGACTGAGCACACCACTAACAGGATGTTCCTCACCATGATTACACTCAAGAGGGTCCTGAAAAGTGAGTTTCTCCCTCCACTCGGCAATTTCTCCTGACAAAAAAGGGAATTCCTTTCAGTTCAAGACCTCTTTCAGTTCCCCACTGAAAGGGACTTCTTTCCCCAGGAAAGAGACTTCAGTTCCCCACACCAAGATCCAAAAAGATCTCTAGAACAGTAGGGGTGGTTTATCTTAGATTAACATGAGTCCATTAATTAAAAAACAAACACACAAAAAAGCAATATATTCTCAACACAAAGTATAACTTACTAGCATAATACGGTATAACGCTTTTGTGGTTTCTCACACAGGGTTGTTAGCAAGATAGAAATGGCAATGTTCTCTGTGCCTGAATTGAATGGCTTGCTCCAAAGTGGCATTCCCAATACTACTTGGACAATTTAATTTTTTACTGTTAGGAATTGTAACCAAGTTATTAAATTGTTGAACATATCACTATCAAACCCCGTCTACAAAATGTGCTATTGAGCCTTTCAAAGTAGTACATCTCCAAATACAAATTATGAATAAGCAGCCCATTGTTCCTGAACAAGGATAATTACCTTTTGATTTAAGGACAATTGAAAGCTACTCTCAGTTTGAAAATAATTTTAAAGAAACATCTATTGTAAGAAGTGATTATAATTTGTTGTAATTGGAAGCTTTATTGTGCTATTTGAAACTGTTTGTGCTTTGGAAAATTTGTACAAAAAAAATATCTGAACAGTGGTTTTGTTTAAAAAGGGAATTTACAGCCTAGTTACTCTACCTGATAAACATGCACACACAAATTGTATCTGCAGAACTTTGAGAATCTGACACTGGAAAAACTACCTGGAAAGAGAAGTCTGTCTTTATGTACAACTATGAATGACAGTTTTTTCTTCCTACTCTTCTGTGGAAAAGAGCAAACCTTGTGAGGCACAACAGACAAAAGACCTTTCCTCAGCACAAGTATGGGAAAGAATTCTTTTTATAGTATCTTTGTGAGAGGTGCAAACTGCTTATTCAGACACAAACAATTCAATACATATACATAAGGAGCGGGAAGCTTACAGTCTGTACAGAAATGTAAAGAAGAAACCAAACAGAAGTTATGTCAGCTTCCCATTTTTCCATTATTTTAGCTGCTTTCTGACAGAAGGAGCCTTTTTTACTCTCATTGATTAAAAAATATACAGAAAGCTCCCATGAAGTGATAAAAAGAATATGGAGTATTTAAAGAACAGAACCATAGAATGGTTTGAGTTGGAAGGGACCTTTAAAGATCATCTAGTCCAATCTCCCTGACACAGACAGGGACACCTTTCACTGGACCAGGTTACTCAAAGCCCCATCCAACCTGACTTTGAACACTTCCAGGGATGGGGCATCCACAGCTTCTCTGGGCAACCTGTTCCAGTGTCTCAACACCCTCGTTGTAAAAGCTTTCTGTTATAGCCAACCTAAATCTACCCTCTTTCACTTTAAAACCATTGTTGCCCCTTGTCCTGTCACTACAGGCCCTGGTAAAAAGTCTCTCCGTGTCTTTCTTATGAGCACCCTTTGTGTATTGAAAGACCACAATGAGGTGTCCCCAGAGTCTTCTCTTCTCCAGGCTGAACAACAATAGTAGTCCCCGTGTATGCATGTATATAACTTAACAGAAGTTAATACTTGAAAATGGCTTCTCTAACAACAGTAAATCAACATACGAATACTTTCAGGAGTTGAACTCTTCACAGAGAGCTTATGGTTTCAGTTGTTCCACAATTTACTTTTTCTATCCTGACAAGAATCATAGAATCATAGAATCATAGAATCATAGAATCATAGAATCCTAGGGTTGGAAGGGACCTTAGTAGATCATCTAGTCCNTGGGGAACACCGCTCATCACTGACCTCCAGCTAGACTCCACGCCCCTAATCACAACCCTCTGGGCTCTGTCCTTCAACCAGTTCTCTATCCACCTCACTGTCCACTCATCTAACCCACTCATCCTAAGCTTCCCTAGGAGGATGCTGTGGGAGACCGTGTCAAACGCCTTGCTGAAGTCAAGGTAGACCACAAAATCAGCCATTTTGGATACTTTCTGTCCTAAAGTCAGAAGAATTATTGAATATTTTAAATTAAACCACAGCATGGGTATAGTCTGAGATACATATATGAATTCCATCACAAATATAGGGAGCATATTTCCATCACACATGGAAACTACAGACCTTTGTCAAGAGTACTACTCTGCAAAAGACAAAGAATAAAAATCACTCCAGGATATAGTCTCTTTCCTACCTCCAACACGTGGTGAGAAATCCTATTGTTCAGGAAGTGATGAAGTCATTAACTGATAAAGTCCCAAATGCACACATCCAGCAACAGCAAGAAAACAAACAAAAAAGCATCTCACATTTTATTCTGCAACAAGATCTATAATTTTTTTCAGTGAAAGGATATCTTGCAGGACTGTCCTTCAGGGCGTTGAGGAACCCTGTTTGTTGAGAACCTGTAGAAACAGAACCCAAAATTACCAGCTGAGTAGGAAATTGGACTACAGGCTGTTTTTACCATAGTTAACACAATTAATATTTGAAGATCAACTGAATAATCATAGAACAGATTTACTAACATGAATCTGACAATATGTTGCTCAGCAGCAACATCATCAGAAAAAAACCTAGGGTAACTTATCAGGTCTAACATCTGCAGGATATTTTCTCAGTCATACCAAATTGATGCATGCATACTTTCCCATGAACAAGATTATTTCTGATTGTCCCTGTTCTTTTCAGACCTAATACGGAAACAAAAAAATATAAGCTACTTTTTCATTTTGAAATATTACTCTTCAAAGCAACTTTTTGACTTGGAAAAGTTATTCTATAAACCCAGATTCTCAACTTTCCCTCCTTTGCTCTCTAGACTGTAATCCTGCTCCTACTGCACCTGCACAGAAGGTTTTGCTAATTGGTGCTTGCTGCCTATTAGCAAATAAGAGAATATCTACTAGCCGAAAAGAGCTCAAGAGCAGCATGATCCAATGAACTGGAGATGCAGAAGCATCCACTTGGGTTCCACAACCATGAGATATTAGTTAAAAAGGGTAGTTTGACAATTTGTGGATTGCAACAAGTGAATTAGTTTGTAGAAGCTGACTCAAGGTCACATTGCAACAGGCACACAGTTTGGTTTGTATTTTACTTTATAACTGCAACAATTCAATGCATCAGGTTGAAAGCCTTTCCCATAGCAAAAATTTTCACCCTAGCTAAATTCATCTGAAGATTTGCATGAAAAAAGAAGAATCTGGTCTTTAAAACAAAACAGAGAAATACATATGTGTGTGTATACACATATATACACATTCTCTAAACCTCCCTGATCAATTTTACAGTTTGCCATTAAAACAGGGAAAGTTACTTACCTTCTATTTCTGAGCCTTTTCAGACTCTCACAACTGGTCCTTAGCCTCAAGGCACAAGACTAACGGAACTTCCCCTCCCATCTTACTATTTTTAGGATCCTTAATGGTAATGGGAGCAGGTAGGTGCGATCTCTGTTCCCTACTGCTGGTCACACTTTTCCAAGCAGTTCCTAATATATCAGAAGGGGAAGGTTCCTCACTGTAACAAACAGTTGAAATACTGATGGCTCAAACAGAGCAGAGTAGCTGTGAAGACAGGCATTACTACTGAAAATGTGCTGAGCTTGGGGAGATGGAAGAAAAACTTACAAGACAATACGTTTAAAGTATCTGGTTTACAAATTCACTTTATCATCTTCGATAATATTATGTGCACATATTTTTAATCCTGGAAAGGGCAAATTTCCAATGAATGCCTCGGAAGGCCACCAAAATCAAAAAGTTAAGATGTATCTCATATCTCATTACCACTTAGGTCCACCAAAAGTTATAAAAATGCCAGCTTACAAGATGTATTTAAAAGTGATATACATTTCAAAAATTTGTCTAAATCAAGAGACATTTCAAAACAAAACAGGTTTCCTATGTAATCAGCAAGGTCAGAGAAGGAACTACCCTAACAAGACGAACCAAAAAGGAATTTATTTTTTTTTAACGTCAATGCCTACAAGTTGCTATAAATATCCCTCAGTCCCTTCTTAAGTGAATACTGTTAGAAGGCATGCAGTCTAACATAGGATAACTAGACTAAAGTGTTGATGAAGGTAATCCTGCTAGGGCTGTCTTCGGAAAAGCTAAGAACAGGATTTGACTGAGTCAGCAGGACTTCCTCTAGAATCAAGGATTTTGCCAGGACTTATGGAAACACATATTAATGACTTTGAAACACTGCAGGAAGATCATAGTCCCAGGTCTAAAAATGGAGACTTTATTTAGACATGCCAAAACAAAGCAGTCTATGCCAAGTGCAAGGTTTAGATTAAGTAACTGAGAATCCTGCTTACTGTTCCCATCAGATGAAGAACTGTAGGGCTGCAAAGCAGAACAAAAGTGGTTGAGAGATAACTATGATCAAGGTAGATATGAGGACTTCTATAAGCACGGTAGGCACAGACAGTGGAGTGACTGATATGATAAAAACACCTTATTTGTAAAGATCTCTTTTTTTGAACACAGTCAAGATTAGAGTAGATAAATTTGAACGCTTGAGGCTCAAATGGAGCAAATAAACATTGAGGAACTAATCACAATTCATACCTGCTCCCATTGACTTTGAGGACCAATCAATCTTTAGAACTAAGGATGTTTTTTCCTGTCTCATCCAAGGTACATAAACCTCATCATCAAGAATATTTTACAGCTGATACACTTGGACAATTCAACATCTAAGATTTACTACGCATTATCTGTAACACCTACACAATGCTAAAGTGCTTCTCAGCCACACAGAGGCAATTCATTTCTCTAATCTTTGGATAATTCATACTGAAAATTAGATATGGACACTGTGAAGTTAAAATCCACTGGATAAATCTACTTGACATACAGAACATGAAATATTGGCATAATATTGGTAATTCATATGCTGAACACTAAAGAAAAAAAGCACTGTAGTCTTTGTGAAATAAAAGCAGGCTAGCTTCAAAAGTAGCTTTACATTGTCAGACTGGTAATGTTTTCAACTACTGAATTCTAACAAAGTAAGGTGACAGAAAAAAATCCATGCCCAAATAAACATCAAGGATTTAAGTATTAATGGAAAGCGTTCTCTTTCCAATAATTAATTTTCCTTTTTAAAACAAGATGCACATCTTTTCTTTGCTCTTTCAACTGGTATCAGAAATGCTGTATCTGGCAGTAAGAACAACTTGTAAAAACAACTTGTTGATCCAGACTCCCTCAAAATTAAGTGTCCTTAGTTCTAGCCTGTGTGCTAGATTTCTGAGCTATAGAAGAGACGCTCAGTGCTCTTATCCTTCTTTTGTGAAGCACAAACAAGAACAGGAGTTCTGCTTTTTAAAATACATTTTTTCCATGCACAGTGTAAGCAATTTCGGAAATTGAGCACAATCTGGCATATTTTTCAGTAAAACAGTCTCTAAATATTGCCCTTGTCAAGTTAACTTTATAAATGTGTTATAAACTGACATTATTACTTTTATCAACTTTCTATTATAATATGGAATACAGAGAAATAAAAAGATCACATTTACAAAATTATTCAAGAAATACTGTTCAAGGCAATATCCAATAAAACACTCTTAAGCTTCCTAGTGATAGTGGGTTAAAAAAACCCAAACACACAAAAGGTATTTAAAGACAAAGTCATATAACCTACCACCATAAATTAAAACATCATCATCATATAGCAGCTAACAGAATTTGTTAGGTATGTGGAAAAACCAAAATAAACTTGAAAATACCCTCCTCTAACCCAATCCAGAATACAAATAAAAAACAATCTCAAACTCATGAATATTCAGTTTCCTATAGCTTATCTGATTCACTCCATTATGAATTGGTTATTCTCAGAATGTCTATGCAAATGAAAGTAAATTGTGTTAAAAATTGGGTAGAGAAAGATGTAAAACTAAAGAGCAAAAAACAAAAAGTGTAAAATAGTTCCAATCTATTTCCTAGTAATTGACTTGTTCGTTTAGATAGCAAGCGACCCATGCTTACAGTTAAAAAAGCACACAGAAGTTCTTTGGGAAAATTATTCTATCTGTATATTTAGACATACAGACTGTGTGCTGCTTTTCCAATAAATCAGTCATAAAAGGAAAAAAACTTAAGAAAATTAACACTCTATTAAGATAAAGCCATCACTAGATCAATGACTACCATGACCAGGGTCTGCTAGAAACCAGAATGGGACTCACTGAGGATTGTGAAGCTTCAGAGAAAAGGCAAATAAATAAATAAATAAACAAACCCTGAATGATCAAAAGATTAACTTAAAAATAAAAAACTCAAGCAAATGGCTACATACGTAATCTGATTTCACCAGCATACTTACGAAGGATGACGTGGGTGATAACGAATGCAAATATAAAGACTGTCAGAAAGGACAGAGATAAAATAAACATATAAAAAAATCTGTAGTTTCTTTTCCCCACACAGTTGCCTACCCAGGGACAGTGGTGATCAAACCGTTCTGAAATGAGAGGCAGAAGAAAAAAAAATGGAAAACAATTAATAAAATCCTGTTTATTTGAAAAAATCTCTCTGAATACTATATTAAAACTCATGATTTAACTGGCATTTGCAAATTAGCCACAGAGAAATTCTTATTTAGAAAGTAAAAAATAGAAAAGAAAAAAAAGGAGTATTTTAATGAAACTTTACAGCTTTTAAAGAAATCAAAGCATGGCTGAGGTGAGTTCCTGTTAAACTAATATCATTATTGTGATAAACTGTGCAGTCAGACTAATAAACAAGTATTTATCCACTGTCACATGGAGCGGTAACAACTCAATTGTATTTTGTTTTTTCAAGATAAGGCTTTTTTTTTTCTTCTAGTGACTCTACTACTCAAAACTGAAGCTTTGGATGTTGTTTTATTTATATCTGTCATGATTGTACCTCTGATATGTCTACTATCCTCTCATCCACTCACTGTAGTATATGAAATATANTCTATGATTCTGTGAAATACTGACATTCTCCCTCTTCCTTTCATTGCTACACTCAAAATATTCTCCATTCAAGACCACCTATTTTTTCACTTGGAGTTGTCGCTGCCATACAAAACCACTAAAAATAGCAAAATCATTCACATAAACCATTTTTCAAATGTTAAAATTCAACAGTCTTGACAGTCTTGTAAAATTTGCTTATACTTCTTTTGGTTTTGGGTTTGTTCATTTGTTTGGGTTTTTTTAAAATAATCTATTCAACCTTGCAGGAATTTTCTGTAAACCACATGGTACAAAAAATTGATGGAAGTTATCTGAATGCTCTGTTACCTTCTGCACTATAGGGTCCCTCTTCTTTTTACTAAACCAAACTCTTTATCTTTATTTCCCTGAGAGGTGAACTCATTCATGAGACAGGAAAAGGCCAGGGTGGGTCAGAAATGAGTGTCCCCAACACTGGAAATGCCCCAGCGCTGGAAACAGCTGAGGGAGCAGTTTGCTCTGCTTCTCCACAGGCAGCCTGGACCCCACCTCCCCATCCCAGTATGCCAGGTAATAGAAACAGAGCGATGGTCAGGAAACAAACCGGCATTTCCTAACTTTGCTTTGGACAGATTATGCTGACAGAATTTTAATATTTTTAATCAAATCCAAGATCATAACATAAGACAGATGCTCTCATGCTGCTTCTTTCTCTCTCTCTGATCCTTGTCCAAATCCTGTTTTGTTTTCTGTGACTTTTATGCCTCCTCTGACGTACAATATCAAACTATTTGTAGTTCCACAGGAAAGGCAAGCTATAAATGTGAAGTCCTTAAATTCTATGTTAAAAAGGCACATCTGCCCAAGCACACCAGATTATTTCAGCTATGGCTTTATGTTAAAGACCTACATTAAGGTTTTCCTTGAAGGATGTACTTAGTATTATCTTAATTTAAAAAAAAAAAAAGAAGTCAGAACAACATGCACAACAGATTTCTGAGTTCACCAGACTTTCAGGGGTTTTTTAAATGGTTTTGCGTGACAGCTGTTTGGACCACATGTTTCCACCATAAATCTGTTTCAAATTCCAATGGGGCTATTCAAGGTGAAGATACTAAACTTTCTTCGGATAGGGCTTCAGAAATACTTTGATTTAATGAGTACTGCTAAGAATATCAAGAACTAAACACTCTAGTATCTAAAAGGGTAGGCAATACAATTCAGCACCGTACAGTTGTATTCCCAAAATAAGTTGACAATGCATTTGAACAGTGCTTATTTTTACATTTGTGCTTCTGAATGAGTCCTTACGTTCTGATAAACAATTTACTTAATTTAATGGGTACACGAGCATATAATAACACAAAGAAAAATACAGCTACAGAGACTTTTAAAGAGGATAATACTAGGGTACTTTCGTAGCCTAGTGCTTCTAGCCATGAAAAAATATTTTTATATATGTAGCATTTATTTGATAGATTCAGCTAAATGTAGACAAACATAAATACACACACATACACACACTCTCCCCCATCTATAAATATGCACACATATATATTCCTTACTGAAGGCTGACTTGATATTTTTAACCTACTTGTCACTCCTCCCCAATTTCTGTCTTTAAGCTTTCTTGGCAAACCAAAAGGCTCTGCTTTTTCAATAAATAGCTTCACAATGATTGGTAAGTAACTACCT
This sequence comes from Rhinoptilus africanus, assembly GCA_013400135.1. Taxonomy (NCBI): domain Eukaryota; kingdom Metazoa; phylum Chordata; class Aves; order Charadriiformes; family Glareolidae; genus Rhinoptilus; species Rhinoptilus africanus. The sequence goes on along the minus strand of VXBO01006552.1, from coordinate 523,491 downwards.
AAGATGTTTGTAAAGCAGAAATGTACAGAAAAGGCTGGATATGAAAAGAAACACTGCTACAGTGTTAAATCTGAACCAACTCTAATGAAAAAGTATTGAAGGGTTTATGTGAGTGTTATGAATGAACAAACTAGGCCTCATTTTTCTCAGTCATAAAATAGAAAAGGATGTGACATCTATGCTATATGCCACAAAACAGTATATTTAAAAGCAAGGGATTATTCTATTCAGCAGAGCATAAATATGTAAATGCAAGTTAAAGATAATAGCCTTACAGCTTGTGAGCTGCTCTGCTTAGTTGTTAATGCTAGAGAAAACAGTCAACTCTGGCAAAATGGACAGACACATATTAAGCACTAACTTCTAATGCTGTTAAGAAATATGAACACTCTTAAAACTAGAGCTCATGCATCTTCCTTACAAGAAGACATGGCTTAATAAGTATTAAGGAATAAATAACACAGTATTATAAGGTTCACCTCCGGCACTCCAGTTGCCTGCAAACTGAACAATCAATGGTTTGGAAAAGGAAGCTCTGCCTGACATCTCTACTTGGCTTGGACAATGTTGGCAGCAAAATTAAGATTTACCTTCACCGAGAAATGAAAAACTACTGATGCAGAGAAAAATCGGGAATTCCAGCCCTCATAAGCTTAAAATGTAGAGCAAATATAAATGCAACTGATTGTTATGAAGAACATCATCCTCTTTAGAGGTGATGACTGCCAGTTTAAATTTATAGGATATAGTTAACGTGCTGCTATATTTGATCACACGTTTGTGACAAGGTTAATGCAAAACTATTTGAAACAAATGAAGAGAATCAAAACATTGGTAATACAAACTCTTGTTAATAAAAAGTGTACTAGAATTCTTAATGAGGGAGGAAGAAAGCTGCAAGGGCTGAGAATTTTGCCTATGGAAGCATCCCAGGGATATAAAAGTTTTGACAGGTCATCCTCCTGCACTCAATTTTAAGCAAAAGCAGCAGCAAGGTATTTGCCTTCAGGATGTGGTATGACATTACAGCCATACCTACCCTAATTGAGAACAACTGCTGAAACAGGTGGCCCAGCTTCTCCCCTTTTAGCAGTCCTGTGAATAATCCCTTGCCCATGTGTTTGTGACTGTCTGTCCTTAGGCCAAGCCTAGCGATCAGAGCCAGATCAACTTAGAACTATTTTCTGTTGCCCAGCCTCCCAGACCAGCTCATCCCAGTATCAGACAATGCTGCCTTTCCTGCCACTTCATCCTGCTTCCTTCTTTCATTGTCTAAGCTGCTGCTGAGTCAGGTCAGTTCCCTGAACTGGTAGGAAAGAAAAAAAGGCAATTATTTTGTTCACTGCTTAGTGAGAAAAACAGACTTACCAATGGCTGTCTGTTACTAAGGGCTATGTGAACAGGCACAAAGGAGAGAATCACATAAGTGGGGGGGAAAAAAAAAAGAGGATGAGGTTCAGATACTGTCTCTTTGGAAGCAGCAAGCTGTCAGCATCACTCAGTGGTCTCATTAACACTCAATAATATATGCTAACCGTATGACAGAAGAACATACAAGTTACGTCATACTTCATACATTTCTCTCAGTTTTTACCTTCCTTGAAACATTTATATTTGAAAACTTGCTTACGAAACATTAACTGCTGGAGATTTCAGATGAAAACAGAACCAAGAACATTTCCCATTTTAATTAGCAATAATCTTTTCTTCAGAAACTGCACCAAAGCATGTTCCTTACTGCTCAGAAGCAAAGAGCCAGATCTCTACTTTTCCACAGCACAGCATGTAGACTCTTTAAATCCTTAAATGTTTAGCTTCCATTTTTCAATCGCTACACTCCAAGAAGTCATGTACAAAACGACCCTAATGCCTTCCTTCCTCTTTCAAAACATTTAATAAAAGCTTTATAATTTACAAGGAACAAAACCCCCCATTTTTATATGGAATATTTGTAGGCCAGCTTGGCCCTTCAGTCTGCAGCTTTTCTCATCTCTTCACACTGTGATCTCAGAAACATTTATTATTATTTATAAACTGTTTCCTTTCTTCCTTTGTTTGACTGGGTCACTGCACCCCAACGTACATTTTCTAAAGCTTAATGTCAAGCTAGGTCTTAGAAAGACAAGAAATCTACAGGAGCAAAATTATCTAGGTCATATAACTAACAGATAATATTGAGCATAAGTTAGAATTCACTTGCTAATTCTTCCTTCCCATTCAAGTAAGCTGTTGTAGGGTAGAGATACAAAAGTAGGGCATTTGCCAAATGCTACCATCTTTATTTAACACAGGCAAACATGTATCCCAGGACTGGGGAGAGTCAACAGCCTGCTATTCAAACTTTGTGGCAGTCAAAACACCCCAAAACAACACATTACAACTTAACCAACTGGGCCAGCATTACTCAAAATTACTTTTGATAGCAGCAGTACAACATAGGACTACAAGGTCCATTGTCCTGGATGCACACTGGACAATTATGTAGAGATCCTGACACATCTGCACATGTTTGTAATGATGACAATTACAGCATTTTGTAGGACTATGATGTCATGATATGATCACATCTATTCAGGCTTTTCGACTTGATATTTTGTATGACAAATGGTACTTCCAGAATTTGATTGCTCTTGAAATGTTTAGGAAAACAAACGAGGTTTTCAAAAATCCACATAAGGAATACTTTTTATTACAAAAAGCATTTATTTTCTTCTCATCTACTGAGAGTCATGTGCATATGCACAAAAACCAATATAACCACAGCATTAAATCCTTTGCAGTCAGTTCAGAATGTTTGATAATTTAACATAATTAATAAAAAAATTCTTGAATCGGATATTCATAGCACATTCAAAACACCTATCTATCCTTAGCTCAGATGTTCCGTTCCACTAACTTAAGTCATCAGTCCTAAGAAAATTGTTTATTTAATCATACTTTAAAAAAGAGTCCTGGGACATTCCATCAATTGGCAACAGCAATGAAATATATGAATCAAGTTCACTTACACAGCATTCACCTGTGTGTCAGTCATTCCTCTGACAATGCCTTTGTTGTCACTTAGAGTAGAAATTTAAATGAAAAAAATGGTGAATAACAAAAGACGGATTACAAGTTACTTTTATATGCATGCTGATGTTATTTTAGAACATCTGTTATGGACAATGCACAATGGATCCTTTAAATCACCAAGCTTCAGTACTTTTGTACCCTGATTCCAAATCAAAACACCCCAAGAAAACCAAATGGCACAGAACGAGCTTTCTACCCTCAAGTTTACAGTTAGGAAACACTCACCAAAGGTTTACTCCAGGTTACATTCTGGACACTACACTAATCTTTACAAAGTGATGCAAACTGAAACAGCAATGTAACATTGGTATAGATGGGCCTCTATTAATGAAATTAATAATGCACATGGATATCTACAACAAAAAGTCAATCAGAAACACAAACACGAGGGCTACTCAACAAGTATTTCACTCTTCCAATCGTCTAAATACTGCCCCAGACAGCTAAGCTATTTGGGTGGGGTTTTCTTAAAAAAATCAGTAACAATTTCAATTGTGGCAGACAAAAAGAAAATAAACATGCTTAATTTTGTTAATAAAATAGCAACTGATTTATTAGAAAACATCCAGCCATTGCCCTAGGATAGCTCATAGTAATTAAAATATATTTTCACATAGCTCACTTTGCTGCTACCTCCAATAATAAATGTGGAATAATTAACAACAAATCCCTTTGCACACACATTAATGGTGACATTTTCAAAGGCAGCAGCAGCAGTTTAGAATGACTGCTCTTTGACAGGTATGAAGAGCGCACAGCAAAGGACCTCTCTGCTTAACAGTTTCTCCTTACATACCTATCTATTCTTGTCAATACCTTCAAGTGCTGGGAACCAAACAAGAGCCAGACATACACCAAACTATGGAGGAAGAGAGTTAAAAATCCCTGTTTGTCCCTAGGGGAAGCGTGGTATCCTTACCAGGTATCGGCATCAACAAAGTTAATGGATTTGTTCCTCTCTTTTCTACATGAAAGCACATTTTTTACACACTTCTGCTGCTGCCTTGTATCTGCCTTTGAATTCATCAACCATTGTTCAAATTGTTATTGTACCTGATATAATCAAGTATTTGTTTATTTTCATAGGCTCCTATTTTTTTTTGTCCCCTGGTAATGTCTCTCATTAGTTTTTTCCCCTCTTACACCTGAGGTTTGCAACATAATTTACACAGTTGGGTATTCTGATCACACCTGCTTTTTTTTTTAATATGCAGATCAATACACAAGCTGCAACCTCTCTCTGAAGTAACCTACTTTACCTTTTTTTAAAGAGATTTTCTGCCATATTTCCCAGTGCTTTGGCTTAGACTTAAAAACCTTTTGACACACAGGCCATGCTCCCTGAATTTCTAAAGTGCATCTGGTACATTGATGGCACAATCATAGACAAGTAACATATCACTTCTGTAAGTACTGGTGTGTACTCCACTCAACAGCTTCTTGGGTGCCCCAAAATGGTAGCACAAACAAAAAGAGACAAAGCCATTTCCTACACGTAAAAACTGGGGTAAAAAAAAAGCAACAAAAACCCCCAAACACACAGGAAAAGAAAAGCACCAACTTTGTAGTTTTCTTTGTAGTTTTAACTGTTCAACTAAAGAGTCACTTCAAGAGTCCTGGAGCTAAGGTTTAGCAGGTTCAAAAATCAGGCCCCCAAATGAAGTGAAAATTGTACTCTCTTCATTGCAGTAAATGTAAGGAAAGAAACAGGCGAAGACGATAAAAAGGAACTGAAAGCAAGAAGGGAGATAACAAGGTAATGAAGGAAGACTACTATAGAATGGAATTAAAACCAAGCAAAATAAAGTCCCGTCATCAAGTAAATACATACTGATTATAAAGGACCACAAAGTCCTGGGAAAATTACTCAGTAATTTTCACAGTATCAGTGTTATAAAAACCCAACTACTACAATGCCACCTCTCAACCTGTTTTTGAAGTCATTTGTGCTCTCCATGATGGAAGACGGTGTTAACTGGAGTGACTACAGGGAAGAGCTTCTCCCTGAAGACACTGGTAATTCTCATGCTTTGTCTTATGTTGTGTGTGTTATATCTTATGCGTGTTTTAATAATTAATTCCCCATTTTAAGAAAATTTACAGCACTGGTGCCTAATCTGGGAAACTACTTTTAAAAACAATTATTTTATTCCAATTCCGCTGTTTGGCATACTGCTGGGTACATAACATACTGTATTTTCAAAGCAATAAATTAAATTAATGTATTTTGGTGAAAACCAAAACGAAAAGACGCTGCCTACAATTGCCTGGGATAAGTGCTTCACAGAAGCAATAATTTACCCAGAAAGGGAGTGTCTAATGGCTTCTAATATAGCATATTTTCTGTCAAAATCTTGACGCTTGGTCTCATGTTTAGGATCTATAGAGAAGCACTCAGACTTACAAGTGAGAGGAATCCTATCTCCTACAGAAAACAGAAGCATCGATAGAAAATGCCTGTACAGTACACGTGTCTGCAGCACTACTATCATCCTGGTTCCCCATCTCAAAGAGTTTACGTTAGGTACAAAGGAGGCCAACTAGGATCCATCAAGAGCTCTTGAGAAGAAAGGGATAATCCCCCAGGGTTCAAGAAAGGCCTACACTGAAAATTTCTGAGAGCAAGAGAATATTCAGCAGGAAGCACCCCCGCATGCTCGCTTCTCCTCTCCTGTTCTTTCCCAGGGATCCCCTCTGGCCATGGTGAAAAATGGGCTACCGCATGAACCAAAACTTTGGTCTAACTTAGTATGCCATTCACATGTTCACCTGCCATCTCTGAAAAAAAAAAATCAAACCAAACTCTTCAAAGTTAAGTTGTGACATCCAATTTCAAAAATTCGAGCTTTGAATCCTCTGTGGAAAAGAAATCATGTGTTGAAAGAAACACAGTGGAACAGGAGAAAAGAAGCTATCCTTATCCATCAATCAAACACAAATTTAGGATATACAGATTTTGAAACAAATAGGAAAGCCATATTCTCTTAGATTAATATGGTGGAAGAACAGACCCACCATTTATACTAGATTTTGGCCTTACTCCACTTAATAAGCAAAACTGTGGAATGTGAATGCAAAGAAGGCTTTAGACACTTAGATTATTGAACTAAAATGATTTACTGCTTGCTAATCATCATTCACTGTTTCTCATTATTCATTTAGGAATATATTTAAATAAACTGCTTGGAAATAGCTGCTTCTTGTTCAGCTCCTATTATAGAAATCAAATTAAACACGGCAAATTATTTTTTTTAAATAAAACACCATAAAAAAAGGAAATTACACAGTTCATGTTGGAATGACCAAAATTAAATAATTAAATACGGTCACTTTGTCACTTCAGAAGCAAATCCAACTACTGGCTTCTTACTAGCATGACAGTGCAATCAAAACCTCTTGTCAAAATCCAGCAACAGCTAGCTCAGAATTTGTGTCTGCTGTGGATGCTCTTTTTGTTTAAGTCTGTATCTCATCTCTTGTGCTTATGTGTACATTATTTTAATTTATAATTTTTAAGCAACATAATGGTACACATAAAACCCTTGAGGAGATAACTTCCAACTGCCATTCACAAAGGTAGTTAAAGTAAGCAAGTTAGGAAAACACTCAAGATATATTTGCATCAGGGAACACATTCAACCAAATTTTTGAAGGTATTACATCCAGATTTTTCTGGATACTACTATGAAAATATTGTAAAGCTAAAGGAGTTGAAGTATTACTATGAGTAGAACTATTCTTTTTTTTTAAAAGCTATTTCTTCATATTAGTGATGAAATGAAAATCAGAAACTAGATCAAGTAACAGATATGCTTCCTAGACAACTAGAAAGTTAGGATTAATTCAAAAGGGGGGAAAAAACCAACAATGAATATTTTTTTGCATGTACTTACATATTTAAAATACTCTTAAGTATTCCCCACAGAATGAAAAACATCAGTAGAAAATACAGAATGAAAGAACCTCTCTTTCACACTGCATTCATTTGTCCAGGATCATAAAACACGTTTAGGTAAAAGCAGCACACTGTTTTTTTCTGAGCAGTGAGTGCTGGTTTGAAGACTCAATTCCTGTATTACATAGTCTCTGTAGTTAGTTTATAAAGCAAAAGCTTCATGGAACTACGTGGTAAAAAGGAACGAATAGCCATATTGGTAGTAAGCTGCAATCATAAGTTACTTAAATACCCAATATGCGTGCAAAGTACGAATATTTTTGCATTGGTTATTTACACCAGTAAGGAACTAGCAAATGATAGTGGCACAAGAACATTCACTGCTATTACAAGATTTATTCACAAAGTGAAATTAAATAACAGCATCATCATGCAGACAATCCCTACTTAAGAGTGGAGGTAAACTGCGTAACATTCTAAGTGTACGATCTTAGACTGTTAGTTTTGCACAAGTACATCAGCAATCCCATCTTCTTGACACCTATTTTTCCACGGCATACTAGTTGCAGGTACTTGCAGACTTCACTTTTTGCATTCAAAACACCTGAATATTTATATGAGAAATATCTGTACCGAATCAGGAAAAAAAAAGTATTAAAAAATGTACCCTGAAAAAGGCATAGTTTATTGTAATTCCCATTCTAAAATCTGAGGAGAAAGACCACAGCAAGTTCATTTCAGTAAACGGATGGAATTATTTTAATACAAATAATTTAGAATTGAAAAATGTGCAAGAGGAAATTACAATGATCATACCTATTTTATTAGCAGAAAGAACTAATCTTCTTGGATACAATTGTCACTTATATGAGTCATTTGGTCACTTTTTTTCTGATATACATTCATAATAATTCACATCTGTTGCTTCATCCCAGACATAATCAGAAGACAAAGATTGTTTAAGTTGTTTATCCATGATCATTTATGCATTTTACTGTAACTTTTATTTACTGCACTGGTCAACAATTGCATTTTCACATTATCAGGTTTACTGAGCAATACTACAACACTGTAATGTCCAGGTTACACATTTGATAAAATATTTTTCCGAAAATGCGTCAAATGCAATTCATAAACATTCCTAGTTGCCAAGTTCAATGGCTTTTGCAACACTTACAAAATTCTAACACATCAGAAAAACTTTTTTACGGAAGGAATCATCTACAGGTACCAATTGATTATATAGGGCAAAAAGGCCAAACTTTTCACTCTGATGTAAGCGTACTCCTTAAATGAGTATCATCTAAACATGAAACGGTAATTCTTCCAATGACTGCTTTATATCTAAAAATATCACTGATGAATGCTGCAATTACATTTCTCAGCTGGAGACATCTTTCTACATTATTTTCTTGAATGCATAAGATGCAGGCTCAACAGTGTGCTAATCAGCTACACTAAACTCTAAATGTGATCTAATTAACTAGAAAACTACTCAGATTTGATTGGTGAGGTTTTCTGGTTTGCTTTCAAATCCATGCATATCTTAATCACCTTGTCTGCCCTCCAAAGAAAGTACTCATGAAAAAAGACGAGATGTTCAGAGGGAAAAAAGCCCTACCATTACAAAATATCCTTAGGTCCTGAAAACTACTACTTACTCTCAAAATAGCATGCTTGCCCGGTAATTTCTTATGGATTCTGACTTTAAAATTTTTAGTCTTAAAACTGTTCAAAGGTAAGAACCACCTAGAGTGTATATTCTGGTCACAGTGCAAGCCCTAAACATTTGAACTATGCCTTACGCTTAACCTGTAATGAACTGGAGAAGCAGCTCGTCACCCTCAGTTTAGCTTGGTGAAAGAAACAATTCTGAGACTCCTGTAAAGCTTGGTTCTCTGCACTGGGAAGTTCATCGCACAAAACATGCAGCCCTATTCGAATTAGGCGTGTTCTTTGTCTTGCTCAGCTGCTTAGGAAAGACGCATGCATCGGAAGATATTCTTCCTTCCTAGATTACCAACAGCTCTCTGTTAGGCCAAATCTCCTCTGCCTCCTCTAAAATTCTTAACATTAACAGACCTTGTAGGAAAAGAGGATGAACACAGCAAGTGACCTCAAGAGTAATTCTTGTCACTAACTCTGATTCTTTTCTCTCTCATATAAAAAGTATTCATTACAATATATAAGCTACTAAATTGAACATATGCCATCTCTTTTTTTACTCACCTACGCAGTTATCACAAAGGCTGCAATGTGAGGCACGAGGTGGGCGGAAAATCTTGCAAGTAAAACAGTATTTTAGTTTCACTGTCTGTCCATTGATGATCACTTCTTTTGTTCTGGGAGGGGGGCGGTATCCTCCTGAACTGGAGCCATTTGCAATATCTAAACATGGAAATAGAAGGTGTTAAATTTTTCATGTGAGCTATGGTATATGCACAGAACTGTCCTTGATGGCAAGCTATAGCAAGTTTCAAAGTTATATTAACACACTTAAACAACATTTTTCCTTTCTCATTGTCCTAAAATAACAAGTAGCAAAAAGACATAATTACAAATAGCATCCATAGTCAATTTGAATTTTAAAACAGCCACCCAAACCCAACTCTGAAATGCTGACAGCTACCTTGATCTCAAAAGTCTTATACTTTCATATCCTCTAATAGTTCACAGAGAATAAAGACAACTGTGACTACTGGTGCAGGATGGTAAAACCTGGACAAGTCATCTTTAGCATTTTCCTCAATTTTTCATAATTCCTGTAATAACAAAAAGTCTCTCTACAAGTGCTGCAGATATTCTACAATCTAATATAAAATCTGCACATTTACTTAAGCAATGGCAGCTCTGTCCTTAGAGCTTGGCACATGGTAGAAATAAGATCAATCATCGCTTTGCGATCTCTTAAAGTGATGTAATACTATTCTGAACTTGCTCCATTGTATCTCACAGGTCTTCTTGTTTCAAAGTTTGAAAATCTAACTTCTAGTGTTAGATTTATACATCTTGAAGTTTGTTGCATAAAAATAGTTTCCAACTACCTCCTTTGGTACAAGTGGTGTGGTTTGGGGTTTTGTTTGCTTGCTTGCTTTTATTTTATTTTAGGACATTTTTCTAGCAACTCAAGGACCGATTAGGCTAGAACATTAAAGTTCAATTTTGTCCTTTTAATACTCCCAAGCTGAGCTATACTCTGAAAGCTGAACATATAAAAGTGGTGCCTTTTTCTCAGTTTATCTGTTCTTGTGTCATCACAAGTCAAATCACAGAAATGAAAAAAACCCCTAAATTATTACTCTTGGACAGACATAAAAGGAAGAACAATAGGAAAGTAAAATAAACTGTTTTCCAATATATGAACGAAACTACATTTCCAAGTCACAGTCACCTGCACAACCGTGTTTTAAGTTGTCCCCCTGAATTTCATGTTGGACAAGCACGGGGCTGGATGACAGGCTACTGAAAGATTCATGACTTTTATTTGAATTCAAATTGTTAGAAATATCACCCACAATTACAGTTTCTGCCAGGTCAGCAGACATATTTACACAGCCTACAAACTACACATTTTCGAAGGGGCAAGCAGAAAGCCTCCTCCCTATCAAGGTGTTCAAATTACTGACAGCATAGCTGTGCTAGCAAAGGTGTAATTATACAATATGCTAGATTTGGCAGCAAATCTAGTTTAAGAAGTTCCCATCTGTAATGCCCTCACCCAATCCATAAATCAATAAAAGTATTTGTGGGGCACCACTGTAAACTTGACCACTGAAACAACTGGACTTCAGAAAACTCTCTGAGAAGGAAGTGGAAGGAGGGGAGCAATAGCTGAGAATGAGGGAATTTGGGTGTGAAGCTCCTAAGCGTCCCTTATGAGAATGAAGCAGTAAATACCAAAGAAACAGCAGCTTAGGAGCAGCCCACTAGACCCAGATCAAGTACAGACATTTGCTTGTGTTGGACCTACACCAGCCCCTGCAATACTACTGAGATGCTGGGCCAGGTCTTATAATCTGCATGTGGAAGCATAGATGACTTGTGTGGCTCCCATAGCAATCAATAACACTGATTTTCTGAGAATGAAGCAGTATACTTGAGAAGGCCAATACTACTTGACACAGTAATTTTGATTAAATAAGTAGTGCATTACAAGCTACTAGTGTATTTATATGCTGAAGCACAAATAGACAGTAAAAGTTGTTTAATGTGCAATATGGAATTACTATTATTTTCTTACAACTATGTTGTTTGAAAGAAATTCATTAATTAAACAATTGTGATTTTAAAGCACTCATGACACATCAGTTTGAGTTAAGAAATTTTTGATTTTTGTATTCTGATTTAGAACTAAGTGAAAAGATGTTCTTTTGAGGGCATAGCACAACTGTGCTTATACTATTTAAAGCTTTACAGAGGCATGTATGATTCTTAAGTCCAGAAACACACAGAGGAATTTCTTGTCATTCAGCGACCACATGTAAAAAGCTTCCATATTTACAATGAAAACTTATTTTCTGCAGAACACGTTATCATATGCTGCAATAAATAACCTGTAGTACTAGTACCGGTCTACATATGACAATACTTTTTAGGGGAGAAAACCACCATAGTAAGGATTTTGTTATTAAAAGTCCCCTATAGCTGATTTTAGTTACCATCACTCAAAAAGACAAATATATTTTAATACACTGTACTTCCAGTGACATCATCACCAGCAGGCTTGTAATATTCTTAGTCCTTCTAAAAATCCATAGGCCTTACAAAACACGGCATTATGCCCACTTCTGTCAATACTCTGGTCAAGATAGACTTAAATTGTGAACAAAAATGCAGGTCATTAGACCTATTTAGCTTTTTATCCAATAAAGCATATAACACATTCATTAATAACATGTTCATTTATAAATGAGTGATTTCCATTTGATACTCATGCTCAAATTTAAGTGCATAATTGCCAAAAAACACTAATGAAGTCTGAACTTTATATGGGTGTATCTCTCTATACTGCTAGAAGCACTGCTGCATTGAGTTTTCTAAAATAGCAATATTTCAAATTTTCTTCTTTTACAAAATCTTATTATTCCTGAATATGTACATAATAATCCAAAGAAAATTACTTAAACCAGTCAAGGTGAATTGATTAGAAGAAAACCAGTCTTTTTTCTAATGAAAAATTTATGCATAAAAAGTGCACATTGACTAAACCCAGTATTTCCCACCTTTCAACAAATTCAAATAGTGCACTGTATCTATTTTATTTTAAAATGGGCTTCAGTAGAATCTCAAACACAACTTCCCTCTTCTCTGGTGGAAAAGGGAGACCACTGGCCAGCCCATTATACTTACAATGCTGGTTTTCTAAGAGGATTTCCTTCCAAACATTTGCAGGGATGTTCAAGTTCACAGGGACAGCAAATCCTAGCTCTCTGAGGAAAATAATCTCAAAATCCAAGGGTGAAAGCTGATGCAAACAAAATTAATGAAAACAGTCTTGCTGACTTTCCATGGAGTCAGGATTTTACCCACAATCCTAAATTGCATAATCAAAGCCGAAAGTCCCAGTCTTTCTGTTTATTAACAATTTTTTTTTTTCTGGAAATAAGCAAAAGGGCAAGGTCAAATGTGCTTGGACTTAATCAGCTTTATCTGACCTAAATGCACTAAACATGTCCTGGTCTCACAGTGATTTTTCAGACTTCAACTAGACGACTGCTCATACTTGGGTTCTAACACAGTTAAATTTTTTAATATCCTTATTTTTTTAATATATGTGGTCCCTTTAAGGCATAATAAGATCAGAGAATCATAGAATCTTCATGGTTGGAAAGGACCTTTGAGATCATCGAGTCCAACCACACACACACACACACAAAAAAACCCCTACAATCTCTGCCACTAGAGCATGCCCGAAGTGCCAAATCTACCTGTTTCTTAAATACCTCTAGGGATGGTGACTCAACCACCTCCCTGGGCAGCTGTTCCGGTGCCTGACCACTCTTTCAGTAAAGTAATTCTTCATAATATCTAATCTAAACCTCCCCTGACACAACTTCAGACCATTTCCTCTGGTCCTGTCATTTTTCACTTGGGAGAAGAGGCCAGCACTCACCTCTCTACACCCTCCTTTCAGGTAGTTGTAGAGATGAACCTTTACAGAATCATCTTCCCCACATAAACCTCCGTTTGAAGCCCACTTTTTACATTTTTCTCTTCCAGTCTGTTACTGACATAGTAATAAATGTTATTTTACAACATGGGTAAAGTTTTCCCACTAATGGGATTGCCTTCCATCCTCTATGCTCTGACACAGTTCGTGACTTCTCTAGCAGCGTTAAATGTTCACGCACTAGATGGGGCTCCAGCATTTTATTACCCTATTACAAAACCCCCAAACATACAATCCATATCTTTGCAGGACCAAGGTACCTGAAATGCTGCAAGAAAGTCACTCCAACTATTTAATGGAGAGAAAGCACAGTCTAGCAACCTTCTAATGTGACAACAAACTCCACTTCAATTTCTCAAATTATTACGTTGAAAACAAATGGAAGGTGCTGTTTACATGAGACACAGAGGCTGGAATTTTGTATACTTGTCACCAGGATTCTCCCACTCAGTCAAGCATTTGCTTTTTTGGTCAATTTTCTTAAGATCCTAGGACACAGTCTCTAGAAGGTCTCTCTGCGTTGTCTCTACACAAACTTAGCATCCATATTATGCAAGGTTTGCCATCAACTTTAAAGGGACACAATTTCAATCTTCAATATTATTAGAAAAGTTAGTAACTTAAAGTAGTTGTAATGTTTCCTGATAAGAAAAATAGATAGTGCAATGAAAAAAAAAAAATTATGTATGACCTATAGCATCAGAAAAAAAACCCCACCAAAAAGCCCAAAAGAAACCACCAAAAAAAAAAAAAAT
>VXBO01006552.1:475775-508976 GCA_013400135.1 Rhinoptilus africanus | reverse complement strand
ATATACATATATATATATATATATGGACAAACGCTTTCCCATCTGTGAAACCCATTCTGCTGGGTTTGGTTATACTTTTTAAGCCTTTGTATCTAGAAGTTTATTATCCTGTAAGCAATTTTCCACTTGAGGAGACTTCACACTAAACTAACAGCAAGAGATACATACCATACTGCATTGCATACATATGCACCATACTGCATACATACACTGCAAAGCAGTTACAAAATAAGGCTGCTCCTAGTTTTCATATTCCCACAGAACAACAGCCCCTCTCAATAAAGTATTTTCTGCAAAGAAAACNTCAGTCAAGCATTTGCTTTTTTGGTCAATTTTCTTAAGATCCTAGGACACAGTCTCTAGAAGGTCTCTCTGCGTTGTCTCTACACAAACTTAGCATCCATATTATGCAAGGTTTGCCATCAACTTTAAAGGGACACAATTTCAATCTTCAATATTATTAGAAAAGTTAGTAACTTAAAGTAGTTGTAATGTTTCCTGATAAGAAAAATAGATAGTGCAATGAAAAAAAAAAAATTATGTATGACCTATAGCATCAGAAAAAAACCCCACCAAAAAGCCCAAAAGAAACCACCAAAAAAAAAAATTAACATCCCAAAAAACTCTGCAAAAATGCAAATGTCCTCTAAGAAATGTCTTCCTCTGTTTAACCATTTAAGTCTAAGATAAATGCTTAACAACAGTGAGCTACAAGAGGAAAGAGTAATTTAATTCTTTTAGGGAAAAGAACTTACTCAAATAACATTTTCTTGTTTCCAGACAGTAATCTCAGGGACAAACAGTACTGGGAACCTGGCTTAGACTGAAACCAGCAGCTGCTAACTGCATGCTTCACATAATTCTTCTGATAGCCAAAAAGAGATACCGACCAAAGATTGCTCCTGACTTTAGATAAAAGACTTACTGCCTCGATTTCAGAAAAATTACTTTCTTAAGAGTAGAATTGCATGATCTTCTTGAAGTCTAAAACTTTATGTGAAAGGTATTCTCACCCCCTGAAATAAATGTGTAGTGATTTGCTGAGAGAAAGAAGCATAGAGAGTAAGAGCTTTCTGAAATACTTACCTGACACACAAAGTAATTTCACTAAATTTATTTTAAGGATATTGTTTAAAGCATCCAGTATCAGGTATGACTATTTGCCTATGAATCTGATATCCCACATTTGGAGAGAAAGAAAAAACATACCCACGTTGTGTTCACAAGCAGTCTGTATTTGTTCAAGCTATTGTTAATTCTATGAAATGCCTATTCTGTGGCATAGGTTTAATTTTATAAGGCTCTAAGGAAATCAAATTGTGCATTTTAAAACAAATGAAAGACAGGCAAGAAACTGTGGAGAAGTCTCAAATGTAGTATTGAACACCAAAGAAAATTAGAGAGCTAGACAAAACCAACTTCCAATTCTGGTGTAGCTAATTCAGAGCTTTTGAAAAAGCAAAAGAAAGCAAGCAGAAACTGAGAACTGGCCTGAGCTGGTTGTACAGAACAAATTAGGAAGATATACATAAGTTAAGACAGTTACCCTGAAGAAAAATCCAAAGCACTTCCTTGCTATAGATGGGCCTTTTTAAGGCTGGAAGGATAAATTACCATCATCAACTTTTTACCTATCTGTATCATCTATCCAATGCAATAAAGATTGATATCATGGNCCATGAAAGCATGCAACTACCACTGGGGTTGCCTTGGAAAAAATTACTTAAATTTTCATCAAAGTTATAATTGGAAGTAAAAATACTGTATCAACAAGTATAATTTCCCATTTGGGGGGTGGGGAGAAGGTCCTGCTGCATTTGAACGAAATTATAGCACTTTCATAGCAAATAACCCCACATCTTCAGTGATTTTGCATTATACAAGCCTCATGCATCTAGTTGCTTTTGTTCTATTACATTATATGAAAAAATACTGAAGTATTTTAAGAACTATGCGCCTTCCCTCTCTCAGGCCAAACACATATATTTCTTAAACATTTCCTTATAGATCATGTCTTCTAGATCTTCTCCGTGAGTTTCCACACATGGTGTCAAGAACTGGACAGTGAACTGAGCCCTCACCATCACCAGGTATTGCAGAATGTCGCTTCTCCTCGTTTAGGTAATGACTCTTCTTTCAATGCATCTCAAAGAATTTCCACTTTTTTTTCATGATACCACAATGATGACTCAATCTGTTTGTGGAGAATAACCAAGTCCTCTTTTACTGTACCATTCACTATTTATCCCCCTTTTTGTTAGTATTTGATTTCCATTTGTAATTGTACATTTTGTAGTTGTTCCCCAAATTTGCTAGGGCTATTTGAAGTATATATAATAAATAAATAAAATAAAAACAGGTGCTTGTAAATTCCCCCCCAGATCAGCATCAGCTTCTAAGTTAAGGATATTCCCTTTTTCTTGAGCCCACAGTCAGACTCTGCAAGATCCTACCTGATCACTTACTGTTTGCCACTACAGTGTCTTTCCAAAAAGTTGCTCATTGACTTTGTGGTAATTTCATCTTTATTTCCAAAATTTATATAGAAAGAACCCTATGCAGGACAGTATGAAGAGCTCTATCATAGTTAAAATTCAGCGCATCTGATTCTTCTTTTCCACCAAGACAGTTACTCTTTCAATGAAGGACATCAGTCTGGTTACACTTGATTTGCTCTTGAAATACTTTGTTGCTTGTTTTAAGTCTTAAAGGGCCATAAAACCCACTTCCTGCCAGCCCCAATTCTTACATTTTGATCATTTAGCAGTTTCCTCCACGACCTTCCAGATGGAGAATAGCTTCTAGCAATAGAACAGACAGATTTCTATTAGAGTAGAATACCAGATAAACAGATATGGTAGACTGACAGATTTTTCTTTTTAACTACTACTTTCGCTCTTCTGACCTGCACTTCCTATCAGTTGGCAAGAAATCTGCAAGTTTTCCTCTGAGTTCAAAGCAGAGTGTTGAATCCTTCAGATTGCCCTCCCTTACTTCTCATTTCCCAATTTCATAGTATGCTTTCAGCTTCTCTTTCTTCTTCCGACCTCTCACAGAGCCTGTCCTGTTGTCTTCCACTGTTCCTTGCTGGTTGTTACTGACTTTATTCCCCATTTGCCTTTCCGACACTTTCCCTATATCCTTGTGCTACCTCTTTACACTCACCTTTAGAAACTGTCTCCACTTTTGATACAAGTACCTTTGCAACCTTCATAAAACTACAAATACAGACAAAATGGCCTCTTACTACACTTCCTCTGTATGAGGATAGTTTAATGATGTACATTTAATGTCATATTTTTTCAGTAACAGAGGTCCTTTTTGCTTTGTGGACAACTGCTTTCCATTCCTGTAGCCTGCTGGTGGAAACAGCAGCAGCACAGCTCTGTTAGTCCTCTACCTTCACCTGGATAGAGGTGATAGCCTAAGTGGAAACATTTCACACTGTCAGAATGACCACCCTTTTACCAAAAAAGTCACTTGAATGAATGGAGTACTGGCAGTTTCTTTAGAAGGTCTTATTTTGAGATGAGTTCTCCTTAATCAGCTTGTCCTATTCTATGCTTTCTGACATACAAAAATAAAAGGTCAATAAAAGCTTCAGAACTTTAAAATGGCATTCTTAAATCTGAATTCCTCCTTTTGGGACATAACAGTTTCTCACTGCTTCTGAAATAATTTCTGTGGGGCTACTTCCCAAAGAGACAGGAAAGGCAGAGAAAGTCTCAAGTACCTAAGAACAACTTGAGTAGGGTAAAAGCCACAGACTGGACACGTTCATGCACAAATTTAGAAAAGGAACAATTTGGTAAAGGCATTATTTATAGGTAATGTATCTGAAGAATCTCTTGCCTAGAAGTATATTACGGTTAACGCTGCACCCCCATCTTTACAAGGTGCCTCAAGTTCAAAGGCGCAGCAAGGTCCAAGGGAATCAAACCAGAATGACAGTCTTGGAGCACGCAGTTTTCTTTTGAATCACGTGAGCCATCCAGCTTTTCCTGCTGCACAGATCCCACTCTACTAGGATACATCTTTTTAGGGCACATTGAAAAATATATTTTAACAGTACAAAGGTGTCTCTTTCTATTTCCATTGTTGATTCCAGAACCAAAATTTTAGAGCAGAAGGATTTGTTATAGCTGCCTAGCTTGTTCCTCTACATTAGACTTGCCATAAGCCCTCATGTTTGGGAACCTGAGCCCCAAATTCTGCATTTGCTGGCAATATAGTTCCACACTTCAAGACTCCATTGGCCCATTTTGGAAGACTGCTGGTTTTGTTTCTCCTGAAGAAAGCGCAGGGCGTTTGACTAGCTCAGCACTCTGAACCTCTGAAGCAAATCTTGTGCTACCATTTAAAAAAAAAAAAAAAAATTGTAAACACAAGTTCTGAAACAGTCACTGTGGAAACATTTTAACCATCCTAATCAACTTTTTATTAAAATCTTTGTCTTTTTTCAGTACCCAATTTATATTTTTCATTTTCTATTTAGCTAAAACTCTGTATCTGACAGGCTCTTCCTTTAAAGAAAAAATCATTATTTTCAGCTGCTTATTTAAAACAACTTATTTCCTGACATAGATCAGTGTTTCTTTGAACACAGAGCAATTCCTTGAACAGGAACCCATGCCTGTATTTTACACTAACACTAGTACCCTTATTCTAGGTAAAGGATTCCTTGAAAGAGATGAAATTAGACCATAACACTAATTAGGAGAAGGTGCCAAATGAATGCTTCATTATATTTTTCCGTATTTTTATACTTAAAAAACAAAAAAAGAGGACTTGTTGAGTTTTTGTAGCCTAAGCTATATACTATATTAATGAGGTTTTCAGATGCTTAACCAAGATGATTCTCTTCTGAAACTTGGTTCAATAGTGAACATTTTAATACTTCTACCATACTAGAGAATTTGAAGAAAGGAGCTGAAACCTAGCACATGCACTAGCCTTTCACAGAATCATAGGGTTGGAAGGGACCTCTGGAGATTATCTAGTCCAACCCCCCTGCCAGAGCAGGGCCACCTTAGAGCAGGTTGCACAGGAACGCGTCCAGGCAGGTTCTGAATGTCTCCAGAGATGGAGACTCCACCACCTCCCTGGGCAGCTTGTTCCAGTGCTCTGCCACCCTCAAGGGAAAGAAGTTCCTCCTCATGTTTAGGTGGAACTTCCTGTGCTCAAGTTTGTGCCCATTCCCTCTTGTCCTGTCACTTTGAGCTTAGCATTCAATTTTTTCTGCACAAATTTTGCCAGAATAAAAGGGGGTAGGGAGGGTGAGGGATGGGGTATGGGGGAGGTTACAGTTCAGATATCTACAGCAGCAGTTTGTTAAGAGCTATGGAGTTAACTTCCAGATTTCTTTACTGCAAAGCACATGTTAACTCCATTTGTGAACAATTATGAACATTCCATCACTCCATAGAAACAAAGGATGTCACGTTCCAGCAGAACTGGGTATAATGGAGACTACTGCCGTCAAGCACTCAGGGCAAGGAACCTGGCTCTCCCTCCTACCACCTCCACAAGAAAAAGAATTCACCTGCCCATGCCAGAGAAAGGAAAAGCTTTGAGGAAATCCCATTGCCAAGTAAAAGACTAATGGGAGGAAGGATCAGAAAAAGAGGAAGGAGTAAGAGCCAACAAAAGATGCAACCAAGTAGGATCCAGATAAAAGCCATGGAGGCAGGGCTGAACAGAAGTATAGGAAAGACAGGGTGGAACTCCAAGGTGTATGTACCTAACAGATCCAATTCAAATAAGAGCTAGAAAAGAGACGCAGAGAGGACTCTCAACACCAGAAAGCACAGGATTCTCCAGAAACAGGAACCAAAACCCAAAGAATTTTTTGAAACAGACTGCGCTAAGTTGTTTCTGTGCCAAAGCCCTAATAACAATGCATTGTTATAGAGCTGCTTTCTGCCTTACCTCTATAGGTTTTCGTTACTCAAATAATAACTTACTGCTCCTTTTGATATATTTCTTTTTGTCTTTATAGCCACTGGATTATGAAAATAATGCATCTAAGCCACTTTCTATGCCAATTAGCAAGCATTCATAATACCTTGTCCTTTAAATGGAGCCAAGAACACATCCAGTTAGTATTTACAGCCTGCCATTCTAGAAGAATAGAGAATCAAACTGCACATCATAAAAACTCTAAAGTGACTTTTACACCATGCCCATTTCAAAATCATGGGTACAATTAAATATTGCAGATATAGGTATACTGGATTTAAAAACTGAGGAATGAATTTGTTATGGTTAAATTGGGAAAAATCCTTAAATAAAAGCATATTTAAAACATGATTTACAGAATGCCCAAGATTTCACCAAATAGCTGGATATAGTGGTGAAAAATATCTGTCTTAGTAAGGTAACTAAATCCTAATATCTACTCTGCAACAACTCACTTGCAATCTCATTTAGCAGACAGTCACCATTATCATCTTTATATGTAATTACTGAAAAGGTGAATTTCCATTAGAAAGCCCATCTGTTTTACATAAAAAGAATAGGTTATACAAGTTTTTGTTATGAATTCTTTTCCTCCCAGTCATTATTACTAGTAGATAATCAGCAACTAAATTTCAGTAGCAACTTCATTATGGATTTTAACTTCATTTTCTGCCTAAGGGACTCAAGAAATTCAAAGAAACAGACACAGAAATGGAAAAGTACCTACACAAAGATGACAGGGAATGCAGGACAGTACCTAGACAGATACTACTTTTCTTTGCAGCATCTTCTCCTCCTCTCTGCTCATTTCTCAAATGCAGGTGCGAACACTTCCCACTGTATGGGAAGATTTTTTATCAATAATTTTCAAACAGTTTAAAGAATTAGGACTATGATTATTCTATAGCTGAACTATCAACCACCAGTATATGAGGCACAATTCAAAACACCATATCTGTCTTTCTCTTCTAAACTGATGACCATCTGTTTTCACTCAGCAAACGGTTCTCAGTAAGGTAAGCAACAAGTATATCCTTACTTTAACCACACTTAAAAAAACTTCCCTCAAATACGTTTTTCTTCATATACAGTTATGCTCCAGCTTTTTCCTTACAACGATATCACAATATAGTAGTAATAAATTACTCTCTCAACCATCAATACTTGTCCCATTACAGAGAAAAAGCAACAAAACAAAGCAGAACATTAGCAGTAAGGAGCCCAACAATCTGTCTGCAAGTCTTGAATCTAACCAACTTTGAAATCCTATCCTTAGCCAAAAATAGGTTTAGAGAAATTTGTTAACATAAAAAGTGAAAGAACAGGCTCGG
Source organism: Rhinoptilus africanus (assembly GCA_013400135.1). NCBI lineage: Eukaryota > Metazoa > Chordata > Aves > Charadriiformes > Glareolidae > Rhinoptilus > Rhinoptilus africanus. The sequence continues at coordinate 501,687 of VXBO01006552.1, read as the reverse complement.
ACACAAGTGTCTTCCGTTCTCCTATTTCTGGTTTAAATATGCTTCACAACTGCAGACTTCCATACGGTGTCCTCCTATGGTGCTCTAGCCTTTTCCTAGTAAGAAATTCTTCTAATTAGGTAGTGTCCCAAACCATTCTGCTTTTCTAAGAAGCTAAAAGGCCAGTTACACAAATGGGTTGTTTGTATGCACATAAGTAAGATGGTATGTGAGTTTTTTAGTAGCAATAGGTGATACTTTAAAAACAAGTTTAGTATTAATCTAACAATAGTTAAGCTTTCATTTTAAGATCATCTTTAAAAGCCAAATCTGATAAAGGGGAAATTTAATGGAAAGATACAACTTTTTTTTCTCTTAATGTTCATGTCCTTTATTAAATGTCTTAAGTAACTCATATCAGATAGGATAAACATCTACTTTTACTCTTTGGAAATGGCTTAGATTCTGTTACTTATCATTACAACAGCAGAGACTAGGATGATGACTGGCAAATTAAGACCACTTGTGTGTCACCACAGGAAGAGAAAAAATAGGAGTGCTGGGATTGCTGGAGTGAAACAGCTGGGAAAGGTCACAGGGCCAGACTTACGAAGTGTAAAGGTTTAACAGAAATTTAAGTTCCTCAAGTAAATCCTGTGGAAAGTTATTCAATTAGAAGGATATTCTTATGATTTCAAATATCTAATAAAAATATTTACCTTCCAATCATAAAGCATTTTACTGGGAACTGCAGTACTGAAATAGGCAAAGAATGTCCATTTCTCCCCAAATATTGCATTAATAAAACTGAAGGAAACAACCATTTAAAAAAACACAAAATACTCATGAGCCACCACAGTAATTACTGCAGTAATAAAACAGTTATACAGGAAGCTCTATTTCAAAATGGCTCTTTCTGGAAAACTCTAAATTTAACACAATTGTTTATCTACAAACTATAACACAATTTTATGATATAAAGGAGCATTCCTTTTTGGCAACACTGAGAAATATAGCTGCCTGAATTCTATCCTCCTCTCACAAGTTATTCCTACAAAGAGAATAAGTTTTTTGATTTGGTTTTTGTTTTGTTTTTTTTTTTTGATAGGAGGTGGGGGCAAAAAAGAGAAAGGAGGGGGAAATCATAATTTTCCCACATTCCCCCAAATAGTTCTGAGCTGCCTTTTTTTCCCCCCTCTCTCCATGCTTTGCTTCCCAGCTATAAAAATAATGCCATCACCCATGTAGCAACTTGCACGTTTCTATGCAGCACACTATATACTCAGTATTTGATTCTGAAAAACGTTTGCAGTGACAGCACTGGCAAAAGCTAAAAAATCAGTTCTAAAATTATTCTTCCTAAGAAATCTGTTAGCTTTCTCAGCAACACAAATTTGAACTTTGGCATCTGTTTTCCACATATCTGAATTCTGTGAATATTAGGAATTCTTCTGTTACACAAGCAAGGACTGAAATTATTGTGTTTGAAGAGAATTCCAGTACCTCAGTACAAACACATTCCATACCAGTTTTTAATGTTTTTTAGGAGTGTGCTGAGAATACGGTTTCACAATACTCCTCCATTTCTGATACAATTTCTTTACGGCATGTAAGGGCAGGTTGACTGTAGATTTTCTTTTTAAATAATCGAAAGTGCCATATTGGAAAGTGAGAGAACAGAAAAAAAGTTATATGAATTCAAATTAATCCATCTGGGATTGAGCTATCTGGGTCATCTAGGATCCAACAGTTTTCTTCCCTTGTATACTGTGTACAGTATGGTCCTTGCCCAAAGCTAAGTCCTGACTGGCTAAATGTAACCTTCTTCCTGTCATGACAATGACAGCTGGCTCCTGGCTCTGCACAATTAGTCCAAACAATGTATAAAAGCAATGTAGGTTTTCTTCCTGAAACATGAATGCCAGCAGAATACACTTGTTTTAGAAAGCTACACTAGGTCTATTTGGTGAACTATACATCTCAGACTTCACACACCCATGAGAAAAGACTTCCTTCCCACAAAGTTCAACAACCACGTTACATGATCATGCAGTTCCCAAAGCCTCAAACCTACTCAAAGAGCATATGGAGTAAGCAAAATTAGCAGACGCACATAGCATGCTTCAAATGGGTTGATTCCACTTCATAACTCAAATCCAAACACTTTGAAATACAAAAAATGCTGTTTATTACACAGACACCTTTTTAACTTAACACAAAAGAGAGTATAACAGTTGTGTCCAGGACCTTCCCAATCTGGTGAAAGAAAATGATCTCACTGTAGTGATGATCAATGAACTAACTCATCACTATATTTTGAAATCCTGCTTCTTCTTAAAATAAACCATACCAAAGATAATATGTGTTATTTCCAGAAAATAAAACCATTCATCCCACACTGAAAGCTGTTTTCTCAAACTGCGCTCTTCAGATAAGATTTTTTAAATCACAATGAAACCATTAGATTGAAACAATCACTAAGTATGTATGTATTTAAAAACAAACTTGTGACCTTTCCTCAGCGAAAGCCTCATAAAGGCCTAAAATAGCAAATACAAGGCGTTACTTATTTCTGCTTTGCCTTAACGGTATTTCTTTGTCCAACAGATCTCTTAAGTGGAAGATACAGCTTCATGATATCCTTACTGTCTCTTAGCAGCTAAGTAAAAGAAAACTAATGCCCTATTGTTGTTAACATTTTGCTACTTTGACATGAATTCTCCTATAGTTCCCACTTACTGGCAGTTCACTGTGATTTTGGTGCATACAAACTACATTTGCTTTCTGAGGAAACTAAAGCAGAACTTCTGCTCCATGTGTACGCCAAATTACCTCCACTCCATAACATGGTGTTAGAGTCTAAACCAATGACTTTGCCTCTCAGACATTTTCCCCAAGGCTTTGTGGACAAAATATAGTCTAGATAACCATCAAAAACATACTCAGAAGTAAACCCCTCAAATTCACGCTCTGTAGATGCAAAAGCATCTGCAACAACAGCTTTAGTGCGCTCATTTGCTTCTACTTCACTAAATTATTTGACACAGTAAATAAAGCCTAAGACTGTACTATAGTATTAAACATCAAGGACCCTGCAGGTATTTTTTCGGTGCTTGCATAAACCTGTTATTTCTCTTTTCAATTATATGAGCAAGTGTTCCTCTGAAATTGCTTCAGAACATGGGAATTCCATTGACTATCATATCAAAGCAGATATAGTAGCCTTTAGTAAGCTTAAGTAGCTTACTAAAAAATTAGTAAACAAAACCACTGTTCATGAAGCAGCTCTGCAAACTCATCCTGTTTTTTCTTATCCAGGTAGCACATTTTGGCTATTCAGCACATTTGTAGCTGTAGAAATTCCACAACTAGAATTTAGTTAACAATTCTTTTGATAAATGAGGTTGATTAAAATCTAGCTCACTCTACTTTAATTGTGCTGGCTTTAAACACATTAAAAAATAGTAACATTTTATTACTGTTAATGAATAAATATCTTCCCAAGACTGCATCAACTTATAAGATTGTATATTAACACAGAGACTTATCTGACTCTTTCACAATATAAATAACAACGTAATTAAATTCAGTTAAACTCTGAGGGTACATTACTTTAAAAGATGCTCAGTTGTACAGCCTTTGCAATATCAGCTTTCTTGCCAAAAACACTTTAGAAAGTACTCTCTTGTGTACCACAGAGACTTCTACCACACTTGCTGAGAAGTATTTACAGTAATAACTATCACTCTCCAAGGCCAGGATTTTGTTTACTATCTTTCTTGGTGAAGAACCAATCAACCATCTTTCCACAGGAATCACTGCAATGTCATCAGACATTACAGCTCCAGAACAATTACTATGGCAAGACAGGAGTATCTCCTCCCATGAGCAGAGTAGCACACTGCCTTCACACAGTACATGCACCCTCGGGAGGAAAGCGAAGAGACAACAGACCTTCAGTGTTACCTATTTGTCTCTCTAGATCTGCTGCTTCATCTGGTGTTGCGCGTGGGAGGACACCAGGATCACTGAAACTAGTACGCAGCAGGGTCCCCATCACGAAAAAGAAAAGAATCCCACCAATTGCAGGTATAGCGGGTGTAATCTTCTCCGACAAATACGGACAACTGGAAAAAGAAAAAAGATAAAACTTAATCAACAATACACAGTGCAACTTGCTCTCAAAAACTGTTGACCATTGTAAACGTAGATGAAGAATTGACTTTCTTCATTGTTACGTTACTTGTCTTGGAACATTTATTGAAGCTGATTTCTGTTTATGCGTTTATCACACTTCTGAAATTTCTCATAATCTGCTTAATACAATAAAGGTCCAAATAGCATAATAATGACTTCACTAACTTGCAATAATCATTTACAAAAGAAAATATTTTTATTACAGGCTATTATAAGTACATATATTTGTTCATCTACTGCTCAATTACATAAAGAAAATTGGGGGGAGGGGAAGGGCAAATAATCTGAAGATATTCAGCAATAAAATACAAAGCACGTAACATGATGATACAAGCCATACTGAAACAATGTAATTAAGTCTATAAAATGAATTTATCGTCCATCACAAAGATGGTGCTCAAGAATTTAAACCTGTGACATATTCCTTTAATAGCCTTGGTATATATCAATATTATAACACCACTACTGGTTCTCTTTCTTAATCCATTTCTTGTAACTTGGTAAGCTTGTTTACTCATTTACAAAGTAAGACAAGTACAAACAACAGTGCAGCACACCTGGAAATGTATAATCCAGCGGCACTATCAACAGCCCTTCAACAGCCCAAAAAAAAAAAAGGCTCTATGGTTACCAGATTCACGATATACATGTAGGGTTTAAGATTGGATCCCAGTTTTAGCAAGTTTTCCTCTATGCTTCACATGTAATAAAATCAAAATGGACAGAAGCATCAGAATCTAAACAACACACAAAGTTAAGTATCTCTCTACACTTGTGCAAGAAGAGGGCATATGAACACTCAGACATTACACAGTATAACACTCCCGTTAATCTGAGTCATACAATAAGCACTGCAGGATCTTAGAAAACACACAGGCTGAAGACTCTCTTCAAAGCTTTTACATTAAGTGAAGGGGACAAAACACACAGATGGCTTCATGCATTTGTGATGTCTGCATGGGAAGTCATAAAATAAGCCTAAAACCAGCATTATCTGAAAATCAACAAGTTCTAGGCCTTAGGGCTTTGTCTAAAGCTTCTAGGTATCAATCAAGCTTAATTAATGTAGTCTTCCCTGTTTTTGCTGACTGCCTTACATGATGATTCAGATATGCGAGCTTTTGCACTGCAAGTCAGTTAACCTCAATGGAACATTAACTCTGAGCAAGTGATGACAATGTCAACTTCACTGTCCATCACTTCTGCCGAGAAGATGGCAAGAGAATGGAATCACTTTTCATACCAGCTACCATGTACCAAGCATTTATCTCCCTGCATAATCCTGTTACACATACTTGGCTGTTCCATAGAACGCCGTGGGTTTCACGGATGCAGTGAGTCCAAACGCATTACATGGCACATCATACCATCACTGTGAGTAGAATTCATCTTTCACCCTACATGAATGTAATATTACAGGTGTAACGAGTTACAAAAGATTAAAGAGACAACTGAGTATAAAAAAAAGAGGCGAGGGGCAAGAGATACTGTAGCTTCATATAATGAATAGACTTTAAATACTAGGAAACGTACTTCAGATGCCCATTTCTAGAAAATCTGTTTCAGTGCTAACTAAAGGAAGCAGCAGCAAGACAGCTGGTAGATATAAGCCTTGGTCCCTTCATGTCAGAGAAGTCAGACAGGGCAAACAACCAAAGAGAAGCTTTCATACCACATAAACTTTGTACTGCTCATTTTATTTCTTGCCACAAAGGATTACTGAAATAAAAACTACTGTAATATGCTCAGGCAAGAGTACAAATAGGCTGCAAGAACGTATTTTAAAAGGATTATGGAGAACATGTACATTAATGAACACTAAATATAGCACAGTGCTATTATTCTTCTCTTGCATTATTCATTACACATACCAAAGAAATTGCAACTGGAATGAAGTCTGTTGAACAAACAAAAGCTGTATGTGTGCAAAAGGTACCACGAGATAATCTCAGGGCAGCACAGTAGGTGCAATACAATTTAGACAGGTGCCAACACAAAACCAGCAATGGCGCCTACCAAATGAACTTAAATTCTCTGGGATACTCGGATATCGGAAACTGAAGGGCCATCATGACAGTGACATGCTTTGCTTTAACAACAATTTCACAGAGAATCATCAGAAAGAACAAGTTCCTGCGCTGAAATACTAAGAAAGCTTTGCATTGCTGAAAAGTGATGATATCATTATAGTACAAAAGCATAACAGTGTTTATCTCTGCTTTGCTGAACCAAGTCCATCTGCAGTGGAAGAAACCCAACACCACTCTCAAAGCCCTGCACACTCCACCATGGGCAAGTGTCAAGTAATCTGCTTCACCTAAAGGTGTTTTCAGGGTTTAACATCCTGTATTTTATCAACTTTGACTTGGAATTACTTCTGTAATAACTTAGAAAAGACTGAAGATGTCATCTGTGGCAACTAATGCTCCACCTAATCAGAAATTATTTCAAGTTGAGAAACCAGGCCTTACAGAGATTCACATAGTAAGCTGAGGTAGGACCATTCAATCGAATCAGATTTACTTATGAGCAGACTATATATCATTACATGGACCTGAAGAGAGGTCAATGATATCTGTCCTTTAAAAAGGTCCAATTAATTTTTCAAATTCCTGTCATTTATATTTAAAAAAACCAGATACTGTATACACCATTTTTTTTCTTCACATCTGTATTAAAAAAAAAAAAAACCAAAGGGGAAAAAAACCCTTAATGTCTCCTGGGTTATTAAAAAATCCATTAGAAGTGCTTCCATATTAAAAAAGTGGATTTTAGCTCAAAACTGTCAATTCATTGGTGGAAATACACTTTATATTTATATAACTTATATTTGCATGTTTATATAACAAATGTATTTTTTACTGCTACATTAAGTCAATATTATTTTTAAACAATTTGTTTTAGTGTTGCTACTTTTGGAATTGTCAAATGTTGTACACAGAAAGAGATTATTCCTAGTATTTGGTCAAAATCCCCAATTAATTTGCTTCGAATGAGTTTGCATCACTTGAAGCATCAGCTGTCCTCAGATATTTAAAGAAATATCTTTTTTGGATGGTATTTTCAGTGAGTCTTTAAAGTAGGTATTAGCAGGTATTTCCTGACAGCAAACTTCAGAACTTTCGCACAGAGGCACTCCCCGCACAGAGGACCATCCGTCTGCAGCACCACTTACGATAAAGGAGCACAGAGCTCCAGAACAAATCTCTGTCCTACTGAAGAGCAAACAGGGACAAACCTTTTAAAATCAGCACTCGGTAATTACTAGATGTGAACCGACATCTTCCGTTTACATCTTAGACACAGTAAAACAATTGTCCTTAATTGGTATCCATAATGATAGCAAGTACTGCCTAGGTCCATCCCAGAAAACAGATTTTTAGGAAGAATTACTTAACCATAGAACCCTCTAGAAATTGTTATTGTGGAAATAGCTTTTTCAACGTTTGGATTTGCCCATAGCAACCAGAAACACAACCTGAAGTTTTGATTTAATTAATAGAGGCCCTTTATACAAATCAGCACTGCTTTTTGCTTGGTTTCTCAGATGCTTTTTTGAAGCATGATGTGAAAGCTTGCATGAGTGTAGGAGGGAAATAAAATCTGCTGGAAGACTAGTCTGTCACAGCTAGATAAAAATAAAAACGCAATGGCATTTAAGAGATAATTAGCAAGCATCACCCCTATAAAGAAAGGATGCAAGAGAACAACAAAAGTAATTCTTACCACCCAGCAGCCCTCTTAGCTGTGTATCCATGCTCCCTGTAGCTACCGACATCAGCAGAAAAATACGTAGTATTGTACTGAAGAGCACACACAGTGGGAGTCCTACAACTTTCAAGCTCTTTCATTAGAAAAGGGGAGAAGGGGAAAAAAAAAAAAAAGCAGCCTGCTTAAGGTCTTTCCTGGAAAGATGAAGGCTTTTCCTGAGCAGTTCACTGACAGTTGTTGTTATTCACTGATGGGGAGATACACTAACTGACAAATCTATCTGGTAGGGATAATGGAGATTTGGAGAGTCTTACTTGGAAAGAAGCTAACCCTGTAGTTACAAAAAACCGCCATCAATAATAAATATAGCCACTTACTAAAGAGCACAAAAAAGACAGGGTTTTATACCTATGAGACATTGGAGATCTTGCTTCATATTTGCTAAACTGGCAGGCAGATACCAATAAAAGTACAGGTTTTATGCAAAGATGTAGTAGCCAACACACTTAAGTACACTAAAAAAAAACCCCAAACAAACCAACAAAAAACAGCCAAACCCGTTCATCTTCCTACATCATCAACTTAATTTACATTTCTGCAGGTATTGCCTGTTTACCATACCAGTAGCTACTGGTGTGCAGGTGGTGTCCAACACAAAGAGAGGTGGCTTGCGCCACGAACCCTGCACTCTGTTCCACGCTTTACAAGTTAACATCTGAATGAGACTGTGCTGCTTTCCTTAAAATAACCCAAAGGGTTTGGGTTTTGTCCTTCCACTCTTATTTATGGCTCCTCTCAGCTCTCCATTCCTTTCAAATCCACTGTATCATTGCTCCAAGTCACTCGGCCCCAAACTTCCCACCTTACACCAACACAAATCTTTGTCAGGTTCTTCTGTGAGTCAAGTTAATTTACTAAAATGTATGAAAATGACACCACTTTGTGGACTTCTTTTTCCACCTCTTTAACAAATCAAATATGCACTTGGAAAGGAGTGTTGATACCAGCACCAGGCAAGAGAGACAGAAGCACACACAAAAACTAGAGGGAGAAGGAAACTGGGATGGAGGGAGGAGGCCTCCATTTCAGCAGCTGTCAGTAAGGTTTTCATTCAGATCACTGCCTCTTGTGAAATCACATTCTAACCTTGACCTCTTTCATTTTAGAGCTGGCCACAGAATGCCCATATAGACACATTAAAGGCAAATCAAGACTCTGGGCTAGAAGAACAAAAACGGCTTATAATTTACTTTTCTAATGACAAGTTACCAGATTAAAGAAAGCAGCCAAAGACGTGCACGTAGATCCCAACACACTGGAAGATGCAAGGACAGGCAAAACACGAGGGCACAGCAAAGACTTTGAAGGCTGCTGCCTGACAAAGACAGTAGGAAGAAAAATGGGACAAAGAGAATGATCAGAGTGAAATAATTTCACTGCTGTAGGGCTTGCAGGGTTGCCTCTGTTTACTTGTTTTCCAGCAGAATCTCAACTAGACAACACTACATTTCGTGTCGCTGTTAGGAATAGTGTTGCCAAAGTATAAGGAGGTATAAAACGAATCGCAGAAGCACTTTTAAAGACTGCACTGTGGATTCTCACATATAATGCAGGCTTCAACCTGCTACAGATAACTTCAAAGGTACTGTACCTATGATATTTAACACTCAAAATTGTAAGAAGCACGGCATGAATTTTCTCATTGTATAGCTGAAGCTAATGCAGAAAATAATGCCACAGAAAAGAATATATAACTAATTTAAAGACTAGAAGAAAATAAGAAAAAAGAATCTTTGAATGTACCAGTTCTTCAGTCAGTATTTTTTGGGATGCTTGTTTGTTTACACCTCTACTCCCACCCTCAAATCCCAGCGTCCTACAACCACCCCTTTGAGAGGACCTTATTTTAAAGTTAGGATGAAGAAACTCTTAAGAAAGCTCTGACCCAAGAAAAAAGTTATAATAGGAAACAACGTGCAGTGCATTAACTAGTTAACTCTTCACAAGCATGCTGTTGGCACGCAGAAAATGTGTTGTAATTTGAGTATAGATTAGTCCAAATAATGTTACATGAAATGCCTGACAAGATTAGCTAGGGAAGTTCTGCATATTTCCTATATGTGCCTGATTCTTTTGTACAGCCTTTGAAATTCCTATGAGAATTTTCAAGAGACAGTAAGGAAACCACAAATGAATTTCAATGTGATCTGAAATTTGCTTTGAAAAAATGGATTTATTTCATTATTCTTTTGTGTGTTTTTAACTACTTTTTAACATCATACACTCCCTCATTTCAGAATGGTCAATCAGTTTCAAAAACTTTTTTGATAAAATACAAAAATTACTCTTCTAATACTTGCTTCATTTCAAATCCAGGAAATCTGGAATGCTGCAAACATGTCAAGACTACAGAAAAGACAAGAGCTAGCAAACAAAAGGCAGAATAAGAGCAAGAAGGGAAGAAATAGGCAAAATATTACCTCCTCCCCAGTTTAACAACCTAAAATATTATACTCTAATCATAAATGCAGATTTATTGAATGGTCTCAGACAAGAAGCATTTAACCTTGTTTGAATGCTTTACTAGTTTATTCTGTATTTTATGGTCCTGGATACATCTTACTTTTTTTTCCCCTGTATTTATTATATTGCTTGGAGATAACTTAATTTTTATTCTAATTAAAAATACATTTTTAATAGGAACACATACAGAATAATAGTAATTATATTGTGTACCTAAGTGTCCCAGCCTCTATCAGCACTTAGAAAGTATTACTTGAAACAAAGAAGGTTCATATGATGAAATCACACAGACAGAACAGCATGATCCTTAAGCCTAATAAATTAAGTACATTAGAAGTTCTCTCAAACCTAGTACAAAATAAAATTAGCTTAATGTTACCCTGAACAGCAAAAGCTCAACAACCACTCTTCAAAGTTTCATGTGAAAACCTGACACAGTTTGGCCTTTAAAAGCTGGTGCCAAAACACATGAGCGATCACCAAGAATGAAAGACTGTGGGGAGCTCTCTCTCCCCTGCTCAAATCAGCAAGTGTTCGATGGAACTCCTAGCAACACTCACTCCATTAAATTGTAGTGCATTACCATTGAAATCCGATTTACACAGGCTGGATTTGGATGTAGGAGTTTAGATGAAATTAAGCAAGCAGTGTTGATTGTGAAATTGTGTAAGATAACCACAAACTCCCTCCTACGAACAAAGATCTTAAGGGTTTAATACAGCAGATATGCAACAATCAAAGTAACGGCCTTGAGTAACCTCCCAATTTTTATTGCTACATGAATTAACTCTAATGATCCACTGTCAAACTTCAAAGCTGGGACAGATAAAATGCATAATGCAAAAAGAACCCGTCTGCAAAACAGATGTGGTTACTGAAGCTCCTACAAGGGCAACTAAATTTTGCTTTGTTATACAGAGAAGGAACTCTGTTGTTTTACAAAACACAATTTCTAAAATTTTGATTGCATCAACTGTTGGCCGAACTTTCCAAGCAAGGTAGTGAGAAAATGGGGAATATCTAATGAACTATACACCAAGAGCCTGAGTCTTACCAAATAGTCAGTTTCTTTATGAAAAGTCCAACACAAGTATGACATTTCATCAAAAGACAAATTCAGAAAAGGCATAGATTCCAACCATGCAGCAAATCGAAGGTTTACTTTACTGCCATTTCTGTTCACTGACTACTTACTTACTTGAAAAGCTAAAAATATATTTGTACTTTAATTCTCTGGTTTTGCATATAGCACAAGGTCTGGTTTCCATAGTAGAAGATAATCAATTAATTCCACTAAAGAACAAACTCACATTTTCTTTTAAATAGCTCATATAGAACACTTACTTTCCTGTTGTGCTTCATATTACTTCCTTATTATTTCTTATTATTTCCTGTTATGTGATTTTATAACTAAACCATCAGGTTAATCCCAAGTACTTATGAACAGAAATTAAAACTGGGACAAAACAAGCGGAAACGCTTTTTGCCACAAACAAGTCCCTGAAGGAGTACGAGCTTCTAGGTGATTTTCCAGAGGATTCTCTGGAAACTGAAACGCACACAAGCAAACTGCTGCCAGGTAGTGGACTCCAAGCTTTCAGTGAAAAATATTTTGTGTTCGCCCTGCACGATTTATAAGGTCTAAAGGCCAGAGAAAAAGCCCAGCTCTTGCTAAAGGACAAATGCCTGTCAATGCAATCCCTACCCCTGGCCACACTCTATTGTCACTTCCCTGGTATAAGCACAAGCGAGCTGGCTAACACCGAGTTAAAACAGAGGAATTGCTCTCAACCTCTTCCCTTTTCTGAAAGAAAAAAACCCCAAAACCCCATTCATTTACTGTGAGATCAGTTTCCTGAACAACTTCACTCACTGTAAGATATAATGAGTGCCAGTGAACAGGTAGGAACACACTGAGGGCAGGATGAAGTTGAACTGTCATTTCCAGAGGCATTTAACTGCTATGTGGACTTAGACATAAAATGAAATCCCACCCATACTCATAAGAGCTTCGGAATAGTAGATCCAGTGTCATATGTGGATTTTTGTTTTTCTTTACTGTGTCATTTTCCCTCTGCAGTTCTCCATATTGCAGGTCTCTTGCATAAACCACACAAATTAATCTAAAATACCGGGTAAAAATATGAAAACCCTAATTTCTCAGTGGAACCCACTGCAATACAAGCCATTGCTCTTTCACTGAAAAACAGAGCTAAGCTTTACAGATACAGCACTTCATGGGGTTCCTTTACTTATAAAAAAGTGAAGAACTCATGATCCTGCCCACACTACGTATCAAAAGTGTACATCACATGGTTATAAATAAAGCAACTAGGAACATAAAGCAAGGAGGAGCATAAAACCAAGAGTTTAACCTCCTCTTCCCAAAAGAAACAGAGTTAAGCAGTAGCAATTCAACGACTTGATCATCCTTCTCAAACACCTTGGGCCTGTTTGCAGTAACTTCACAGGCGTAGGTCTCCACAAACACTGGGAGACTTTTACATGAAATGGTATTCTTTGTTTTTCCCTACTGCCTCCTCATAGTATCACGGGAATCCTCTTATCCCAGATTAAGCATTCACTGGACAAACAGACCGGCATACTGCAGGCTACTTCAGCTTAAAAAAAAAACCCCAACAACTAATTGGCACATATCATGCCAAAGCAGTGCCAGCTCTCCATGTCTAAAAATGAGTCAGTTTAAATATAAACAAATTGCAAGACCAGCTTGAGGCAAATCTTTCATTTCATAGAAAAAAAAAAAATAAAGCACACAGTGCTTCATCTACAGAGAAAGCACTACCACTACAAATATTTTGGTTAGCAATGTAATTTAAAGAACTAGGAATAGCCCTTTACTGTTTTGCAGTAGAACTGAGATTTGCGTGCAAGTCATGGAGTCCAGGCATTAAAAACGTAAAAAATATGCTACATGGAAAGATTGCTTCTGAATCACCAGAGTTAGCAATGTTGTAGCATTTAATTATCTTCAGAGATGTGTGCAGAAAAGATGGCTCTGTTTGAATACTGAAATACTATTGTCTGAATTTTTCCCTCCGCCGTCCCCCCACTATTTTTTTCCCTAGGAAGACATATAAAATGCTCTCTATACACTTTTTTGTCAAATACTTATCAAACCTAGGTAAGTACATTCAAATTGAAAATCAGTGGCTTTATCATATTATGCTTTTCTCTGTAGTTCCACAAATACATCGTGCATAGGCACATTCCTCTTGAGAAAGGCCACTGTCTGAAATTATTCATTCCATATTCCCTTTCTGGACACTTATAATTCACCAAAGTTACTTCTACTATACATCAATTCTGATTTAAATCACCTGTTTAAATAAGGGAAACATATTCCAGCAAATTTTCTCTTAAGGCAACTACATATAGAAATATGTATTACAGAAAAATACACTTAAAGGAAGTTATAACAGAAATGTTATTTTGAAAATTAAGAACTGAGGATGAAAATCATCCATATTAACAGTTAAAAGTTGAGAGTATCCCAGAAGGATCTGTAGCAAGCTCAACTCCAAAATAAAATTCACATGTAAGAGAATGATGTTCTTCACACAAATGCCAGCCACTTAAGAACCATATTACTTTATTGCCACACAGTAACTAAATATTTTGACTGCTAATGCATAAACAAGACCTGAATGGAAGATGAACAAAGAAGAAATGCCCAGCTCTTAAATTGTTTTTTAAAAATGTTTTATTTAAAATTCCCACTCAGGTTTAAATTTCTTTTCATATGCAAATTTTGTTTTCTACTGTTTCATTAAAATTGTCGAGCCTTTTCCCAAATGAGCTGTTACTGCAATTTTGTTCAGTAATTACCAAAACCTCCAAATTTTAATGTAAATTGAACCAGGATTTCAGGTAGGGAAGAATAACGAACACAGGGTATTGCTGCTATCCTTCTTCAAAATTATAATTTAAATCTTTAATTTTGCATCTGTCTACTTTTTGACAGACTGCCAAAGCTTATTTAAAAAGCGTCACAAGAAGGTGAAGCAAAGTAAGGATGGTCTGTACTACATGCATTGCAACTGTAAACTTCAAACTTATTCCTTTGAACATTTTAATTATGCAACCTGTTATCACCTATACAATACAATCCCAAGCCCTGATGAAAGAGCGTTTCATTTGTCACTATTTATACGGACATCTAGTAGACGATATTTCAAGTGGAATAACATGATCTCTCCCCCTAAGGCCAGTCAGCCTTGAAAATCAGAGCAAAGCTCAGTTACTTCATTGTTCCCAGAATATACTCTAAGGAATTGCAACACAAGATTTGTTCTCTGTCTTTCCATTGTCAAACACATTGTGCTGTTCTCCTCCCAGTTTCAGATGCTGATATGTAAACAATTCTCCCAGACATACTCAACCATGCAAATACTGTTGGTCTGCACTTTGGCGCTTTTGAACAAACAGGAAACTAGCAGGGCATGAAGTTAAATGGAAATTTTTTGAATACATAAAACAATTGCACAGAAGCTAAAATAAAACCAGGATTGCAGCAACAAACCAGACATCGCTGTAAGACCACTACTCTACCAAAAAAAGCAACTGGCTGTATAAAACAGCATAATGTGATACATCTTGTATCTTCGTAGTGCACCGTCTCTAAATGCAAATTGGTGATGTGTAACCTATTTCATTGAGTCCTTCAAGCACTGATATCATAAGCCCCACTTTTTGCACTGGTGTTTTGTCTTTAACCAGGTTTGCTGCTGCCTTTGGCCAGCCCCTCAAGTTCCTCAGGCTCTCTCCTGGCTGGACTGTGATCACCAGGGAACAGAGGCTGCCCAGGCCCTTCTAACAGCTCCAAACGCTCATAGTCCTTGTGCTACAGTTCCAGAGAGGAGCTTGCAGCCCTTTACAACATCCCACCAGTGTCCCAATTATCTGAGGATATGGGCAACTGAACTTGAAGAGAAGCTGCTAGCCTGGATTAATCAGCAGCCTTGCACATGGCAACAGGAACAGACCCTAACGGTGAGGGAGATCCAGAATTCCATAATTTTCTGCAGCTTTTATTCTTTTCTTTTAGCCTGTTCTTTGATTAAGTCCGTTCTCCGTGGAAAGTCTTGCCTTTCGTGTTTTTAGAACATACTACATCCAAAGAGATGAGCTACATCTAACTAAGAAGTGTGCTGGTTATGTTACTTCAAATAGTCAAACTAAATGAAAGGATAAATACCAAACGTGTTCCCCCTCCTTTCTTTCTGTGCCCTTACAAACATGACAACAAAGTTCAGATGTCCAGTGTTTCCTTCATTTTTAAATAGCTTCCCTACGTGAAGGCGCAATATAATGGGGATTTATAGCATTTTCTATCCAGATGTGTTCAGAAAGGAGAGACACTGGTGCATCTTGCTCCTAGTTATAAACATTAAACTAGTGCTCGCAACGAATAACTGATAAAGCAAGCGTATGAAAGACACGTGCAACACTGCAGCAGAATAAGTATTTTTGATTTACAAATAATAGACCAACCAGGAGTACAAGATTCTGCTTCTTCACAAGTACAGAAATATCCTTTTCCTCTCAAAGCATAAGAAACTACTCTGCTTTACAATTGAAGTATAGAATTCTTTATTCCGATACTCTGCTTTGTCTGAAGAAAGAAGAATGGACAGTCATGCAAGCAATCTTAAATCAAAATATAGCTGTAAATCTAATTTCAAGTCCATTGAACTTCACATTACAAGCTTAAATAACATTATGCACACTTATTCCTCCAAGAGCAATTATTTTGCCCTCTTACGCTCCAAAACAAAGCTTCATTTTTCACAGCCATTAAACAATAACCTATTACCTAGTGTTTCATTAGCCTGAAGATGACCAAACCCTCAAAGGTTCACTGGTATGAAGAACACACCAAATAATTCATCATATCACCGTGAATAAGCTCACATTGGACTCCAGAAGCATTGCCAGGCAACTGAACTTCTTGATAAACTGAGTACTCAACTCATGCTTGTTTATTTTTTCAAGTCCTTCTTAAAGTAATAAATCAAATTATTCTCAATACTGGACCACTTACATTCTTTTCTCATATTTCACACTTTGTCAGATACATTTCCATTCTGTCCATGAAGTCAAAGCTTCTTAGTAGCAGACAGAAGATTCTAATAAGATTTTGCTGAAAGGATGGAAAAAGGACTGAATATTACACAGTTTATAAATAATAAAACCGATCCTAACCCACACTCTGTAATCTACAGAGAAAATCACATTTCAAATGTATGTTAATTAAAATTCTAAACATTGCATTTTGTCCTGGATTGCAAAACAACATTAATATCCTCTATGTCCCAAATACATACTAAGCACCTGTTTACTTGTTTAAAACATGCAGAAAATACTGGGGCTGGAGGGGAATAGAAGTAAATGTGCAAGAGTAGACAGTGCAGTCTTTTCTATTCAGAAAAGCTACAAACCTCAAAATAGAAAGCAGCATGGCAAATGCCATGTTGTTAGTACAACTGCATCCACCCCCCAAAAAGATCTTTAATGGAGCTACCTTTGAATTAAAACTCATAGCCGTGAATGCATACGAGCCCTGTAATTGGTGTCCAACTCCTCAAAACTCTGTGAAATACCAAGGTATGAGCTCTCTGCAGTTTTTCAGTCTGTTAGAACAGCGAACAGCCATTAAAATGTAAAAGCCCACATCTGCCAACCACGAGCTCCAGGCTTATGCTTTGGGCTCACGCGCTGTGCAGAGGGTATGATCGACTCACTGTGAACACACTCCGGACAGCACAAATCTCCCTCTTTGAAGGTGAACGCACTCTGCTGTTTCTCATCAGCAGGGATAATTATTCAGAGCATCCTAAGCTGCATTTTGATCTGTAACCTAAAAAAAGTGTAAATGCTTCTTCTGCAAGCCTGTCCTAACTACGGTAAGGTCCCAAAACCAAAACCAGCATTTAGGAACATTAGCACTGACTGTAATGGGACTTCAGTGGAAATATAAATCTAAACTTTGAGAGTGCTTTGTAAATTCATCCTCAGTTAACCCCTTCTCTCTCCTTTCTGGAAACTTACATACATATGACAAAAAATAATTAACACACCCATAGGAACGAGTCCACAATTTGGTGGTCCAAAACTTGTAATATCGAGCTAGATATTAAGATAAACAAAAGAGGTCACCTTGTACAACTGAGGTCTATAAACTGAATGATCTGTGTTCTTACTGTTAGCTTCTGAACAGGAGTTTCCTTGAAGCCCAGTCCCCACTGTCACAGTCAAGAGCATCAGTGCATGAAGAATAATGGTCTCAGAAAAGCATGTTAATGACAGCTATATTAAAAACTACAACAGGGCAATAAATGAAAAAAATTTAAAATAGAAGACTCAAAACGTTGCTGATGTTTTTAAGAAGGGAAGTTGAACAGCTGCAAATCCTTTATTATTTCATTTTATTTTTACTGTTTCTTCACTGACTACTCAATATTCAAAGCAAAGGACTTAAGTTCTTTCCTTTGTTTTTCCTTACTGTTCTTGAAAAGCTGGCACACTGCTCTTGGCAAAAGCCTCTCAAGATGCTTCTCATAGGGTACTGAAGAGCTGAATTAAACCTTAAATCTATAAACACAATTTAAAGATTCGTAATTGACGGATTATTTCTACTTCACTAATGACTGAAGTAAAAAAATAAATATGTACACACTAAAGAAATCAACAAGTGTTAAGTGAAGTATAAAGAAAGGCCCTGGCAGCATTACCAGCCAGAGGTGGCCTGTTACAGTCAAACTGGTACAAGAAAGATTACAAAAAAAGTATTGAAAATATTTTGAAAATATATGGCTTAAAAATCCCAGTTGTTAGTGTGCCACATTGCAATCCTACATTGCAATCATCTCTATTTTGAATATGACATTATACTACTCATGCTAAAATTAGCTAAAACTGCATATTCTTTCAAAACAACAAAGCAACATCACTTATTTTTTGACCTGCTCTGCACTCAGATGCTTGTAGCTTAGCCAGCCCTCTGCAGCTGCTTCGACACCATGCCAATGCCTCCACTTCCTCAGCTTTTCTATGCTTAGGAAAGAATCTCTGGAGACCTAAAGAGTATTACACAAACAATGCTGTGTCCTCCAACTGTTGCTAAATACAATATCCATCTTTGCTTCTTTTGTCTCTCTTGAAGGACAGTGCACGTGTGCTTTGGACCCCATTTTTCGTTGATGAAATAACATTTTATTTGCTCTCAAAAAGGGGATGGATTAACCTAAAAGAAGCCCATTACAATAGAGGTCAGAAGCAGTTCAGTGGATAGGACAGGAGATGAGGAATCGGTAAAGTTCTCTTCCTAGATTAGCCAGGAATCTGTTGTGTGACCTTGAGCAAAGGCAATTCACCCCTCTATTATCCCTCTGCTTTTTTGGAGCATATGCCTATCCAGGACACAAGCAAGACAGAACAATTACGCACCAAAGTCTGTGTGACTATAAAAATCCCCCTGGTTATTTATTTTTATTAGGGTTTTTTGCTGCCAATGAACACTGATGATGGTCTTGGACTCTACTGTACAAAAACACTGTCTAAGCAGCAAGCAAATCAGCTGGAATCCCTAGGCAATACTGAAATACAAATAATTACTAACAGGATACACAGCTTGGCTTACACAATACAACAGAAAAAAAAAAAAGAGGAGGACTTAAAATAGAAACTACTTATGTTACTATGCTGACCATTAGTTGTCTCATTAAAAAAATACTGCAGTTACAAAAAATTAAGAAAATATACAGAACTAGAAGTGTTTCAGCCTCTCCTAAAGAGACCAGGTGTTTGTCCTTTATAAATTTAAATCTTGTTTTATAAAATAGTACCATTCAGGTTTAGAGAAGTACTTAACTGATTTTCAAAAGCATTTAATAGGAACCTGATGTTGACATATGTTAGCAATAGTTTCTCTCCAAATATAGGCAGTGCATGTCTGTCAGAGTTTTTAGGCAGTAAGTCTGAGGAAATTACTTCAAAGTTCTAGGGAAAAATGTTTCTTGAGATACCTGAATTCTCCTTTTTTTCTGTAAAGTGAATGATATTGAGAAACACACATGTTCCAAAAAAGTATCTTCATTTAAAACAAGCCCTAGACTTTCCGAATTACAGTATCTGAGCCTTGAAGCAATCAGATATTAACTATTTGCCAGAGTGAAGTGTGACAGTAGTCTGTACAGACCAAAGTGATGTCCTCCACCAACAAGCTGAGAGCCAGTAACTTTTTGTTGACGGTGTCGACTGAAGCTCCTCTTCCTCTGAGTTGGTCCAGTCATTTCCACCCCTGCCTTCTGCTGACACAAATGTTCCAGGGAACGAGGAAACAGACCAGACTGACGCCCTCCCCAGGAAAAAATGAAGAGCAGAAAATCCGCTAGAGTGAAAAAAGTGAGATGATAGTTTTGGTTGTTTTTAAAATTGTTGGTTTTCATTGTTTAGATGTATCTGTCTCTTATTGTAGCTTGTTAATAAATAGTTGATCACTAGCTTTCAAAAACCTGAAATCATCTTCAGTTAAACTGTAAACACATATAAAACAAACACTGAAATATTTTTAGGGAAAATCAGACACTTCCCTTTAATTTGAGGCACACCACAGAATCGACTCCAGCCTGACAATGTAACAAGTAAATTACATTATAATTTACATCTATAATCCCTATAGTATTCTGCATAAACACTGAACCTGCAAAAAAGGCAAATAATCTAATGACAAACTTTAAAGGAAAGGAACAAACATTTATAGATAATATGAATAGGCATTATTAAGCAATAATTGCTGCACATTATAATCAAGATAACTCATTAAGGAAAGAATCCACAGCACCTAAAAATACCTAGTCCTTTGAACATTTTACTCTTGAACTCCACAGCATTTTAAGACAAAACCTCTTCAAATAGAAAACCCAACTCCACCCAGCCTCTTCAAAACATAATTATTTAAGTTAAAATAGGTCGGGTCATCTGCAGAGATGTGAACTACATTTACAAAGCAAATTCTACCCTTACTATCATAACAACAAGGGAAGTTTCACTTTGCTCCTTACTTTCTTTTGTTCTTGATTTTGTTATATAGCAGTCTTCTTATTGATAGATAATGAAAAAGAATTAATCTAAGAATTTAATTCCTAGATAATGAAAAATATTGATGTTATATGGGAGTTGTTGCTACTTAACGTAAAATGTTTGCTCTGCAATTTTCTCCTGTGTCAAGAAAAAGTATTTGCTGCAAGATGAGTTTACTTAGTAGAACAAAAATAATCTTGGGACAGAATAACAGATAAATTGTTGGAATTGATACATATTCTCCATATTACAGTACATCATTATCACTAATACTTCAATAACTAGACGATTTCCAGGCCTAAGTAAATTATAAAATAAACCTATGATTCCATGGGTAAAAAATTCCTTGTATTGTCAAGCTTTCTTTTCACTTGACAATGTTTTTGCTTGCTTTCTTTAGATCTTGAATACAGACATCAGGCATTTTACACCTTCCATTTGCAAGAAAATCACATCTCCAAGTCAGTCTTTCTGGCATTTACTAATAAAATTCTTTACTTAAGAAATTGGACAAATCTGTATGTGTTCCCAGTGCCTGTATGAGTTGATTAAATCAACTCCAGCAAATACAGAATGAATCCCATGATCCTAATCTGAAAGCCGAATCCTCAGGGTCATCTTTAAGATGCCCCAAACACCTCTGATTTGGAAAAGGATTAACACGGCAGCACTGGAGGGGGACTACAAATGGAGCAAGTGGTGAAGCTTACTGACCATCTGAGCTGGGAAGCACCAGGATACCTTCCCCCCAAACTAACCGTCAGATAACAGCTTTCCTTAGGTCACAGCCCTTTCATGTGCACAGATCAATCCCCATCACCAGTGTTCAAGAGTCCCGAGCATTGCCCTGCCATCCCACATTGCACATCAGCCATGAGACAGGGATAGGAGCTGTGACAACAGTGTTCACCTTGTGTTCCTGGTGAAATGAATCTTTTAGAATACAGCAACAATACAGCGGTCCAGGGAAGCATCCTGCTAACAAATTCTCACAAATAAAAATGTACATTACATTTTTTTTCTTCTTAGGCAACAAGCCTACCTCAGCACTTGACAAATGCTTCAGTGCTCCAACAGTGCAGCCTCCAGCCAGGGGACCATTTCCCTGCTCAACAGAGAAACAACTACAGAGACGACTACACCTGAGAGGCTCTTTATGCAGGAGGATGTTGTAACTCAGCAGTTTTAATGATCTCAATCTGGCAGGAAAGAACTATATCCCAGTGTTCTAAACCTATAATAAAGAGAGAAGAATAATTTTTTTTTGGGAAGAAATTTTCAATGCAGCGCTGAATGCTTCATTTTTGTTCCTTTCAGCACTGCTGCTTTCTCCAACAAAAGCAAATTCTGAGCGACAGAAAAGTACATTTCCCTCTCTGCCCTGCAGCTCACTCTGGGATTGTGCAATCAATGGCAAAGTCTGAAATGGGGAAAAAAAAGACCCAAAACCCGACACTGCAGTGAATGATGAATACCATACAAAAATATATGTCCTTGTATGGCCTCGAGCTTTAAAACAAGGAAAGTAAGAGCCCTGAAGAAGTGCAAACATTCGAGACACAGACAATCCTTTGTTATCAAGATTCTTTTTTTTTTTTTAAGTATCCCTGGCAACTATCTGCAGTCCACCATTACTGTTTTGTTAAGTGACATGATATTGAGTAAATAAGGTCAACACAATGAAAGTGACCAGCAAGTGCCACCTTGTTGATAAAGTGCACAAAAATTGCTTCATAAAACCCCTATATATTCAGATTATGACGTTTATATGCGATACAGGTAACATTCATACTAGCTTTATTTCAACTTCAGTAACAATTCTGGCACTCATTTTTCACCTGGTCTAACAAAGCAGAATGGAAAGACACTGTCAACTGCACTTTGGATTTTAATCAGGTCTCATCCGCACTCAGAGTTGCATCATCTTAATTAAAGGCAGGATTTTAAGCAAGTTGAAGCCGCTTTGTACCCTATGGGTAAGTCACCCAATCCACTTTAGGCTAATTTATGTGTAATTTTGCAGACCAAGGCAAAGATGTCTAACAGAGGCATTAGGAAGGAAACACGGAAACTCCTTGTGTGTAGAAGCTTAAACTTAAAACTATTTTTGCATGAAAATTTTCGATCCTTGAACTCCAATAAAGTCATAGCGGACTTTTGGTTTCCACACCCAAGCAAAGTTGGGGATACACAGAACCAGCAGAGGATTAAAGAATTCTCCAGCTGCAAGGACAGCAGAGAAGATGATCCAATATGGATGGGAGCTGTAGTCACTGCAGTAGTTCTTCAAAGAACTGACCCCGAACTGGCTCTTTCAGGAGAGGTTAGAGAGCACCAACAGACTGTTGGCACTTGAATATATGAAGCCTGGAAGACATAATGTGGAAAAATAGAAATACTGTTTCTGGACATGAAATTCATCACGTTAAAGAGACTACAGAAAAAGATACTGGAATATTCACATCAAAGTTGAAAGGCAGATGGTATTCAGCAAAGTAAAACAGAAGTAAAGCCAGTTAGATACTGAATTGCATTTGTAATGTCTTACCAATTAGAAATACGGATTCCTTGGATAAAGCAGAATTAGTTTTAGTCAGAGTCATTTGGGAAAATGATAGTTCAAAAAAGTTATATTTACAGTAGTACTAGGGGCTTGCAATAATTGCGCTCAGAGATCAATAGAACAAAAATTTCATCACCTTGGAAAGACTATCTTCACAAATAGACCAAAAAAACCAACAGTAGCATCCCTGATAGACAAAGACTTCTTCAGTTAAAAAGCACTGCTCCAAGAAGGAAGCAATGTTGCTTAAAATCTGGTTTTGGATAATAGGAAGGAGTTTACAGAGGAACAGGAAATAAACTGATATTAAAGTAAATCAGCTTTTTAAATACTGAAGTTAGATGAAAGGATAAATCAGTCAGTAATCAGGTATTTCCCCTCCCCCACTCAGAAGGACAAAGACAGTAGAACTGGAGAACATGAGAACCTGGATCTGAAGGAGGCTTTGTCAATTCTTAAGCCAAAAAGCACAATTAGCTGACTGGGAGTAGGGGCATGAGTGAAACAAGCGTCCAAAATTACCTATGCAAATAAACACCTCATGAAAAGTTACCAGGATTGCACAGAAGGTCAACAGAAATAGTGAGGGAAGACATACTGATATAAGACATTTACATCCTGTAAGTCAAGAACTGTTTGCTTAAAAAGAGAACCGCTCAAATAAACATTTGAATTAGGAAATTGGAACAAAAAGTACAATTTTGTCACTCTCTTAACTGGGGGGAAAACCACACCCAAACAGGAAAAGAAATGTGCATTCATGCCATATAGAAATCAAAGACAATGTGCGGTGAGCATCCAAACAGATGTTTTGCTTCTGTTTCCAAGAAACAACAGCTGACCAAAAATTGAAGCATGGAGAAAACGGAAACAAGACAGGTGAAGAGAAATGCAAATGCGCACATCTTATGTGAAAGAAACCCAGAGAGCATGCCATGCTCCACTGTGGGGAAGATAACCCAGAAAACTGAAAAAAGCATCATATTAAAGTGGAAATTAAGTCGGAAGATTTTTTAATCAGACTACAAAATTATGTTACCCTATGACTAGCAAGCAGCAAATAATTGCATTTGTGAAAATAATTCGGTCAAATATATAACTCTGGATTTGTCTTAAGTACCACAAAAAGGCTTTAGAACGGCTTTAGAAAGAAAGAACTGAAGAAATAGAAAGTAAACAAAGAACAATGTTTTACTCAATATCTGCCTTTGATGTACGGAAAAAAGATGAAGCAAATGCAGTCTATCTAGTCCATCTAGACTTCAATCAATACTTTTGAAAATGAAACTTCAGCTTATCTGAATCTTTTACTTTTCCTATTTAATATTTCCTTTAACAGAATTTTATAATAAAGATTTCACACAGTTGGAAAGGGATTCGCACTAGACAGAGTCTGAGTATTAATTAAACCTCAGAATGGTATTTGTGTGACTCTGAAACCAGAAAGAGAAAGCTAACTTGACAGCTTTATCTATATGAAAAATCCTATGGTATTATTACAGTCATGGGCTCACCAAATTTTAGTACACGGAATGTCTAATATGTACCTTGTAAAAAGTGAATCTTTTGCCTCAGGAGACATGAAATATCTTTACAAAAAATACAGCTCATTTCCCAAAATCTGGATTCTGAAGTCAGGTTATGACAAACATTGATCGCAACAGAACTAAAACTAAAAATTAGATAGACACTTTCAAAAGCATACACTGCAGTTACTGGTGGTATATTTCAGTGTCTTGGGTCTGTGTTTGTTTTCAGGTGTGTGTGTTTGCCAGCCTGTGTAACTGTTAACATCTTTGAGCAGGCAGGCTAGCATAATGCCATGGTCATGTGCTGCTCTGGAAAGAATGGTGCTATTGTCATTCTTTACCTAACAGAAAAGTGCTATTCACATTTGTTAAATTGCTGAAAGTTCATAAAGTTCAGCTACAGATACAGAAATATCAAAATGCAAATGATGTATTTGAGGAAGTAGGAAGACTGACTACATCCCTTTCATTCCAAGTAACCCAGTAAGTAAAAACTGTGTTTTCCTTCCTTTTCTGATGAGAGACGGTCAGACCATTTAGCTGACACCTAACAAAAGGTAACTGAAAGATTCTCTCAGACAAGAGCTTCATAAACATTGAAGATAAACACACAGCAACAGTATCACTAACGCAACTGTTGGTTTTAATATTCCTGCATGGAATACAAAGACTGGCCTATAAACTGCAGAAATTCAAAATGCAAGGCTACAAGCCAAGAAGCTCTTGTTTTTATTTCTACCGGCAAGATTTTAAATATGCACATGCTCCGTAACCCAGTGCTGGATACAGAACAAGGACTTAGAGCTGAAACAATGACTGCCAAGTACTCAAAATGGCACCAGCTAGTGTGCAATGCATCCAACAGCAGCAATGGGACACTGAACGCCTCATCTCCCACCGTTATTCAAAGACTGAGGTGAACTAATGATAATTAAGTAAACATGTAAAATCAATTACACTGAAGTGACACACATTAACTTGGATTCGTTCACCATTAAAGCTACCAAAGAAATTTGGGGTCCTTGTTTAGAATCATAGGGTTGGAAGGGCCCTCTGGAGATCATCTAAGTCCAACCCCCCTGCCAGAGCAGGGCCACCTTAGAGCAGGTTGCACAGGAACCCATCCAGGTGGGTTTTGAATGTCCCCACAGGTGGAGACCCCACCCCCTCCCTGGGCAGCCTGTTCCAGGGCTCTGCCACCCTCAGGGTAAAGAAGTTCCTCCTCATGTTTAGGTGGAACTCCCTATACTCAAGTTTGTGCCCATTCCCTCTTGTCCTGTCACTGGGCGCCACTGAAAAGAGCCTG
>VXBO01006552.1:436066-475509 GCA_013400135.1 Rhinoptilus africanus | reverse complement strand
TCTATCCACCTCACTGTCCATTCATCTAACCCACTCTTCCTAAGCTTCCCTATGAGGATGCTGTGGGAGACCGCGTCGAACACCTTGCTTAGGTCAAAGTAGACCACATCTACCACTCTCCCCTCATCTATCCATCCAGTCATGCCACCATAGACTTGTCCTATTGAGATTTATGGTTCACCTTTCCTAGTTCAAGATCCCACACCCTTTGCAAAGACCTGCACAGTGTCCCAAAGCCTCTTCTGCTCAGGCTTGCCAAAAAACTCTACCTCACTTAAATCATAACAGGAGATCGCAATAGCAGAATAACCCATTAAAATTAAAAGTTTACCTGTTCGAGGAGAACAGAATGAGAGTGAGATATTTCTGAGGAACAAAATCCATCAGTTTTGCCAACAGAATCACATTTTAACCATAGTTGCCTTTTCAATTTTCTATGCAGAAGTCAAAAAGCCAATATAAAGTGCTGACCCCTCTATATGACAGTCTGCTTCAATGATTTTGCCCCAAATTAGTACACTTTTAAAAAGCAGATTACTGATCCTAGATTACTGCTACACTAAAGAACCCTAATTTATTAAAAAGGACGGTTATGAAGCAGTTGATTTAAACAGACATATAAATTAGCAGCACTGGAAACAGCTGTTTAAATCCAATTTTATGCAGAAAAAATAAACAGAAAGATAAAAATATTTTCTCAGATACTAAGTGATTCATAATGCATATGAACAATTAAGCAAGCCATACACAGTATAAACCAAGACACACACAATAATAAACCAAGGTATAGATTACAAAAAGTGATAATTCCTGTAAATTACCCCAAAACAATTACAGAAGTCAATATCTCCGACATACAGTAAATAATGAGGTAAGTGAAGTCTAGCCTTGATTACAGTTATTTAGATTTACATTTTTTTGCTAACAGGTAAAAGTATATTCTTGATGAACTCATGAAAATTTGGGAAAAAACCCATTTATATTAAATAGTAATCTTCTTAATAATGATTAACTTGTATAAAAATAGTACAATTTCATCTGTAAGAATCATTTAATAACAATGCCAAAGCTGCACATTTACATACTTTTAGCCAAAAGAACTATCCTCATCTGAATTGTTTAATTTATAGGAAACCAATACTAATCCCTAGATTAACAGAGGCATATGATTAAACAAAAAAAAAAAAAGAGAGATCAACCAGGAGCTGAGGCAGAAAATTATGTTAACAACTCGTACTGAAAGCTTCAAAGAAAGGATTTCTTCAGATTGTTACAAACTCATTCAGAGGATTTAGAAGTGACAATAAGCATATTGATAAGGTATTATGTAAAACATGAAGGCTACGAAGTTCAACTTCAGTAAAAAGAAATGTGCAGGTGGGAAGATATATGTTTAAAAGGCGAGGTCAAAAATCTGCAAGTCCTAAAAAAATTTTTAAAAAAAGCCCAAGGGGTCAGAGTTCAAGGAGAGATGCATCTGATCTCTTGCAAAGCAGCTTTGGTAGGAGACACTAGCAATATGGTTTTGAAATAGGCAAAATTAGGACTTGAGCGTAGGGTGTATTTGGAAAATGACTGCTCTGTAGTATGGAAGAGCACAGAGCTGTACCCAAGCCTGTTACAGACCAAAGTAGGACTCCACGTGATGGAAGGAGTCAACCAGTCTTGAACTGCCCACACAGCCTGCAGAGGTAAAATCACACTGCTTCCCTTGTGCCAGTGCTCCCTGGTAGCCCGAGCAGCTCCCTGACCCAGCAAAAAGTGGTTTTTGTCAGTGTTAAGTTGGTGGTTGGACTAGATGATCTGAAAGGTGCCTTCCAACCTAGGCGATTCTATGATTCTACAATAGCAAACCAGAGCAAGTCAGGGACTAGGCCACGAAGCATAAGAGGTGGAGCATGGGAGAGAAAAGTACCATACCCATAGCGGTGGGAGTGGATTACAAAGGAGACCTCTCTCTTCTGGCAACAGTAAACTAATACCAGACTGTCTCAGCTATCAAATACACTGCTGCCTTATTCCAAGTTTTTGTATTACCCCCAATCCTAGCTGGTTTACTATTCTTTTCATACCCATTCATACCTTTGTCAAGGCTTTGCAAGGGGTTTTATAGCCACTCTTTTTGATATTCTCTCATGGAGCACAAAATTCATCCCCAACAGACAACCAATACAAACAGCATTTAAGTCTTTTTCCTAGTACTGCATTTGCTTGATGCTGTCTCACTCCTATTTGAAGAAATCCAGCTATAATAGCAGACACTATTTTAAGGCAGTAAGCCATTAAGTAATCATTTCTCCTCAATATTTCATTTTGCTTTCTCAAAACTACTTCAAAATGTTATTTTTACTCATGGTATTGCTAGACACATCTACTAAGAGCTTAGAAAAAAATGTTAATTATAAATAACACTAATTTCACTCTCAACACTACATTACATCACGCTACAACCAAAACAATCAGAAAAGCTGGCAATCACATACCAGTGTAACAGTGTGCACCAAATACAACACAAAACAGTATGTTAAGCTGTCACCTATCCTTGAAGAACTTCTTAGCTACGTAAGCATTAAGATTGGCTAAAATCTACTAAAGCTTCCAAAGATAACGGCCAAGATTACAGGGCTTCCAACTGTGATTAGATACCTGAATTGCATATAAGAAATGATAAACATCTTGATTGCTCTCTCTAATAGGCCAGCTGCCTTGGCAAAATAGGGAATGAAAACAGATGTTTCACACTGAAAACCATACAGTCATGCAAAGCATCAATTAAAACCATCTCTAAACGCGTCTAAAATAGTTGCATGTGTAAATCTCACAAGCTCCAAGGAATTTGCTAGACTTCTTTATCCATTCATGTGTCTTGTATAAAAATTCATATTTTTCAAAATTAAATATCATATACATGTATGTACAGATGTATATGTATACACACAATTATTCATACACATACATTCTATATACATGAGTGTAACACATACATATGCACATAATTCTGACCACCATTGTCTCAAGAAACTTTAAAGTGTTTCCAAGATAACTGTAACTACAGAGCAATTCAAAAGCTAACTCAAACTTTTATCTCTGAAGAACCATGGTGAGTTGACCACAGCTGGATGCCAGGTGCCCACCAAGCTGCTCTATAACTCCTCCTCCCCAGCTGGACATGGGAGAGAAAATACAGTGAAAGGCTAGTGGGTCAAGATAAGGAGAGGGAGACATCACTCACCAATTACCACCATGGGCAAAAGAGACTCAACTCAGGGAAATTAGTTTCATTTATTACCAAGCAAAATCAGAGTAGGATAATGAGAAATAAAACTAAATCTTAAAAACACCTTCCCCTCATCCCGGGCTCAACTTCACTCCCAGTTTTCTCTGTCTCCTCCCCACAAGCAGCATGGCTGGATGGGGTATAGGGGTTGCAGTCAGTTTATCATATATTGCCTCTGCTGACTCTTCCTCATCTGGGGGAGGACTCTTTACAGTCTTCTCCTGCATGGGGTCCCTCCCACCGGAGACAGTCTTCTATGAACTTCTCCAAAGTGAGTCCTTCCCACAGGCTGCAGTTCTTCACTAACTGCTCCAGTGTGGGTCCCCTGTGGGGTCACAAGTCCTGCCAGCAAACCTGCTCCTGCATGGGTTCCTCTCTCCATGGGACCACAGGTCCTGCCAGAAGCCTCCTCCAGCATGGGCTTCCCACAGGGTCACAGCCTCCTTGGGGCACACCCACCTGCTCCAGTGTGGTGTCCTCAATGAGCTGCAGGTGGATATCTGCTCCACCGTTAACCTTCATGGGCTACATGAAGACAGCCTGCCTCACCATGGTCTTCACCAGGGGCTGCAGGGGAATCTCTGCTTTGGTGCCTGGAGCACCTCCTCTCCCTGCTTCCTCACTGACCTTGGTGTCTGCAGAGGTGTTGCTCTCACATACTTTCACTCCTCTCTCCAGCTGCAGTTGCGCAGGTCCATCTTGGAGCCAGTGGCATTGGCTCTACTGGACATAGGAGAAGCTTCTAGCACCTTCGCACAGAATCCACCCCTGTAGCCCCCTACAACTAAAACCTTTCTATGCAAACACAATACAAGAACAATGAAGACAGATGACACAGCCATTAGCTATTCCAGGAGAACTCAAGAAATGTGAGGAAGGAAAAAAAAAAGAATAAAAGCAAAGATTTGGTGCTATCAGCACCACAGTCAAGTATTTTAATTTTTTTTAAGCCACCTATACAAGAATCTGACAAAAAAAAGCACTAAAAAAAATAATGTATGAAAAGTCAATAGAAAAAAAACTTGCAACTTCTGATATTTCTTAGCTGTAAATCTGAACATCAGCGGGAGACCTTTCTGAGAGAGGGTTGTAGAGTCCTAACTTCATACTATGGTCCTACTAAAATGGGCATTCTGCAGAAGAAATTAATATATCTGGCCTGTGCATAGCAAAGCTGGAACTCTCTTCTCTAGCAGGACATCTGATTAAAAAAATAAGCTCGTTAGAAACATTTCTGAAATTGTTTTCTCTCACCAGAACTATTCCAAATCTGCAAGTGGCTTAAAACCGGCAAGTTTGTTGTTTGTTGCATAGTGGCATTGGTACAAGTAAGAGGAAGTAAAACTTACAGTGCAACTCCACAAGTCATAGAAGTCTTATTATTCTTTGGCCTGAAAGAGTCCATCAAAACCAAAATGTTCTACCATAATATAAAGTAAATCCATCTTCAAAAAAGATAACTGAATTATTAAAAAGACCACATGTATAAAAATAAATCCCAATTAGTGAACTGAAATGCATTTTTACTTTGGAATAGGAGTGATGCTTTCCAGAACAAACCTTTTGATTTCTTTCACAGTTTTTCAGAACACCACCAGGTTGTGAAGTATTTTTTTTAACTTGGCTGAAAATAAATGCGCTGTGAATCATCAAGAAAACCATTACACAGCACTTCCTGGGCTCTGCTAATTCCTTTCAGCCAAAGAACTGCAGTTTTCATCCTTTCTGGAGCAACTTTCAGTAGAGTCAAGGCAGTTCAAAATATCATTAAAGCTGCCCTCTATGCATACTTACGCAGCATTAACATATGACTGTGAATTCACGAGTCCTCTATAAAGCAGTTCTCCAGATAAGGCTTTGCTAAATTTGTGCCAATCTTTTACTACAAAGCATCAGATATCAGAAACACAGCACTATACAGGAAGAACAAAATTGCCAGGCTGCACTCTATATTATGAAAAGAGAAAGGGGAAAATGTCAGAGTATCACACAGAAGAGCAACCTGGATGCAGATAGCTGAAATGGTTGTCAAAACAGGCATAATTTAAAACACTAATGCAACGCTATATAGTATTAAAAAACAAAAAAACCCCATACTTTAATCCATACTGAAAAAATTATATTTTTTTCCTTCATTGTGATCTTTATACTCAAAATGCTTGAAACTAAAATTTTCACTCCTAAAACCACTGTCTTTTCTGAAAGCTTCACATTTTTGCATGAACTACATTAACAGCCTCCAGTCATGGATGAGAGAATACTTTAAAAACCTCGTTACATGCTGGTTCTTTTCCAACAGTGAAAACAGTAAGGAAAGACCCTAAGATGCTTGTGAATTGCCTCTGCTCTGTGCCCACCTTGTTACATCAGCCATCAACAAGGTCTTATCCAAAAACTGAATTAAAAAAATTGGGCAGGAACAGACCTACACAGTGATGATGTAGAATTTGTTATAGGATTTATTTATGGCAGTTTTGCCTATTGCAATCAAATACTTCCCTAAAAGATTTATATTGGTATATGCAGGAAGTGTTCCTTTATCTGACACTGGACACATATTACTCCATGGACCTGTATACAACACAGACAAAAAAAAAAAGGAAGGGGGAAAAATGCAGGGAATTTTTGCAAGCAGCTTTTTTCCTGTAAAGTCAGTCTTGTCCACAAACACTTCAAT
Organism: Rhinoptilus africanus; assembly: GCA_013400135.1. Lineage (NCBI taxonomy): Eukaryota > Metazoa > Chordata > Aves > Charadriiformes > Glareolidae > Rhinoptilus > Rhinoptilus africanus. The sequence continues at coordinate 469,555 of VXBO01006552.1, read as the reverse complement.
TTGAAATCAGCTTGCTCTGAATACGCCATATCTTTTTCTATATTAAAATGTCACATACTTTGCTTTTAAAGAAAATAAAGTAAAGGTTTTCCTGTTACTATTCTTATAGAAAGAACATGTACATTCTTTGCTATTACCTGCATTACTACTGATCATAGAGTTAAACTCACAGGGGAGTGGAGAAAAGACTGAGCAAAAAGGGAATAATATTGATTCCTCATAATAATCTCTTGCAAGCAGAATTTTCCAAGGGCAGTTCATAGATGTCTACAATGAGCAACTGAATATTTTGCGTCTTGACATACTTAATCCAGGAAAAAAATTATCTCTGAAATCTACTTCCTTTTCTTACCTGCAATCATAGGATGCTAACAGTTTAAGAGTCAGAACTTGAGAAAAGATACAAGGAAAACTATTTTGAGGTAGAACATGTGTTTAGAAATAAGGACAATTAGGGGCCATAAGAAACTGAACAGAGGTAGAAAATATTTGGAGCTACAAAAGGGAATTAGTATATGATGATATGTCTGCCTACTGAATGGAAAAAGTGTAAGCAAATAGGCTGATGAATACCTTGTTATTCTGATATATATGGAGAGCCTTCAGAGAGCACAGCATGTTACAGCAGGAGCCTCTGTACGAGAGTTACATTTTAAATCTCCCTGATTCAAAAATCTCCTGCTGGGAAAAATTTATCTGAAGAACTTAATTAACAGCAAGTTTAATATAGGGTCTCTAAAGTATACTGTCAGTTTTCATACAGAGTAGCAAAACCAAAATAAGACAGACATAAGCAGCAAAGGGAATGAACTCTGCTTGTCACACACAAAATATAGGATTATTACCTCCCCCTTTCTTCTCACGGCGTGGAAGGAAGGGGTATGTGAAAACATACAGCTCTGCCAGACAGAACATCCATCACACAGAGACAACCCACCCCACCACAGGATGGTATCAGATACACTATGGGTTCTTTCCTAAACACTCCAGTTTCTTTTTGGTTGCCGAAGGAGTTATTTCTGGAATTACGAAAATTTTACAAATCTCTTCCCATGACCTTTCTGACATTCAAACTTTGATGAATAGCTCCCACACTAGACTGCTCATTCTGAGAAGGAAATTTCATGTTCCTTTTCCTTAGTGGCAGATAAATTATGGATTGTCTACAGCAATGATTAAACGCAGTTTACAAACACGCTGGCATATCAGCCATTTGTTAGTAATTGAAAAATGCCTGACCTTTTTTCTGGCATGACCCTTTTCTTTTCCACCCAACAAAGGACCTTGTCAAAATAAACTTTTAAAAGTTGTTCTGTATTATATCTTGCTTGTGTCATAGGTTCTGCAGGCTATTCCTAGAGTTACAGTTATGAACAGAAACTAGGCCCAGAGGAAAATCAAGCTGCAAAATTAAGTACTCCAAAGTCAGCAAATGTCAAAGACATTGCCAAAAACAATGGGCAAGGTGCCTGGAAGCCTTAATTTGCCCTTGCCCTGCGTGTATGCATTATGGTCAAGTTTTTAGTTATAGGCTCACATCCTACCTCTCCCCAACAAGGCTGCTCCCTGATTCAGTTAAAATGAAGAATTACCACACATTTACCGAGCACCTATTCAATATTCTGTTTTCTTCTCAGCATTTGAAATATAGCCTGAGGCCTTCTATACTGAGCACTACTCAAGTATTTCTACAAAGACAGACTCCTCAGTTTCCTGGTGTGGTATTCCATGAGGGTAATTATTATATCAACTGACTGTCCTACAAACACTGTCTTCAAAATACATCCCTAAAATCTATACAGCGTTACTCCAAGATTTGAGATGGAAGAATTCAGGCACAGAAAGGCAAAAAAAATTCAAGATCTGTGCGGATGCCAAACCGAAACATTGAGCAGCATTTTTTCCAGACTAGGTAGCCTTGCATAGTATTTTTATTATATATAAAAGTTCTGTTTTATATTTACTCTGACACAAAATAACCACGAATTCAATTGCACCTGAGAGCTCACAGCACTTTTGCAAGTCAAATTCCAGGTCCTTAAGTTGAACCAAAAGAAAAATACAAATAATGTCTACATACAGAAATTCTGATTTTAAGTGAATCACCATAGGAAGCATGGGAAAGGTCGGAACACGGTCCAGCTCTCAACACAACACTGAGCTGTACACTATAATTAAATTCTAAAATAGAGTCAATGACATGGCTGGTAGTCCCAAGCTTCTCAAATATATACTTGGACAAAAATGTAGGTCACCATACTAAAAATAAGAGGATTACACACGAAGGACTGAAATTTTATTATGGGGGAAGGACGGGGGGAGCAAACAACATGACCAAAACCAAACCACACAACACAGAAAACTAGAGTCATGTGTACCAAAACATATATCCTGAAAGCGATTTTGCACCTCAAAGCAATAGCATGCCCAACAGCAACCTAATAAAGGAGAATGGAAAATAATGCCACATTCGAAGCTCTATAATACTATGTGGGGCAGATTTTAGTAACTAAAACCTGACAGAAAGGAACACTCTCATAGGAAGCTGCAGACTAGGGATTTTGGCCAATGCAATGCTTTTTCAGTACCCGTACAGTGTGGGATATAATGAGTACTATAGACACATAGATCTGAGACACAAAAATAAATATACCACTTTTGCAGAATGCTGTGAAAAACTTAAGCTAGAAGAGTTCTAGATGTAACTAGCACACACTAAAAGATAAATGCCAGTCAAAATTTATTAAAATCTAATGGCAGATGTCTGTGCAATCTAGTTCTAATACTGTTTAATGGAAGGTTTGTGCTGCTAATACTTTCAGAGGCAAAGGTAATTAATAAAAAGCTGAAAAAAACTGGTTATTATTATTTAATTAATTTAGAACATTTTATAAAATGTTTGTACTATGTAAAACTACAATAAAATTGTTTATGTTAATTCCAACCAATTTTTTGAACCATATCCACATATCATATATAAATGCCAAAGGGCACAGCAGAATTCCCCCAAACAAAAAATACATTAAATAGAATCAAGATTGAGAGTATGGACCCACGTATACACCATGTGCATATACACATTTTGATTATACAGGTACAACTGTAAAACACAGTACCAACCTAGGAAGTCAGGATCAATTTTAAAACAATGTCATAATGCGGAAACATATTCTCTCCCCCCGCTCCTAGCCTCCTTCCCCTCCCAAACAAGGAAGCAGAATAATCATCAGAACAAAACTAGCACAAAAAGTAGTGTCTTCTCTACCCCTTGATGTCTTTAAATGAACGATGGATATCCTTCTGGCAAATGCACTTTAGCTGAGCACAAAATGCATTTTGGTCAGATAAGTCAAAAGGTTCACTATCAGGAGAACTGGATAGAGATCTGTACTATGTAACTAGATGATTTAATGGTCACTTTTAGCCACAAACACTATCACAAACTATTCCAAAGGAAACTATGCAATAAGCACATCATTATAATCAATTAAATCATGCCCACACTCACTAACCTTTAAGTCCCCCATTATCCTCTTCGCAGAGGTAAAGATCACCTTTGGAGCTGTTATACGCAAGGCAGAATAGCAAAATGAATCCCCTACACATCCTCCTTCCTTATATTCAAATAAAATTTGCTATGTACTTGAACATATTTACCCTTTCAGCTTAGTCTCCCTCTCACACACACTGTTCCTCTTAAAAAAAAATAATAAATTAAGGATGAGCAGATTTGTTTTTTTTTTAAAAAATTACTTTCTCAATTAGAATATTTTCTGTCAGCAAGCAGCTTAATCTAATATGCAAACCATGGATATTTACCAAAACAGTAACTGTCTCTCACAGCTCCTAAAGCAAAGTCAAATTACCCCTACAAAGAAAAATGAATTCGAATCTATATAGCCATTTTGTAATACATTTATTCTTGATTGTATTCTCTGTGATACACAGTATTATACCACTATCTCTTGAAGAAGAAACATACGTTTCTGAAGAAAAAGTAACCACTTTAAAGAAAAAATTATCATTAGGCCAGAAAAGCACATAAAGTACTTGTGGACAGGTTCAGAAACGCATTTAAGGTGTCTCTCTGAAATTCTACTGATTCCAGCAAGAAGCTAGGTATCTAAATATCTCTGTGGACCAAAGTCTACTTGTACCCTAATCCCATATAAATCAATTTTATTATGAGAAAGATGTAACAGTTTATTTTTGTTACTACATAAAAGCAAAGTAAATAACTGTAGTATGATTTAAGAGGCTATTTCTTTCAAATAAAAATCTTATTAATACATCACAACCAGGACTTTACATATCTGAAGTTACTAGAGAGATAGTTGATGATGCTAAAAATACGTACAAGCATCCTGTTTGGGCCAAGTGGATGATATGTATTTGCTAAAAACAAACTTGCTAATTCCTCTATCCTCTACAGAACTCAATACCATTAGATCTAAGCAGTGGGGAAAAACAACAACAAAAGNGGATGCTGTTGGCCTTCCTGCCCACCTGGGCACACTGCTGGCTCATATTCAGCCGGCTGGCCACCAACACCCCCAGGTCCCTTTCTGCCAGGCAGCTTTCGAGCCACTGTTCCCAAGCTTGTAACGCTGCAGGGGATTGTTGTGACCCAAAGTCTGTATGATACTACACAGCTACCATTTAAATCACATTTTAGCTACACATTATGCATGCAAGTTCAGAGAGCTCTTGCAGTCTCCTCAAACCAAAAATGTGGCAGCTGGGAGGCATGTGTCTCAGTCAAATACTCATGAAAGCATACACTGCAAAGCATTGCCTTTCTTTGCACAACTCCTATACAAGAAAATAAAAGCCATGTAACAATATAAAGTCCAAGAAAACACTCTGTGCAAGTGAGCTGCAATAGTTACTGTTGCCAGATGCAGATCCTGTCTTTGCAACTGCCACAGAATTCCTTGGCCAAGCAGGACTGGCAATTACAGAGTTCTCTCACATATTTTCTAGTAATTTAGAGTAGATATAAAACAACACCCAAAAGCATACATAGATCTCTTATGAAAAAGAGGCAGATATTAACTATTACATATGGTCTACTGCTGAGGTTTTAACCAACCACCTCTAAGTATCTTAGTAATTATTTTGATAGTCCACCCCGCCCCCCACCCCCACATGATTTTGGGAACAAAGACATGATGAAAACCCAAACCCATTGTATTTGGCATATCATTTCCATAAGGGGTGTGTGGGTGGGTGTGTGCGTCTTTGTATGACTCTTTCACTTGAATTACATTTCTTTGTTTGTGGTCTGCACTTCTAAGATTTTGTGCATGTTCTCTTTCCACTCAGGCTGGGACAACAGGCCTAAATTGAGGGAACATGATATTTGGGCTCCCAGTTTTCCAAAATCCTTTTTAAAGTTTGACCCATTAGCTGCCTCCATTTAAAAGAATTAAAGAACGAGAAATTAAGTAAAGCATGCAAAAGTACATTAGTTACATTTTACAGTAAATATAAATATTACTTGTGTATTTTTACCTCACTTGGAAACATCTGGTACAGTATGCACATACATACAAAAATAACTCAAGATCCTATCATGGCCATTCCACCACACAAGGAAGGTGAAGAAGAACTGAAACAAAGTTAAATTATTTTATTTTTATCTTGGATATTCTAAGGACCAGAGTGCACGTGGTCGCACTGGCCATCTAGTCTTTCTTTTCCAGCCTCTTTCCACAAATTCCAAAAAGATCTTAACAAGCTACCTTGAGAATTATTCAGTTATGGCATCTACATTAATTCTTTAGTCAGCAGAGGAACCATGTGCCTGGTTAAGGCACTACCATCATGTTGAAAAGCAGCAAAGATTATTTCCACTCTTAAGCTAGAAGTCACAAGAACTGTTTGCAAAAACACATTAACGTTTTTGTCCATTTGGGTCAACAGTCAGCCAAAGGGTACAGTTTATGAAAGAGAGAGGCAAAAATAGACCCTAATTTGTCTAGATGCTTTGTTTTAATCTCAGAAGGGAAAGACATAATAGGAAATGCTGTCAATTCCTATAAGAAAGCCTTCAAATTTTAAATCACTAGTAATATCACCACAACTGTGTTTTTCCTCTAACTCCTGCAAATCTTTCAGACGTTGTTTGTTAAATCCTGCAGCTGGCCTTTCTTGTTAACAAAACTGAAAAAATAAGCATAATATAGAGAATAGCTTACTGTCTGAACAATCAACACAGCTCTCAAAAATGAGGTTAAACTGTATCTCCAGGCAGCTGTCAATAAAGGCAGGGCACATAATCCTATTACAAAATGGTACAAATATTTAAGTTTAAATCACCATACATCATACTGGTTTAAATCAAAATACATCATACCTCCTATTTAAATGGCATACTGATAAATCATTAGGCCATCATTCCATTTGTTTGGATTTTAATGTTCTCAGTTAGAAAGGATCTCAATGAAAAAGGAAAGTTTCATATAGACAAACATCTGCTTATACAAAAAAGTGCATTTCCAATATTTGTATTAAACGAACTCTGAAAATTACTATAATCCATGTAGACCATCCCTTAACTAATAAGAGTTTATTTAATTTCTTCTACAAATAATCCCATTAAAATACACAGTAATTAATGTTTTTCCTTTCAATAGGCCAAAGACAAAAGTTACCATCTTTGCTTAAAAAAACCCAACCCCAAACCCAACACCCCACCCAAAAAAATCCCCATCAAAACAAAGCAAAAAAACCAAAAAAAACCCTACCAACAAAAGAAAACACTTTCTTGGAAGAAATGCTCCTTCAGAGTATATGTGTTATGAGCAATGAGAACCCATGTTGATAAGTAAAAAAAGAAGAGTTGATTAAATATGTAAAGGTAAAACTTCTTTTTTTTTTTAATAGTGAAACTTAGGAAATAAGATTATATTTTTTTGCTGCATTCCTGACAAGTCTCATTTAACATAATACCCTGCACTGCAAGGACTGAGGAAACCAATTTTGATGACAAAGCTAAATTTATGAAACATAAAACTGTGCCAAAACAGGCCACTCTTCACTAACTCTGTAGAAAAGACTGACACACCCAAAAAATAATTTGGAGTAATTTTTACTTTGACAGGAGTAGTTCTTATCTCTGCTGACTGTAACAAAGAAAAGCATTTGCTTTGCCAAGTAAGCAACTATCCAAGAGCAGATTTTAATAATTACAGTATTCAGAAGAACACCTGGATTTGGATACCTGCTCTCTGAAAAACAGCACTAAACCTTCTTCTGTTTGCAAAAACTGAAAAAAAATTACAACTGCTCCACAAAACTGCTTTAATCGCTTCTCAGTCTGTAACTAGACTTGCTTTAACATCCTTCAGTCTCCTAACTATGCACTACTGATTAATTCAGGACAGAACTCCACAACCAGATGTCAGGTTCTACAGACAGCAGTCAAACAAAATAGCCTCAAAGTAGTTTTCTTTCGTGTTCAAAGGTAGGCTGTACACCCTTACAGTCAAACTCTCAAAAACAGAGTATCACCTATAAACATTTCTACAAATACACAGAATGTCTTCTATAGAGGTATTTCCTGTATACCTTTCCATGAGTTTACAGAAAGCATTTTACAAATCCTTCTTCCTCTATAAATGTCTGAATCCCAGCAGGCTTCTGGCAGGCCACCAAAAGTAAACCACTGAGCAAATAGAAAGACAACTAGGGGCTATATGTACAAAGCCTCAAGCAACTGAGTATTTCTCCCTGCATGCACACAAGAGCACAGCCTCCTGCTGTTACTGCTATCACAGATGACAAATGGCAAGTTGGAGAAAGTGCATTTATGACATCGGATGTCCAGTGGCCATCACTCAATGCCAACAAGCCAAAAATCTGTAGGAAGTAGATTTACTGCTACTACTCATCAAAGAGGAAGTGGGAAAAGGAGATAGTGCTTTGTTTTAGTCACACTAAGCCTGAGTTGACAGTTAAGATATTCATAAGAAAATGTCAGAGAAAAAGGCCAAGACATTGGTTTTGGCACCAGAGGTCAAGATTTGCACAGGCAGATGAATATGAATTGCCAAGACAAAGATGCTAATGGACTTTCCGTTACTCTGTGTCTTCCATGACTGTATTTACTTCTAGTAGTCTCTGACTCATTAATATACCCTGGTTGTTCTATCCAGATCTAGAAAGGAACTGTTCTTGTAGTCCTTCCCACCCCCCTTATCTTCGGATAATCTCATCCATAAACAAGATTTGAAAACAGTGTGGATAATGACATCACAAGCTGCTAAGGCAAACAAAACACTTATGAGATTTCTTTTTTTTTTTTAAAGTGGCTTCTTCCTAGAAACTTTTAAAAAGAGGCATGGTGGAAATGGAAGAATATTTCCACGTATGCTGCTTATATTGTAAACAGTTTGCATCAAAAAATAAATCAACCTGAGTAACCAACCCATTTTTCCACTGGCAAGGAAAGACACTAGGACATTTGCAAAGGAGATTTTACAGCCCATTTAATATGATCCTCATTATCTGCTAGAAAGGAAGACCCAGATGTATTTAAACAATATCCATACAATATAATCTTGCTCAGCTAGCCAAGATCCAAATCACAAGATCTCCTCAAACCCTAACTGCAACACATACAAGCCATGTTAACAATCCATTTTGAAAAAAATATCCAAAAGCAAAGTTTGATTCAGATTTTCAGAATACTCTGCAGGTACCCATTCCGTTTCATTTCAAAATCTTCCATATCTTTCTGAAGTGCATACAAAAAACCAGAGTTATACAAGATAAATCCTTGAATTGAACCATCTGGCATTTTGCAGCATGAAATCAGCAACAAATTAGTAGACAGCAAACCCCAAAGAAAAACCTGGAAGAAAGTTTTACTTTGTACTTGCATCCGTTAACTTGGGAAAACCAGAGGAAGAAAATTCATGGACCCCAGAGCAGCACTTTTACCAAGTTAGGAAATGATTTGAGGTACTTTAATTTGCATTTTCAGATATTGAGAGAGGACTATATTACAGATTAATATCAGAAAAAGGATTTGCACCAAAAAAATGAATTTGGTAACATACAGAAGTGTAGCATAATGCAAAACATTTAAAGTTAGAAAACATCCACACAGGATTGCAAAAAAAGGCAAGAATAGGCAGCATGGGATTAATTCAAGAATTTCCATATTTCTGCCTTGAATATGACAGCAATTACTCAGTGTAAACCTAATCAACAACTTAAAACTTGCAATGATAAATTATATAAAAACAGCCACCACATATGCTCAGTTTCATAATCTTCTGTCTTATATCAAAGGAGTTAACTGTTCTCTTTTTGTGAAATTCTACAATTGATAATACTACAGTGAATATTTTCTGTCTTTCAATGGGAATGAAACTGGCTATTAGTCAAGTGATGCTATACTTTCACAAGAATATAGGAACTATAATTACAAGGAACTTTTTAAATCAATGTTTTAGAAAACACAAAACAGCCTAGTGCTACTTACTCTCCAGGATCAAACTATGTCATAAACTCATACACAAAATCCAAGTATGTTAAGGCCTGTCAAACCAGGGAGACAAAGTAAGTACTTGGTGACTACATTTTTGGATCTAAAGTAACAAAGACTTAATTCTGTCGTTATGAAATGACACAGAAGCCGTAAATTATCCAATGAATTTAACCAGTCACACTCTACACACCTAGAACAGGGACTAAATTTAACACAAATCAGTGCGAAAACACAGTTAACAAAGGAGAATAAATAAAGCAGACTTGAACTGTACCCTAAAGAACATGCTCTAAAACACATGCCAGTCAGAGCTATTTAAATCTCACATTACAACAAAATCAGAATATAGGAAGAAATAGGTTTTTATAAACAACTGCCTCCTGGTTTAAAGGCACCAAGTTTCCTAGGTCTCTAACATACTGAGTTTTCATCTAGTCTGGATTATACACTGTAAAACACCTACCTAGAATAAAGACTATTACACGCTTTTCTGTCAATCAAAATGAAAGATTATAAATAAGGTTAAGTCTACTTCATAGGTAATTTTTTTCAAGTATATTTAATATTTACAAATACTTTCTTTTTTTTCAATCTATGACTAAATATCCCTAGATTCACAGAACATGAAAGTGCTTTCTGTCCAAAATTTGAACACATGAAGATATTTTCAAATAGGTAATAGAAAAAATCATAGAATCATAGAATCCTAGGGTTGGAAGGGACCTCTGGAGATCATCTAGTCCAACCCCCTGCCAGAGCAGGGCCACCTTAGAGCAGGTTACACAGGAACGCGTCCAGGCGGGTTTTGAATGTCTCCAGAGACGGAGACTCCACCACCTCCCTGNTTCCTCTCCGCCCAGCTCTCCAGCCTGTCCAGATCTGTCTGGATGGCGGCACAGCCTTCCGGGGTGTCAGCCACCCCTCCCAACTTTGTGTCGTCAGCAAACTTGCTGAGGGTGCACTCAACATTGAGTTCTTGATATACAACATTGTGTTCTTGATAAGGACACACAAACTTAATGCAAGCATAACTATGAATTTAGAAACAAACCACTGAGTAATTTATAAAGAAAATAAATTTTATATTTTTCCTCTGTATGTTACATTATTTTCTGATCTTTGTGATACAAATCATTCCTTCTTAGTTAATATTAAAGGTTCAGAAAATTTATCTTTATGAGCAAATTAAAGCAGAAGAAAGATGTCTGGAGAACTGTGGCACTGTTTCTTCCATCTGCTAATTCTCAAATACATCCAACTGGTAATTACAGTATCAATTTGAATTACGTTTGCCAGAAAAAATGATAAAGTTTCGTAAGAACTCAGATGAAGAAGGTCATGGTAACACCAAGCACTAATTGATTTGTCTATCATCACAGAGCAGTATGTTCCTGTTTCTACACATTACCTCAGTAAAGCCTATAATCAATTACACTAGCAAATCTGACAACAGAAAACAGGTAACATTGGTTACCTTAAATTTTTGTCTTTACCACAGTATGTCAGACTTTAAAAAAACATTAAAAACAAAAACAAACCACAAACTACAACAGGAGAAAGATGAAATTAGTTGCAAAGTCCCAGTCTTAAGAAGCCGAGTTAGGCCTAAAATGTAACTCATTTAGAGCTCTCATACATTTAAGAGACTGCCTCAAAAGCAGTATGTTTAGTAGGCACATAATGAAGTTGGGGGGGAATATATATATTTGAACATACAATCCACAGCTAACCTTTTTCTTACTCGGGCTCAACCACAATTAATGCGTTAGCACAAAGTGGGAATAAGATACTAAGCAGTTATGACCCATAATACAGAATTCTACATTACAGCCACCAAATAATAGAAGCACATACAGACTAAAGTAGTTTGGCATCCACTCGTCTAAAGAGACTCTCCCCTTTGTAATGAAGCACCACAGCTGCGGACACAGAGATGGAGATACAGGAGCTGAAACTCCATTACAACTCCCATTTGAGAGGGTACCTAACACAATGCTCTTTGTAAAGGATTAAAACTCACAGTCAAGTTTGGCCTGTACGAACTAGCTTATTTGCAATATATTCTGAAGATAAGCACAGCTTTCTCCTTTGCTAAGAAAGGAAGAGATAAAAAGTATGGCTGAGTGGCAGGAGGGCAGGATTCCACATGTTTGTAAACAACTTACAAATTAAGTCCTATCAAATAGAGCAGGTGAGCTGTTTGCTTATTAATCACTGAAGAGACTATCAACGGTAGTGAGAACACCTAGCTACAGCAGACAAATAAGATCACAAAGATCTGCAAAACAACAGGTCCCGAGGTGGTGGTTAACTATTCAAATTACTTATTAGAACACTCAGATGAAGCCTAGTAATTACAGCCATGCCACAAGATCCGAAAGTGTTCTCTCACTGTCACATTGCTCCCACACCAGCTTAAGAGGTTATTTCCCATAAAGGCTCTGACAACTTGTCCCAGATATACTTCAACAGTTTGAGAGAAGCAAACTCCCCTCCACTTGCCGTTGCGGACCAGTCTATTGTCCTCCCAGTCGATTCAGGACCATACTGGCAATTTGTTTGTCAATGCTTTCATTACTTGTCTTTTTCTATCTCAAAGTTACATTGTTAAATTGAGGTTTTCATTACTCATTTCAATTCCAAGGCTAACAATGGACAGGTAAACCTGCGTAGACATACAAAAATAATAGTAACTACTAGTTCATTAAAATTCACATGTTTAGTAATGCAAACAGTAAGAATGGATTCTGTGAGTATTTATTTTATGTAGGCCAAAACAAACATTCATGTTTTCACATTGATAATTTTTAATATATCTTTCATAAATGCTACTGAAACTCACTGGTAAGTCATAATACATACAGTAATTTAGCAATTCGCATATTTAGACCTCAATGCAACACATGAAACATTTAAGTGCTTTGGAAGTTCTGCAAGTTTCACATCCTACCTTTGATTTTAGTTCAATATATTTAAGATGCTGGACCACACCATTTCTAATAAGGTGACCATATAAGCTTCTCCACTGGCAATAGCTCTTTCCGTGGTATATGTCAATACAGTCAGTAAGTGTTCATACTACAACTCTAGGGCTTCCTGGAGAACATACACTATCCAAGGAGCTAACCACCACTCCTGATTTCTTGGTCTAAGATACCTCCAGCCATCAAAGAAGCTGTGAGCATCAGCAAGCTGTTCCCATCTGCCATTTTTTTCAAGAGGAAATAAGGGGGCCCAACTCTTCCTTATTAAAACAAGATACATATCATAGGTGACATTGTCTGAAAAAATAATGCCCACAAGTGCAGTACTATTTGTTTCCAAAGAGCCCTCAGGCTTTGCAAGAAATGGACTTATTGCCTTAATGGGCAATAAGCAAATTGTATGTTTACAAGAAAATGCATTTCTAACTAGCGGATTAATATGAACACAGAAAGAGAATATGCTTCATAATAAAATTAGATTATTTTTTTTTGTATGCAGTAGAACTGGAAAATACCATCTGGTCAATTTGGTAACCTACTAAATTTTTCATGTTACAGTTCATCAATTACCTTTCCTAAGACATCAGTGAATATTTAGATTGATTTCTTCCCACATAAATAGTCTGCTATGATAACTCTAAACGCCAGATCGTAGGTTCCTTTTAAAACTCTTTTAAATGAGTCACCAATACCCCTCTCCTTTTTGAAAGTTTTCAAGTCCTTTCTAATATCACTTCTACACAGTAATAGTTACAATGCATTAATGACAATTATGTTCTACTCAATGTACAGTACACTCCTTCCTCTCCCCACCCCTAACAGTGTTGCATTGTTAATAAACACAAGAAAAATAAGTTTCAACTAATATCCTCCTAGCATTTCACAGACATATTCCTGAATAATGGTAGTGAAACCATCTTTGGAAGGTACCCTTCTCCAAGAAAAGACCGGCCATACATAAACCACTTCAGATAAATTCTTCTCTAGCCTGCTTTCAAAAAACTTCTAATGACGACAATTCCACAGGCTTCCTAGGAAATTTATTTCAGTACTTATTCATCTTTATGCTTACAAAGAGTTCTTTTCCCCTAATGCCTACTATCCTCTAATCTGGATACATCCTGCTGCAACCTAAAGTCAGAACTTCCTGTCACATCCCAAACAACGTGGAGAAGCATTTATTATCATCCTTCTACATATCCAAAGGCAATCACCATAACTCTCTGGGTAAAAGAAATCTCAACCTTTTTTAAGGTACCTGGGGTAGTGAGAGCAATTGGGAAGAGCAGGAAGAAATTCTTGTGATGAAGAAACTGTCAGTTTTACTGATAGGTTCTCTAATTTTGAGAGAAATAAAAGGAAAAAAGCTCAAAAAATTGAAGTTAAAAAAAAAATCAAGACATTTCTCAATTTAACAACCTAACTTGTCTATTGTTAAGAAAGCAATACCCAAGGGAAGACAGCATCTTTCATTGCATCGCCCTTATAAATCACCTCAAGCAGGACCAGAACTATAAGGAAGGAGACAAGAGTTCTCCAGTAAAAGCAATAGAAAAAACACATGTTCAAGTAATTAAACATATGCCAGGTCTGATCCACAGTGACAGTTTACACTGACACTAACAGAATTTATCAATTTTTTTTTTGGTACACATCGTAACACGTTTGGAAGAGATGACAGGCAATGGTTAAGAATTCACTTCATGGAAACCATCATTCAAGTCTGAAAAGAATAATCTCATCTAATCTGGCCTCTGCATGGATTCTTAATGCCATATTTGGCCTAGTTCAGTGCCACTGAAAGAAAAGTCCACTTACCCTCAACAGATTTCTCCACACAGAATTTTTTAATTGTTGTTTTGCACAACACAGAGCACAGACAATTTGTTGAATTGCTATCCTTCATTTAACCAAGCAATGCTACAAGGAGAAATGTACTATTCTGAGGAGTTTCACTGGACTAGGTTAGTCCTACTACGGGAGTACGAACTGAAAACAGTTTCTCAAGGATAGCTTAAAGCATGAGCACGTGGGAAAAAAAAGTCTGAAGAAAAAAATTAGGAAGATGCCATCTTAAAATACAGTGCACTCCTAAGAATATTTTTGTCTGTAATAAACAGGACCTTAGAGTTGGTCTTAAATGCATAATATCAATTGCACTACAAACCATTTTTCTACAACACAACTACATTCCAGATACTTCTTAGGAAAGGGTGTAGTAAGTTTGTCCTCAGTCAAAAAGAAAAAAGAAAAAAAAGAGTAAATATATTACCAGGGCTGAATCTGCCAGAGGTCATTTTCTCCTTTGGAAAGATTCCACCATGTGTCAAATTCCACTCTACAGGAATACCTTTATTAAACTGGTGACATAGTTGTGTTCACAAACACAAAATGAGACCAAAAGAAACAGATGCAGATGACTGGATTCAAGCTCTCCCAGAAGCCAGCCTCCCATGTCAAAGACAGACATAAATAGTACAAAAATTTAATTGATGATTTACCATATGAATAAGACAGTCCCTTAAAAACCCTGTTTTCATCAAACAAGGAAAAAGGTTTGTTTGTGGATGATTTCTGGCTTAAAGAAAATTCCAGTAGAACCTGCTAGAACAAGAGCAGATTTCATCCAGCTACTTTAGGGGGACATCCTCCTCATTCATTTCCACAGCTTCTGAAATCCTCTCACTGTCCTGAGGGTCCTTGTTTTAAAAGAGGGCAGCCAGTGGCACAATATTATATAGGAAGGGTCAGTAATTCTGAAATGCATTCACTCCCATTGCTCAGAAAAACTGCTGGACACAGTGATCTTCAGAACAAGGTTCATCTTTTTTCCCAGGCTTTGTGCAAGAAAAATAAACTCGGCATGGCAGGGAGCCTTGATAACTAGCTGAGGAAGCAGCCAGTGCCAATCTTATTGCAAAAAACCTACCCCAAGCCATAGTGTAATAATGTAATAATAAATAATAACAAACAGCAAAGCAAAAGTTTTGCTTCTCCAGCCTGCCAGCTATTTAATATTAACTAGTTTTTGTGCGTGCTGATCGACACAGCTGAGGAAAATCCATACTGAAGCAAAAATTATCACCCAGCACGTCTGCTACACACATGCACAGATCTCTGAGTTGGCTGTGTCTGATCAACACCTGGCCCTTTTCTAACTACCACATACAGTTAAACACTACGTTGAGTTACTTATATTATTTTTCATGCATACTAGACCAATGCTGTTACTGGAGATTCAAGCCAATATCCTCAGTTTCCTCGACCAGCAAATGAACTTCAGTCAACACAGCTATCAGACGGTGGAGTCATCTTACAAACTGAATACAAATTTAGAACCATAATGTATGACCAAAGCAATAAATTTCTTGCACCTTCAAAACAAAAAGTATTTAATATTTAATGCCAACATATAAAAAGCAAAAATTAAAGCTGATTGTCAATCAGAATTAAAACACAAAAATTAAGTTGGAAGCAATTACAAAAAAAATGAAGTAGGTTCTGAAGCTCTACAATACAAAAAATAAAAACAGTCAATACAGGGCTGGTACACCTAATAACCAAACTATCTGCAGTACATTACCTTGTAAAGAGTAGTGCCTTAAGCATTAAAAGTTTGCTCTTTTGCAAATATAAAGAAAGCCCACGTATAAAATGGTACAAAATTCAAATTGTCTGCATTAAGTACTATTACACCATGGACTCTGCCAACCTAAATTTGCTGTGAATTTTCATTTCACTGAGACCCAGGCAGCTTCATTGGGTCACTTTGCTATTTCACAAGTTTGATTATTGCCACGTACTTAAATCAAATAGCTCTTCTTGTGCAACTTGCTTAGAACCCTAACTGAAAAGCAAAATGAGTATTTAGGATTACAAAGTGGAGGGTTTTTTTAAGAATTGCTACGCAAGCAACATTTAGACCCTCTTAATCAAGTATTCTGTGCAATGTATTATGTACAATGTTAAAGACAGATCATATATCAAACCACCTTGTTTCATATAGCAGAGCAGTAGCTATATATATTGTTCACAGGAGTAGCCCTCCATGAAGAAATATTTCCATCAAGACCTGGGCTGTCCAATTCTACTCATTCCCAGTTGTACTTTGTTGCCTGCAAAGAGCATCTCCAGACCTTCCCCAGTTTCTTCCAGTGAGCCACATCGTGAGCACTGTGAAAGACAACTCAACAGTGGCCAACAAGTGCCACCCGAACAGCCAAATGCCTCCCTCTGTAGAAGCACACAGTGCAGCCACTCTTCTTCTTCTCATACTCTTGCTATCTACAGTGCTTCCCTCCTCAATTAGAGGAGCACAGAAAAACAAAAGCAACTTTAAGACACTTATTTGAGCAGAAGAAAAAGGCAGAGCTGCCCCTCATGGCTCTCTGAAAAGAGCTGAAGGAAGAAGCATCAGTCCATAGAACACCACAGTAAAGAGCAAGCACGTACAGGGCATTCGGAAAAAGTAGACAAGGGGAGACACTGATTTGGGAGAGAGTATGTGGAAAAGAACAGAAATAGCGCCTGATTGGGAATTTACTAGTCTAGTAATTACACACACAGAAAAACTATGCTAAAACAAACTGCAATCTTGCTACATTCAAGGCTGCCAAAATGCAATAAAATGCCAGCATGCCTGTAGAAATTAGATCTGACATCCTTCTGCCAAGCTCTCCTTCCCCTATCATATGGCTTATGACAGGGCTTCTAGTTTCAAGCCCCCCACCCCCTGAGGAGCCCTGCTTCACTTCAAGCTGTGGGTAGGACTGTTCTGGAGGTGAACTGGAGCTTAAGTGAAGGTGACTTTTGTGTAGTAATAATAATACACAGGATGGGGGACTGCAAAAACTGGAAGATGTGTGGTGAATGAAGCAGTTTCACTGTTTCCTCATTTATGCTGCCTGTAGACACAGGTGAAAGCAGCCCCACAGAGCAGAGCTTGGCTTGCAAAAACAGCTGTGCTACCAAACTCCCAAGTAGGCTGGCATTGCTCAAAGCTGTAATTTCAGCGAAAGCCATGCGCTCAGAGAGGCAGGCTCAGCATAGGCACAGGTTTCAGACAATTTACTTGATAAAAATCAAGTTCTTAGCACACACAGATGACTCAGGTTTGGGCAGATGTCAATACCGGACTTCTATGAAGACAACGCAACATACATCTCTGAGAGATCGCAGGATCCCGCCTATGTTTAACAAAGATTCAGAATAACCCACTATCTCTTCTATATGTAAACCTGCAAGCCTGTCTCCTGGGTCTTTCCCTCACCATCATGGCACTGAAAGTAGAAAAAACAACAACTTTGGACAGAGACATGGAGCTTCCCTGTCATGAAAGATTAGCATAAGAGAAATCAGGAACAGTAAGAAAAGAAAAAGACATTTCTGGACTAAAAAAATGCATAAAAATATTTTGAAACCTTAAAGCATTACTGGTATCACTGTCCTTAACAGTTCTCTTCTCTGACCTGCTCTTAAAACAAATATATAAATAATCAAACTCCAAAAGGAGTTGAATAATGAAGACCTATGCACCATGCTGTCGTTCCCAGAGTTCTTCATTCTGTGCTGATGAACTAGGACTGCCAGTGTATCTCCATGAACTTCAACATTTCATATCTATTAACAACTATTTTTCATATGTTTATTTTTCACTTTCAGCCTCTGAAGTAAGAGAGGTATTGGTAGGACACAATATGCATAAGCAACTTGGAGTGCAACATAAGTATCTTGCTGTGCAGTCCAACTGTCTACATTACTGGATACAATAATAACTGAAAAAAACAGTTTATCAAGTTATTACTAGCTTACTTATAGGTAGTAACTAAACATGGACACAAAACAACTGTCCCTTGAGTACTTGAAATTAATTTCCAGAAGCAAATACCACAGCAGACAGCACTCCTTATTTCTCTCCCTCAACTCTTATGCATGCATTGAAAAATATTCCACAATTGTCAGTCTTACCGTCGTTCAGAATACAAATGCAAGCAAAGCTGGCCTAGGGAACGCACTCATTCTGGGTGAATAACATAACTATGCAACCCTTATCTGTAGGGATCAACTTCAGTGACAAGTTGCATGCTCCCTAAATCTTTGACCTTTACTTTGTGGCCAGAAAGAATCTTGTAATATAGCTCAAATTAAAAGCTTAGTTCAGTGACAGTGTTATTTCAAGAACAGTGAATTACCTTTGCAACAACTGTTGGTTCTTTTTATTGAACTAAGAAGAAACAAACCTATGTTCCCCTTTCACAAATGCCATTTCTTTGTTGCAACAGCAAGGGCTAGTGTCAACTGTTGTTTAACAAAAGTTTCAGAAGAGAAAATAAACCTACTTTTGCCAAGAACAGTCAACCATTGGGTAATACTGCACCTCCAGACTATCATTTAGCAACTTCAGCTGTTGGTTAAAGTTTTCTAGGATGCAATAATAGAAAGGTATGTGCATTGGGAAGGGCATGTTTACCTTTCAGTCAAGCTGGATGTCAGCCTACAACAGTTTCACTTACTGGGATCCAAGGATGTCAGTTGTTTTTCTCATATCAAACTTTTGATTTTCACATTCACAGCCAATTGCCTGTTTCCCAAACTCCTCTTGAGTATGAGCCAAGTCAAAAAAGCAAAATTATTTTATCTCACCCAATCCTTATACATTTTCCTCGGAAGAGTCCTGTCCCCAGCACACTTCTTTTGATATACTCAGGCACTGGGAATGAGATTCCAGCTTTCAGAGACTAGCATTAAAAAATGATACACAGTGCAGCCTGATCCTGAAAGGGTCTGGGGTTCATTACATTAGAGGAAAAAAAGCCATATTTTACTCTGAAGATGAACACTCACATCAGTGATGAAAAGTCTCAGAGCCATCACAGCTCAAGGTAAAGAGCAAAGAGCCTTCTGAGCTTAGTGTCTTGTAAAAGAAGAATGATTATCCTTTCAAGCTCTTATATAGAATTAGATTAATCTCTGTCATATTTCAGCCCCCAACTTCTTCCCCATTTTCCGCTCTATAGACAATTCCTTCTGCTCTGATTGGCTTTAGGTGTCTTCTTTAACAAAGTCATTTTAAAGGCCAATTCTTTTACCACACCGTGAATAGAGACATCTACTCCAACTGCCTCTTGCATGCAGGCTATTCAGTTTTCCATTAACTTCTTTATGATTCTTCCTTCATCCTCCTAAGCTGAAACTTTCAACATTTACAATACCAACCAAACGAACAAAATAAAAACACACCCAAGTAGGCAGCTGAGTGGGACTGTGAAGAAACAGGCAATTTCCTTGCGTTGTTTCCTATCTCGGCTGAAGCATGGGAGAAATGGCAAAGATTGAGAATATTCCTTTCCTGGTTCAGTTTAGCATATTTTGAGCTAACTCAGCTGTTTTTATACAAACCAAGGTGAAGAAGCATTCATGCAGCTTTTCCATAGGCTCTGCTATCAAATGCAATACAATACATTGGCTCTGCACGCTAGATATGGGGAACAGAGGCATGGATGCAGGAAGAAGAATTGCTTCAGTTACTGCCCTTGTGTTACAGAATTGGGTATAGTGTCTTTTGAAAAAAAAAAAAAAAGGCAAAAAAAGAGAGACATGAACAACTAAGAAGCACTTAATAACGTATTATTTGAAAGGTGCTGCAGTTCAAGTTCTGTAAACTACAATCCAATTAATTCAGAAATAAAATATGGTTAAGAAGTCAGAAATCTGTAGATTCTCATTAAGCAACTAAATAGTAATTCAGGTAAGCCTAAAGATATTCTGTTTGCGCTCTCACAGATGCCAAATAAGGAACCAAGACTACGTAACAAGTTTCCTCAAGCTGGAATACAATTTCAAATCAAGCTAAGATGACCTGACAGTCTCCTCCGTCTCACTTCCCCACTTCCTCCCTTGCACTAGTAATAACTTTCAGGGATTCAGCTCAGGGATCTAAAGCAGCAGAAAGTTTTTCTTGGTGTGGGCAGAAGGGAAGGATAAGCTTTCTGCAGGAAGGGAACTCCCTGAAGTGGTTCACCACTGGGTGGGGAAAACAGCAAAGCCAGACAAAAGAAGTAACATCTGAGGCCTGCGAGGAGGGAAGAGGTGGGTCCATCCTTTTCAGCAGCCTACGCCATCAGATTCGTCTCACTGTAACTAAGCCTGCTAAACAGAGGACACTCCTATGTAATACTCTAAAGTTCTGTTTGATCCAATCCCTGTACCCTCAGAAAAAGCAGGCAGGTCTACAGGCATAAAGTTCACTCTGAAAAACAGTGCTCTGAATGTGGCATGGGGAAATGCCCCTTTGGCTTCCACTAGCCTCCGAGAAACTTAGCAGTGATAGCTACCACAGGACATAGAGATTCAGATATATCTCACTGAAATAAAATACGCACTGATTCATTTCAGTTTTCTGCTCTTATATTTTTGTTTTCAATTTGTAATCCAGAACTGTAAACTTGCCCTACTAGAATTATTTACACTTTTTTTTTTTTTTTTAAAGCAAATCAATGCTTAAAGGTAGTTTGGATTAACCTGACATATCTAGGATGTTTTCTCTTCCCCAAGGATACCAAATCCAGCTTTAGCAGCTTTTCAGACAAACCATTTCATCCTTTATGCCTAAGAGTCCAGAAGCTGGAACGTGCTATCTGTTAAGGTACAAGCATTGGTCTGAAGCTAGTATTGTCAAGTAGAGGGCTCAAGGAGGAAGCTGAACCTGCAGGATGCAAAAGGCTTTTTGACCTGGCTCAAGCACTAGGAGACAGACCCCATGATTTTATATATCTGCACAATGATATAGCCAAATACAATTTAGATCACAGGAAAAAAAAATTGTACTCTCATCCCTTATGACTATGGAAAGAACAAAACTAAGTCAACTTCATCTTTACTGCCTCCTTCTACAGCAACAGTCCTCTTAGTCTACTAAAGGTAAACAACTGGGTAGGAAGATCAGATGGAAAGAACTAAAAGTTCACAAAATTTGTGAGACACAAACTGATGAACATATCACACTGCTAGAACAACTGTATACAGAGACATTCTTCTGGATGAAATTGATTTTACTTAATGCTGGTGTTTACATGATAAGAGAAGAAAATACTAACTATAATTCAGCAAAAGCCAGATGGATAGTAGAGGGCAAAGCCTGAGGAACAGCAGGCAAGTGAAAGAAAGCAGGAAAAGAACCTCCAACAAGTCTTGGAAAATGCACTTTGAACTGAGAAAGCCATGTTCAAAGGTGAAAAAAGAGAAGAGGGGACATAAAGAACAGATATGGCTACTTCACTTGCAAACTTTAAGTTCTGTTGGACTGAGACTTTAGGTTCAGATCCTAAGACTAGATAAAACTGAAGCTTTCATGAAATACACATGGGTCACTAAAGCCAGATTAAAACTCTCTCACTAGATATACCTTCTGCTGTCTTATGGGAAGAAGTCCTGGGATTTTCACAGATAACACAGAATGGCTGAGGTGGGATGGGGCCTCTGGAGATCAGCCAGTCCAACCCCCCAGCTCAAAGCAGAGTCAGCTAGAGGAGACTGCTCAGGTTTACATCTGGTTGGTTTTCTGGTATATCCATAGCCTCTCTGGGAAACCTCTGGCAGTGTTTGATCATCCTCACAGCAAAAAAACTCAAATCAAACAGGCAAACGTCCAACAAAAAAAAAAGGCCAAAAAAAATATTTTTTAAAATTCTAAATGGCATTTTATTTTGTTTCCATTGCACCTTGTCCTGTCATTGGACTGAGTCCAGGGCTGCTTTCTTGCTTTGGTTATTTTGTTTGATTTGGGTTTTTTTTGTTGTTGTTTTGTTAAACTCACCCTCCCCTCTCAGGTACTTACTTTAATAAGATTTCCCCCTGAGCCTTCTCCTTTTCAGGCTAATTCACCGAGGCAAACAAACCAGAAGTGACTATGCTCTTTACACAGTGCACTCCAATTTTTTATATCACACCATACAACACATTTTATGTACCAGTCTACTCGGACTAATGACAAAGTTTACATGGCTGTTTCCACACCTGATGTCTGTCCAGCCCTGGAAAGAGTTCAAATCACGTTGAATTATAAAAGTATCTTAAAAGGTTTCCATATATAGAAGCACTGTGAGCTTCAGCTGTAAAGAAACCACATTCACAAGAAGAAATTTTATTACGGACTTGCAATACTGATGAGAGAGAAGCCACTGCTATTCTAGCTTTTACTTTTCTTCTTAGTGCTTTTAACTGCTTTACATACTTCCAAATTTGGGAAAATTACAACTCTTCCACATTGTAATTCAACACTAGAAAGCCCTTTTTGGCAATAAAACAGTATTTACTGAACATGCATAGATAGTAGTCCTATGAAAACCCACACTACGAGCACAAACAAGCATACCAGCAAAATTTAAGTACAGGCTGGTCTGACGCTTGCTTCTACCCTGAAGCATGGCATTCATAACCAGTGGGATATCTAACAAGTGTACTGAACATGCAAGACCAGGACTGCAATTTCCTGATATCCAAAGAGCTCAAAAAGAGGGTACACAGAATTTATCACAATCAGAAACAGAAATTTTGTATTAGTACTCCTTTTCCTATCAGTGAAAAAAGCTTCTGATGCCTGCCAATGTTGTCTAATCTACATTCGTAACTTCTAGTAACCTACTGAGTGTTTATGCTAAAATAATAACAAATTCTAGTATTTCTGTTCCTTGCTCTTAAGAACTAATATACATTGACCATATGTATAATAAATGTATACGAAAACCCACACATTTATTTCATACATTCACTCAATGCAGACAATGTAACAGTGTTATCCTGCCCTTAAACTATAACATGAAATTTACAAACTGCATATTTTAAGTACATCTTAACTTCTGAGCTCAGGTTCTCACTTCTCAGTATTCTATTTAATGTCTGTTTTGGAAAGTATTTTTTAAAATATAACAGTAAAATTTAAAGAAGAAGCTGAAGTATTTATTGCAGTAAGCAACTTAAGGGGACTGCAGGAGTGGAAAAACATAAAACCAGCTGTGATCTCATTAGCCAAGCTTATTATGTAAGACCTCATTAGCCACCATCCCACAATAACGTGAATAAACCCTATGGACACTGATGAAAAGGAAGCAATCATCAATACAGAAGCTGAATAACCAAATAGCACTACAGCACACTGTCAACTTAGCAGTTAGAAGTTCTGGAATGCAATTGGGTAAGGTGTCCACTAATGCACGCTGCAGAAAGCCCATGGTTGGGCTTCGCAAACACAAAGCCCCCTTCACCTGGTAGCTGCAGTACAAACAGGAGTATGAACGCGTACAAGAGGGTGAGGGAGAGGGTATGTGTTACACAAAACTGAAACTCCAAACCACTTCAGCTTCCTTCCCTAAGTATGTTTTCTGTTACAGCATTTAATACTTCTGCAATGTGAGAAATATGAACAGAATTTTATTTTTGGCTACTACACATAGATTTCATCTTCATTTCTTGATTTGAGGCTGGCTTTTTAGTTTGTAAAAAGTTTAACCACTTTACAGGTTTTTTTATTCTGAAAAAAACCTGGCTGTAATTATATGAAGTTTAATAAACTTTGGTAGTTCCAGCTGAGTTCAAGGGATTTTTCCCCTTTTCCATCAGCTTTACCAAATGAAAGACGAGCAGCATTGACATATACAGACCTTTACTAGCAGCCTGGAACTTAAGTGAGCATCAGCTACTACAGCTTCACTTAGAAGGATCATCAATCAGGATAACAAAAATTTCCTAGATAAAGTTGTTATAACATTTTAAGCAATTTTTCAAAATGTCCCAGTATTTTAACACAGTGGGGTTTTTGACTGGGCTATTTTGAAACAATCTTGCAGCTTAGAAAGTTAAAAATATTCTCATCTTTCTCCTCTTCTGCAGTCATCTTCACTTTCTCATTAATTAGTTTATGTTTGAAAGTTACAACTAATAGCTTAATCCTGCACTAGAATGGAGAGACAGTTTCCACTAGATATTTTGTTTTGTTTGTTTTTAACTACTTAAAAGGTATAACCTAGATGTTAAAAGAGAATTTATATATTTCATGTCCAGTTGAAATTTCAGCATTTCAGTTTCTACTGAATCTACAAATAAGCCCAAATACTTATAATAAATAGTGTTTCCGGGCCAAAAAAAAAAAAAAAAGATAAGAGAATGAACAGAACCGTTTGGTTCAAGTTCTGCACAGACTAATATTTTCTCTTTTCATTCTGAAGGATTATAATTTCTCAGTCATTCAGATCTACCGATACACTCTTTTTTGTATGAAATGCCATTTAAAAAAATAATGCAACACAGCTATGACAGAAAATAAATCATGTAGCAACAAAGGTATTTTTTGCATCACTATTCCAAATTTAAACCTGAGTAAAAAGAATACTTTACATGAATCTAAACATGTAACATGATTCCTGAGAAACTGACTTGATAAAACATCTGAAAATCACGTCATTCCTTCAAACAAGGTATGACGATTTCTACAGGCTTGATGTGAGAAGAGTCCCAGAGACGGTCACATGGCAACGTCAGTCTTCCAAGAAGAACAAATAGAAATTAGTTTTTCAATAGTGCAAATTATTTAACATGACTCTCTCTACACTGGTCTCCAGAAGATAAAATTTATACCTTTGGCACGCACCCATTCTGATAAAGGGGCAACAGTACCTACTGCAGGAAAGGCAAAAAAACCAGGCATACTATACATATTACATCAACAATAGAAACTTCAAACTTTTGATTGATGAGTTAAGATAGATTTTATAATAAAACTGACACAAAATGACAAGTCTGACATCACATTCTAGAGGCTGAAAATGTAAAGGGGTACTATCCACCAGTGTTTGTAAATATTTGATGACATAAGAATAACCAAACTTTTTAAATTACCTGTTTTCCCTGCTCTGGAAGGGTTATTAATTATCTCAAGGGAGAATTTACACCTATTACAATAATCATGCTGAGCTATGATGAACGCAGAAAACCACCCCCCAGCAGGCTGTGATGGAATTTCCCTTCTTTTTCCAATGGATTGGGACAACTTCGAGCAAAAGAGACCACAGACATTCACATTTCACTCTGAAGATGCACACGAGAGAGCATGTGCTCATGCAGCTGAGAGAGTTGGGGTTGTTCAGCTTGGAGAAGAGAAGGCTCCATGGAGACCTTAAAGTGGCCTTCCAGTACCTAAAGGGGGCCTACAGGAAGGATGGGGACGGACTCTTTATCAGTGAGAATAGTGATAGGAAAAGGGATAACAGTTTCAAACTGAAAGAGGGGAGATTTAGATTGGATATCAGGAATAAATTCTTTACTGTGGGGGTGGTGAGGCACTGGAACAGGTTGCCCAGAGAAGTTGTGGATGCCCCATCCCTGGAAGTGTTCAAGGCCAGGCTGGATGGGGCTTTCAGCAACCTAGTCTGGTGGGAGGTGTCCCTGCCCGTGGCATAGGGGTTGAAGTAGATAACCTTTAAGGTCCCTTCCAACCCAAACCATTCTGTGATTCTGTGCATCAATGTTTCAAAGCTACAGAGTGATTTCCTCAAGGTACTGAGAGGACACTGTATCGGAGGAGTCAACATCATTTCTTACACCATTATAATGCCTATTTTCATTTCCCTCCACCTCCACCAGGAAAAGGTAAAAATATAAATAGAACTAGAGGTGAGAAAGGAATAAATTAAAAGACCAAAAATTATGTTCGAAACTTGTCTTCTCCACGAAACAGTAGATACAGGCCATCAACTAAGATGAATAAAAAAAACATGAGCAAGCAAACAAAAAAAACCCCAAAACAAACAAAACAAACCCAAAACAAACAAAAAAACCCTCCACCCTCTGGAAAAAAAAGCCGTTTAAGATTTATTTTGGTAAAGGAGTTAGTGTTACAAAACCATAAAAAGGCTTTGCAGATTCAGAGGAACTAAAGAAGATACAACTTCCAAAACCAAGAGAGGTTATCCTTCTGTTATCCTCACAGAATTCTACTCTGAAAAATGAAGCATTTAGTCATTATCCATTTACACATGAATAGACCTAGCCTTGAAAAGTAGAGGTGCAGGACCTAACATCAAATGCTATTAGTGTGTTTCTGGGTAAAAGGATTTC
This sequence comes from Rhinoptilus africanus, assembly GCA_013400135.1. Classification (NCBI taxonomy): domain Eukaryota; kingdom Metazoa; phylum Chordata; class Aves; order Charadriiformes; family Glareolidae; genus Rhinoptilus; species Rhinoptilus africanus. The sequence goes on along the minus strand of VXBO01006552.1, from coordinate 442,963 downwards.
CATTTATACCATGTAATTCATTCAAAGCAGGTTTAAAAGTTTAAACTGGTGTACCTGCTCAGTGAAGTGCTAGTTTAAGACAGGGGAGTACAAAACCCTTCGGCTGGGGAGAAACTTCAGCAGGCACACTTGCAGGGATCGTGCGGAACCTTAGAAGAGATTACTTAAGTAAACATTTTTTTGCGTTCAAGAAAAGGAAAGTCCCCTTCTCAAGGAAAAAAATACTAGATACATTTTGTACCTGAAAGATATTTGATTCTGACAGTTAATATTTCCAGGGTAATTCGGGTGCAAAAATAAACAACATCTGGTTGGAATGCATATCATCTCTTAGGAGTTTGCTGTATCATTTGGTATATCTATATAAACTCAGAACAAGAAATAAACCCAATAGATCAGACTTAGTGTATTCCATGTGTTTTTCACTAAGTTATCAGAGATGTGTAATATGGCAAAATGAGAAACAGAAATATTGCTCTGGTTTAATTTTAGTGACAATTACTTTTTTTTAAACAAAGAAAACTGGGGGAGGGGAGGGAACACCTACTCATCACTGCATTCACCTATGCCCCTGTGCACTATAGATGTCTACTACCTTCCATGGAGAAAAGGATGCAATCCTCTGTTGAACAACCTACGCCGTGACTTTTGCTTTAAAATCCATTTTGACATGGACTGACACGAAATGCCCTACAAGTTCATAGCAGCCTTTAACAGCTGAAGTCAGATTGGTAGCACTTCCTTCTAAGGAACTTGTAGTTGTAGGACATGGTCATCAAAAGGTGCAAGTAACCTACTCATCTTAAAAGCAGAGGAAGAAAGATTAAAAGGTGGTTATAAGATGAAGAACATTCCACCTACTTGGAATACGACCTTGCACTAAGAATCCACCTCTTGCAAGAGCTGAAAACATTTGCCATAAGATGAAGAGGATTGTTGATACCATGTAAAAACGCTCAGCTTACTGACATCAGTGTTTACACATAGAGGTTTGTCACAGCAAGCAGCAAGTTACACCACTTTGCCATAGCCTGTACTATGGAAGTTCAATATTGAACAATCTGCATCGCATCAGCAAGCGTGATTCATGAATGTCCTCCAGTCACACTGGTTTTCAAAGTGGGAGGCATAGAGCAGGTTGCCAGCAACTGCAAGAGCAGACAGAAAGCAATGATTTGTACACACATAGGCACATAAACAGTCACAGATCAAATAATTTTCCAGCATCCACCTTTTGAAAGACAACTGAAGAGCAATTACACAAATGCTCACAAAAATCAAGTTTTAACTGGCTCAAAAAAAAATTTAAAATCTGCAGTTTGTTGAAATCGGTGCAAGTGTCAAATGGTATAAGAAGCGATAGGGTTCTGACTCACGTTTACAGAGAAAAAAGCTGCACTGCTTCAGCCCTTCCGGCATCCTACCATCTGCTCCAACCTTCTTCCAGAGCCACTCACCCTGCAACTGAGTTGACGGAGGAAAACACGATGACTGTGCCTGAGTCAATTCAGTTCAGTTGGCACCTTCACTTAAACCCACCTTTTACAGGAAGGTTAATTAGCCTGCCTGAACTGAAGCAGCTCAGGTGCAGGCACGTTCACCGCTATGAACTGCCAGAAGGGAAGGAGCTGGCAGACAGGGGCAGCCCTAACTCACAGCAGCAAAGCAGCCAAACTCATTTACCACCACTCTAGCACTAGTGAAGCTTATGCATCCATACAAGACTTGCCATTTAACAACAAGATGTCTGTTTTACATATCCTATTGTTTTAAGTATGTCATTCAGCCTCCATTTTGCTTCCCCACAACCTACAAAAACAGTACCCCCAAAAGACCATAGGCATAAAGGGTTCTTTTCTCTTTTAGGTATGTATACCTAACTGAACAAAAGCTGTAAGTATGAAGTGCCTCAGTTTTGCCTCTCTTTACTGCACCAATAAAGGACTTTACATATATGTAAATACAGTGGTTGAACTGGCTAGGTACAGCAGTGAGATCTGCCCTTCAGTTACGGATGCTATCTTTGCTCTGGGGAAAGGAATTTGTTTTCCAAGCTTTTCATGCAGATACTTTTACATGAGCACTTAATAGTTTAAAAAATATATGTATGTCCGTGTAATGTGGCAAGCCAAACGGGAAAAAGGAAGTTCAACATAAAGGCAAACTTGCAAGAAAAACAGCTAAGCATCACAAGGTTAGAGTTAGGAAAGATATTTCCAATATAAAATAATATAACCAGATTTTAAAGACAAGTAATTTGTGATGCCTCATCTTGAGCATTTTAAAATAGGCATTATTTTTAATAATACCTTGAGCACCGTATCCCTCTTGGGACCCAAAAGTGCTTGCAATAATTCATGTTACATTTAATAGACAAGTTACAGAAATAAAACTGCTTATTAAAACTGCTTAATAAAAATGCAACTGTCATTTGCATTCTTTTCCTTTGGAAGGGGAGGGAGGCAGGAATTATAAATACTTCACCTGCTTGAAAGCTTATGAGTTTTTGTTGTTTTTCTTTTAAGTAAAAGTCTAGCTTACCTCTTTGAAAATGAAAAAGAAAGTTAAATGATAAAACGAATAAGTGGTGATGTACTTGGAGTATATGAGAGATAAAAGTCAACAGAGAGAAAGGAATAAAACCAGCCAAAAGTAGGAGCTGGAAAAAGTAGGCAGGAAAAAGCACAGAAGCATGAATGTGAAGAAACAAAGATTGCAAAGGCATGGTTCAATGTCAAAAGCTATACAGGTCAAGATGTATGACGTATGTTTGCTTTTGGAGAGCTAGGATTTGTTGATTCAGGGAAATGCATCTCACCCTGCAGAGGATTCCAAACTACATGAGATATGGCTCTGAATGAATGTGTGTCAAGAGGGAAATAAAAAGAAGGGGGTGAAAATCATGTTAGAGGAACAAATGAAGCCAAAAGGATAAGGACAAGTGTTTACGTTAGCACGATGCTTTCCCAGGAATTAGCTGTCAAAGTCATCTCTTTCCTACTCCTCCTCCTCTCTGCTTGCAACCAGGGAATGACTTGGAACACAAGTACCTATTTTCCAGTTTCCAAAACCAAAGGGAACAAAATCATTTATTTCAGCTGTAGCAAAAAGAGAAAACGATTCCAAGAACATATAGGGTATCTTCCTCTTCAGTGACAGCTCGACCTTACAGGTCAGACACAGGCTCATGCCCATTTAAAAATCACTTTGCCCCATGTGTGTACACAAAGGACTGAAACACATTCCTGTTATTTTCTCTAACTAGCTGGTTAATGAGCAGCATCACAACCAAATCAGCCACAGAATGGAAGTGACACTCTTAACAACTTTAGATGTTATTAACTGACCAATAAATAGTAACTTCAGACTACTGTGAAGAGATGCAATTAGAAACTGATTCAAAGTAACACTGTGTAATCAGTCTCCTCTTTGTTACATTAACAACTTTCTGCAGTTCAAACACCACAGTCATGCTGAACACCATTCTCGTAGTCTTAAGGTTTGTTTTTTAATTCGCCTTTGGAGGATGAGTAATAATTTACCAGTGCAAGTGCTTTTTAAAGATCAAAATCTACCTTATTATAAAAATGGAATATCATTGCCACCCTCTACTTTGATTTTCCTTAAAAGGAGAGTGCAAGTGATACAAGAATGACTCAAAACCAGTACATACACACAGAATTTATACAGTTACATAGAGCCACAGATTTTTCCCTGCTTCAAGACTTCCAGACAGAATAAGCACCGATCATATATCAAAATGCTGTAACTTGACTAAAAATGTTGTCCATCGCACACGGTTACACTGCAAAGAAGCTCAAAGACATGGTATAAGTTATCATGTTCAACTCTGGTAGAACATGTAACTCATAGGAGTAATGAAATCAGAAGGTGATGAAGAGCTAGCGGCTCATCCCTGCTTCAGCAGTTCTGAATCATGCAGCTGCTGAGAATATTGATCCTGACGGATCAAAGTGTTAAAAATGTATAAATAAACTGTAAATGGTGGCTAAGTAAATAACTGTTACGATTATAAAACATTACAGTTTTGAAGCTACATTTACATTCTGGTATTTGCGGGAAGTACAGCCCTTGCCTTCAAAGACTGCTGAAGGTGACAAGACCGCACACAGATGCAAGTGTCAGCCTACACAGAAAAGCTTTCCAAAACTAGGCCTAATGATGGCAAGCAGAAGAGAGTAGCACCCAGTCTTGATGCAATACTATCAGGTTACGCCTTTAATACCCTCTTCAAGAAAGTAAACACATTTGCAGTGCGTGGAAACCATCATTGACTGTGTTATTTCAACTGTATATATACATTGACTGTATATTTCAACTACTCAAAGGATGTTCAAGCAGCTTCACTATGTCCGTATAAGATTTGCAATTAATAAATCCCTCTAAAGTAATCTGGAGTACACTAAAGACAATTCATCTGCTGAGCTCACGTATAAATTTAGCCACTGGTTACCTGCTGAGCATTTTTACCTTCTTTACTGCTATCAGTATATTAAGATGGTTTATATTTAACTGGTAAAATTTAGGCTTTGCTAACATCACAATTTTCTTCCTTGAAGACACCAAGTAATGAATGACCTTTGTTGTTCAACTGTATCACTTAGCAAACCAAACAGAATTTCTGGAGGCAGCGCTGAAGCTTACTTATAAATAAAAATTTCTATTCAAGTAGTATTAGCTGTATTCATATTTCGAAGAATTTTCTCCTGCCACAAACCACAAATCAAGCTACAATAGTTTAAAACAGGTAAAGTAGCACTAACTGTCTAAAACTAATTCAATCATTGCTATAGCAAGTGTTTTGGCAGTGTGAGCACCTTTGTACTTGGTGCTTTTAAAAAAAATAAATAAAAGTTGAACTGTACTGTTCATATCAAGTGCTTAATTTTTTATTGTCATGCATAGTTAATCTAACCACTCCAACATAAGTGCAAAAATCAGTATATTTGATTTCCTGTCACTGTGTGTTCACTTTATATAGATGAAAAGGACTCTTGAAGATCCAGAGCAACATAGAAAAAAAGCCTTACGAGGACACCAGAAGCCTGCTTAAAAAAAAAAATAAATCCAAAACTCCAGAACAAACATAGCTTAAACTAAGACCAAACTCACATACAAGTTTTCATCGCAAACAGAAAGTAATGCTGTTACCTAGTGGTGGAAAGCTAGGTGCACGCATAATTGCACAGGTCTTTTTTTTTTTTTTTCCTTTTTTTTCCTGACTCTGAATTCCCAGCTACTAGCTATTAAATGACTTCAAGAGGAAAAAAAAAAAAAAACAAAAAAAACCAAAAAAAAAGACCTAATTCATAAACTAATGAAAGATATTGCTTTTCTTGCATTCAGTTCTCTGACAAAGGGTCAGTATTTTTGCACCTGCCAGTTTTGATTCTCAGCCGAGCAAATGACAGACAAGAAGCTACATCATTTCCTGACCATCCCAAACCTGCTCTTTTACACTCCTTTTGCAACACCAGCAAGAGCTGGAAACCTCTGGTGTAAAAGCACTACAACCTTAATCCTCAAACATCAGTTTTCCACAGAGTACGATAACCAATACAGGACCAATGTGTCCCTCAGCATCTTAACAGATCATGTTTTCAATTATATAAACCAACATTAGCTGAATTCAGTCAGCATTCGCTCTGACATCTGGATAAACACATTTACTTTGCTTTCAGACAAAAAACAAATAACTAGAGGAAGAGAAGGAAGATATGCAGATTTTAATGTCACTTACTCAAATGCAAAGAAGAGTCCACTGGTGACCAAGATGAGAACAAGAGTCAGGTAGAAGACTCCAGTCTGTCGAGCCATCATGATCCTCCCATTGCAGAAGAATTTGTTTCTCCCAGGAAAAACCTCCCATTTTCTCTTGGGAGCCGATTTCTTTTTCTTATGGGGAGACTCCATGGGAGACGAAGAGCTGTGTGTGCTGATCTGACTGTATTCACAGTCTTTCATGGGCCCACTACCACCTCCAGGAGTCATCAAGAAACAGTAAGATGTGGGGAGAACCCCACCAAAAATATATAGAATATACGTAAGTGCAGATATTCTTCTGACCAAGATAAACCTCTCCACCAGCCCCAGTTAATGAAAAAAGCAAATAAAAAGATGAAAAGCCTGCTGCCAGACTAGCAATAGGTGTATCATGCAAACACCAGTTAACTCTTCAGAAACCAAAGCTGTCACATCAGAAACGCTTGAGAGGGATCCTTCCTCCACCAGTTACAAAACAACCACGTAGGACAATCCTTTTTAAAACAACTTATCGCAAAACAAGACCAAAAAAAAGAGTAATTATAAAGCAGTTAGGCTGTCCAAAGAAAAAAAAAAGTCTTTTTTTTTTTTCAAGTTTATTTTCAAGTGGGAGGTTGTTGTTTCTTCCTCCTTCCCACACACACCCTGAGAGATATCTCCGAGGGTCAGAAGGTTGGTCAAGGCAAGGTTTAGCAACCGAGTCTATCATTCATAGAGATTTGTTATAATCCTCCTTTGCGCAGCAGATTTCACTGCTTAAAAAAAAAAAAAATTAAAAATGACCATTCCTAAAACGTTCCCTCAAGAGACACGCGTAACAAATCATTAAGCAATTATAAAAAAAAAAAAAAACCAAAACCAAAAAGCAAGAAGGAACCCAGGCTGCAACCCCAGCTTCCGAGAAACACTTGAAGCTCTCTCTTCTTCCTGGAGCCGCCGTTCCGCAGCGGGAAGCGGCCGCCGCCGGGCGCGGACGGGCCGGGGCCGCCGGGCTCCCCGCGGGCCCTTCGCCCCTCTCACGGCTCCGCCGCCGGGGACTCTCCCCAGCCAGCCGGGGGCAGGGCCGGACCCCGACAGACACCAGCGCCCCGGGAGCGGGTCCTCATCCTCCCT